>UESW01001341.1:226700-305564 GCA_900491605.1 Calamus simplicifolius | reverse complement strand
TTTTTAATTCATTTACTTATAAACTTGCATTTTTTTAACAGATTCATTGAGCAGCATCATGTCTCCAGCCACATCAGCGCCATTTTTCAGAGGCGTGCAGATCCCAGTGGCTACGATTGGCGCCACGTATCGCCATCCATGAGGGAGTTTTATTTTTCTGAGTTTCAGGT
The DNA here is from genome assembly GCA_900491605.1 of Calamus simplicifolius. Lineage (NCBI taxonomy): Eukaryota > Viridiplantae > Streptophyta > Magnoliopsida > Arecales > Arecaceae > Calamus > Calamus simplicifolius. The sequence goes on along the minus strand of UESW01001341.1, from coordinate 305,394 downwards.
AAACTTATTAAATACAATTTATCAGTGATATATAATTCTTTAAAGTTAATATATTCAGAACTAACTGTTTATTTTAATGCAGAAAAAGTTTACGTGGGATCTGCCACCCATGATGCCATTAGGGCAGCATGGGAGGCTCTGACGCGACGCCGATACTCTGACATGCTTCATCGTTGGAGGTCATCGGGTCAGCGTCCTGCGCACGTGCCAGAGGGTATTTGGCACGAGTGGCAGCAGGCATGGGAGTCCGATGGCTGGCGCGGAGGTCCGCATCAGCCAGCACGAACCGCCGATCTGAGAAGGGCGGTCCTGGCACGGGTCTCTCCGTCATACTTCGGGCTCCATTTCGATTCAGGAGCACAGACGGCGTATGGTAAGAAAAAATAATATTTAATTACTATTTATTTATTTACAAATATTTGTATTAATATCATTTTTTATTGTTATAGTCTGAGCAGGAGGGCGGAGATACTGGTGAGTTTCGTCTATTCAGGGCGACACACACCAGGAGGGACGGCTCCTGGGTCGACACGCGATCACGGAAGGTTGCGGTAAGAAATTAGATTTATGTCGTATCTGTTTAATTTCTAAATTTTATTTCGAGAAATTTATTAACTCATTTATTGTTGATTTAATAATTTTAAGACACGAGTCGAGGAGCTTCGCTCCCAGGCATCGCAGGTCGACTCTACTGATGGGAGACGCCCATCGAACTCTCAGCAGAGGAGAGTCGACGTGTGTTTTTGGAGGCTGTTGGTGCCCAGCCACGAGACCGCAGGGTCTATGGTATGGGCACTAGAGCTTCTACATTTTTTCCCCATCAGGCCTCCAGCTCGCGAGTTCCTGCTGATCTTCCTCCCGAGCGTTTACAGGAGCTTCGCAGATCTTTAGAGAGGAGATTCGCCAGGATGTCGAGCAGGATTTTGAGGATCGTATGCGACGCCGGGATCAGGAGGTTGCAGACATGCGAGATGAGATGCACTATTTGCGGGATATGGTTAGACGCTTGTCGCAGAGTCTTCAGCCTCCACAGCCTCCACGTGATCATTCAGATTCTTGATGTATTTTCTTTTCTTTTTTTTATGTTGTAAAAAACTTCAAAATTTTAATATATAAATTATTTTTGAAATTTATTATTGTTTGGATTGAGTGAAAAATGTTTGTATCAATATTTAGATTTAGCAAAAATTTATTAACCGTTTTAATTTTTAATCATTTAAATATTTTTAAAAACAAAATTTGCGACGCATTGCGACTGATATTGGATTACTAATATTTTTAAAATATTATTCCTGGCATCACAATAATTTAAAATAAATTTAATAGCGACGCTTTAGCGACTAAAATTGAGTCGCTATTTTATCTTAAAAATTTTTAATAAATATTGCGACGCAATGACCATGCATCGCAATATTTTAAAATAATTTTTATTTGCGACGCATTAGCGACTCAAATTGCGTCGCTATTTACCAAAAATATTATTATTAAATATTGCGACGCATCTGGATGAGTCGCAATATTGCGACCCAATTAATGCGTCATAATATTTAATAATAATTTTTTTGTTTTAAAAATTAATTTTAATTATGCGACGCACTTAAGTGCATCGCAATATTAATAATAAATTTTTTTGTTTTAAAAATTAATTTTAAATATTGCGACGCAATTTATTGCGTCGCAATATTTATTAATAATTTCTTTAAAAAATTTAATTTTAAATTTAGCGACGCATGTTTATGCGTCGCAATATTTATTAATAAATTTTTAATTTTTAAAAATTAATTTTAAATATTGCGACGCAATTTATTGCGTCGCAATATTATTAATAATTTTTTTAAAAATTTAATTTTAAATTTAGCGACGCATTTTTATGCGTCGCAGAGAGTCGCAATATTGCGACGCAATTGCGACAAAAGAGTATTGCGACGGGGAGTTGAGCGACGCCCTCATTGCGTCGCTATTGCGTCGCTATACCATGTTTAGCGACGCAATTGCGACGCATTTTGGCGTCGCAATATTTTAAATTTCTTGTAGTGTAGGGAGAGAAAATTCTATGAAAATTATTATATAAACTTAATGGTTTTATCATCATAAAAAGGGAGAGATTATTGATCTCATATTGATTTTGAGGATTATAAAATAATTAAGTAGGATACAAATACATTTATTATGGAGACAAAGATCAATGCAGACAAATACAATATATCAAGAAGATGTTTTAATAAGTTACAAAGTTATTTCAAGTTCCATGACCATCTGAAGTTGTCGTTTAGACAATTAAAACTGTTGCTGTATCACTTTGGCCGAACCACCTTATTTTTAGTTAGCTAGGATGGTTCTCTAGCTAACTGGATTGCCTGTTCGGTCGAATGGATGCTTAAAATAGCTAACTGGATGGAACATCCAGCTAGCTATGTTGCCTATTTTTTCTCTCTGGCCGAACACATCATTGAATTAGTTAACTGGACATGAACTCCAGCTAACTAAGGGTTGCTAATTCTTCTTTCTGGCCGAATGCATGATAGAAACAGCTAACTGGATGGAACATCCATCTAGCTGAGCTCCATGGAAATTCCTTCCTGGCCGCATGGACTTTGGATCTAGTTAACTGGAGCTCATATCTAACTAACTAAATCGCATGAAAATTCTTCCTGGCCGAACTCTTCTTGGAAACAGTTAAATAGATTTACATCCAGCTAACTAAACTCCATGAAGCTTTTTCTTCATAGCCGTGTGGATATTAAATTAGCTAACTAGAGTTCATCATCAGTTAACTAAATTGGAAATGGAATGCTTTTTGGCTGTGCTCATGATTGAATTAGTTAACTGGACATGTAGTCCGCTAACTAAGGATGCTGATATTTCCCTCGTGCTGTGCTCTTCATTGAAATAGTTAATTAGACTTTTAGTCCAGCTAACTAAGGAACTCAGAAATCCTTTCTAGACGAATACTTTGTTGAAATAGTTAACTGAACTTTTAGTCCAGCTAACTAAGGAAACTCAAAAATTCTCTCTAGCCGAATGCTTTATTTAAATAGTAACTGAACTTTTAGTCCAGCTAACTAAGGGAATGGTGCAGACTTCTCTTGGCCGAATGGTGTCTCAATTTAGCTAACTGGAATGGGATCCAGCTAGCTAAGTCTTCATGGTTTTTCTCCCTGCACGATTTCTTTTGTTCTTCAGCTAACTAATTCCTTCCTATAGTCAGCTGGGGAGTTCTTCTCTGGTTCACCTGGGCGTGCTCCTCTCAAGCTGAATTCTTTTCGAGCTGGAGTCTGCCTCTTTGAAAATGTCAGGAACTTTTTCTCCATTTCTGGCGACAGTCAGTGCATTCAATGCTTCAAAAAATTCTTCAACGGTTATCTTCTCTTTTCATTTTTTTTGTTTCAGTCTAATAGATAGTTTTGCAAATCAAACACTTTAAATAACTGTATGTAGAAGAAAGAGAAGAGTGAACAGTAGAAAGCTATGATTGCATATATTCGTGGTTGTTCAGTAACAAAGAAAGGAAGCTCTGTTTTGAATTCGTGAGTGCTTTCTGAAGATCACTGATTGCTCATCCTTGCTGATACTTTAAAGCTTCCAAAAGACATTGAAGGTTTCAACTACTTCAAAGAAGACTTCATTTATTGCTGAAGTGCATTCAAGGAAGAAGCTCATTTGAGAAGTTGCCTTCAAAATTGCAAAGTATTTATTTCTTAATATTTGCTCATTTTAGGAGCATTATTCTTAACATTTTCTAAACCTATTTTGAATCTTGTAAAGGGTTGGGTTTAACCCTTGGTTGTTTGGCTTCCTTGTACCATGAAACAAGAGAACTAGCCTAGAAGGCTTAAGGTTTAGCTCCCTTGTGTCATATAATAAGAGGATTAGCCGAGGAAGGCTAGGGATTGAAATCGTTGGTGATACGATTGGAGTAAAATTTCTAAAGAACTTTTGGAGAGTGGACGTAGGTGCAGGGTTGGCACCGAACCACTATAAAATTCCTTGTGTTTGTGATTGTTTGAATATTTTCTATGATATCTCTGTGTTCACCTCACTACACCACTGCTAATTAAATTTTGATTAGCTAAAAGCACATTATTACGTAATTAATTTTAATAAACCTAATTCACTCCCCCTCTTGAGTTGCTATATTTGGGCAACAATTAGATATGATTATGACATGAAATAATCATATCATGTCATATGTTAACCCATCAACTTGAACATGACATAATTATAACCTGAGTTATCTTTTCATTGATTTATGCAATTGGATTTCTTATAGATGATAAAACTTATCATTTAGTTTTAAGCATTATATTGAAAAATGTATGTTTTACATTAAAATAATAAAGCAATAGGTTATTAAGTGGATCATGTTTATTCATGCTAATGAATTATTAAGTAAGTCAACCATGCTCATTGAATGAATTGTTAAACGAGTCGTATTATATCAAACTAATATGATGTATTTATTAAATGAGTTATGATTATTGTTTCATATTATTTATTTAATAATCAAATCATATTAGTACTAAAATTTTTAATATAATTAATTAATTGTATCGTATTTGTATCAGCTCCGAGTGTTTTTCCTCCTATTCAATATGATACAAATATGATACTTGCCATCCCTATCACAAAGTTTATAATTGCTTTAGGATAGGATGCATGAGGAGGAGTTGGAATTGTTAGTTTGTATCACATGCTATTTTCACTACAAGAAAATATTGAAATAGCGGTGAAAAATTAGCGACGCATCATTGCATCGCTAAATTGCGACTACATTGCGACGCCTCCGTGACAACAAGAAATTACGACGCAATTAGCAAAGCATTCGCGACTCAATAAATCAGATAATAAAAAAATTAAATTTTAATTTAGCGACGCAAGAATGCGTCGCAATATTTTAAATTTAATTTTTATAAAATATAATTTTGAAATAAAAATATTGCGACGCAAAACAATGCGTCGCAATGTTTTAAAAAAAATTAATTATGTTAAATAGCGACACAATAAACCAAAAATTTAAAAAATAATTTTTAATATAGCGACACAAGTATTGCATCGCAATTATTTCAAATAAAATTAAATTTTATAAAATATAATTATGAAATAAAAATATTGCGACCCATTCTAGTGCGTCGTAATTTTTTTTAAAAAAATTAATTATATTAAATAGCAACGCAATAGCTGATAGGATCGATCGCAACGGTGCGAGATCGATCGTCGCTGACCGCGATCGATCATGGCTTGGATCGATCGTGAAGGTGCGAGATCGGTCATCGCCGACCGCGATCGATCATGGCTTGGATCGATCCCAACCATCGGATCGTCGCCGATCGGATCGATCGCAATGGTGCGAGATCGGTCGTCGCCGATCGGGATCGATCATGGCTTGGATCGATCGCAACGGTGCGAGATCGATCGTCGCCGACCGGGATCGATCATGGCTTGATTGGATCGATTGCAACCATCGGATCATCGCCGATCGGATCGATCACAACGGTGCGATATCTGTCGTCGCCGACCGGGATCGATCATGGCTTGGATCGATCGCAACCATCGGATCGTCGCTGATCGGATCGATCGCAATGGTGCGAGATCGGTTATCGCCGATCGGGATCGATCATGGCTTGGATCGATCACAATGGTGCAAGATCGATCGTCACCGGCCGGGATCGATCATGACTTGATTGGATCGATCGCAACCATCGGATTGATCGCAACAGTGCGAGATAGGTCGTCGCCGATCAGGATCGATCATGGCTTGGATCGATCGCAACCTTCGGATCGTCACCGATCAGATCGATTGCAACGGTGCGAGATCGATCATCGCTGATCGAGATCGATCATGGCTTGGATCGATCGCAACGGTGCGAGATCGATCATCGCCGACCGGGATCGAACATGGCTTGGATCGATCGCAACCATCGGATCATCGCTGATCGGATCGATCGCAACGGTGCGAGATCGGTCATCACCGACCGCGATCGATCATGGCTTGGATCGATCGCAACCATCGGATCATCGTCGGTCGGATTGATCGCAACGGTGTGAGATCGGTGGTCGCTGACCGCGATCGATCATGGCTTAGATCGATCGCAACTGGCGGATCGTCTTCGATCGGATCGATCGCAACAGTGCGAGATCGATCATCGCCGACCACGATCGATCATGGCTTGGATCGATCGCGACGGTGCGAGATCGATCATCGCCGACCGTGATCGATCATGGCTTGGATCGATCCCAACCGTCGGATCGATTGCAACGGTGCGAGATCGGTCGCAATTAGTTTCAGTAAAAATAAAAAAGTTTAAAAAGAAAAATTTAAAAAAAATGTTTTAAAAAATTATTTTAAAAAAATAAAATATGTTAAATAGCGACACATTAGCGATGCAAAAAATAAGAAAATTTAAATAAATTAATTTTTTATATTGCGACGCACGTATTGTGTCGCAACAGTTTATAAAAAAATAAATTTTGTAAAAAATTAAGAATAAAACATTGCGACACAACCATTTGCGTCGCAATTATTTTTTAAAAAATTATTTTTTATCAAATATTTATCAAATAAAATTATTGCGACGCAAGTCAGGGCATCGCAATATTTTTAAAAAATAAATTATGTTAAATAGCGATGCATTAGCGACGCAATAAATCAAAAAATTTAGAAAAATTAATTTTTAAAATTGCGATGCATGTATTGCGTCGCAATATTTTTTTTAAAAAATAAATGTTTTAAAAAATTTAAAAATAAAACATTGCGACACAACCGTTTGCGTCGCAATAATTTTCAGAAAACATAATTTTTATCAAATATAATTATCAAATAAAATTATTGCGACGCAAGTCGTAGCATCGTAAATGTTTTAAAAAATAAATTATGTTAAATAGCGACGCATTAGCGATGCAATAAATAAGAAAATTTAAATAAATTAATTTTTTATTATGACGCACGTATTGCGTCGCAATAGTTTTTTAAAAAATAAATGTTGTTAAAAAATTAAAAATAAAACATTGCGACGAAACCATTTGCGTCGCAATTATTTTCAAAAAATTATTTTTAATCAAATATATTTATCAAATAAATATATTGCGACACAAGTCAGGGCGTCGCAATATTTTTAAAAAATAAATTATGTTAAATAGCGACGCATTAGCGACGCAATAAATCAGAAAATTAAGAAAAATTAATTTTTAACATTGCGACACATGTATTGCATCGCAATATTTTAAAACAAATAAATATTTTAAAAATAGAAATAAAACATTGTGATGTAAACTTTTGCGTCGCAATTATTTTCAGAAAAATAAATTTTATGAAATATAATTAGCAAATTAAAATATTGCGACGCATTAGCGACGTATTTTCTCAGGAAATAAAAAAATTCTCACTGGAAATTGCCGCCAAATTAGCGACTCATTAGCGACGCAATTATTTGCATCGCTAATTTTTACAGAAAATAATAAAAAAATCTAAAATTGTGACGTATTAGCGAAGAAAATTGCATCGCTAATTCAAAATAAATTTTTTAAAAAATAGTGAGGGATTAGCGATGCAAAATTGCGTCGCTAATCCCAAATATATAAGCCAATCGCGCCCAGCCCCCCCGGTCCTCTTCTTCTTCCTCTTCTAACCCTAACCGCCGCCGTCCCTCATCAGGCTGCCCCCGCCCTCTCCCCAGCGCTAGGAACCACCGGCGGCAGCTCCCCCCTGTCGGCGTCCCCTACAGACCGAGGTAGGCCCTCCCTCCCCCCCTCCCCTCCCCCAACCCCCCACCCTCCCGTTTTACTGAGGCCACAACCACTGCCGCGGCCCTGGCCGGCGGTGGCCTGGCCACGGTGGCCAGGCCACCGTTTAAAAAAAAAATAGTTGGGGTGGGGTTTTTCCCTCACCCCTGAGTCGCAGGCCACGGCCGCCATCGTGACCGGCGGTGGCCTGGCCATCGTGGCCAGGCCACCGTTTAAAAAAAATAGTTGGGGTGGGGTTTTTCCCCCACCCCTGAGTCGCCGGCCACAGCGGCGGCCGTGGTCGGCGGTGGCCTGGCCATCGTGGCCAGGCCACCGTTTAAAAAAAATTGAAAATGGGGTGGGGTTTTTCCCCCACCCCTAAGGCGGCGGCCGTGGCCGGCGGTGGCCTGGCCACCGTGGCCAGGCCACCATTTAAAAAAAAATTAAAAATGGGGTGGGGTTTTTCCCCCACCCTTGAGGCGCCGGTCATGGCCACGATGGCCAGGCCACCGTTAAAAAAAAAACAGTAGGGGTGGGGTTTTTCCCACCCCTTGGTCTCCGACCACTGCGGCGGCCATGGCCGTCGTCTCAGGCCGCGGTCGTGGCCGGAGACAACAGCCACGGCCACCGCCATGGCAAGCGGTGGCCTGGCCACTGGCCACCGTTTATTAAAAAAAAAACAGTAGGAGTTGTGCCTTTCATTTTCATGACTATTTCTCACATGTGGCTTTAGAGAATTGGCATGATACATCATGTTGGTTCAATAAGCTGCCAAGCCTATTTTATTTCTTTATAGCTGTTTATGAAATAATATTTGTGCATTTGTAGTTATTTACAATTGTTATATTTTGATTATTTACATTCTGCTTCAAATTGAATGATGCATTAAATTATGTAATGCTAGAATGAAAGTCTTGTTGTAGTTTTATTTAATTTTCAGTAACAAATTAGTAGTTTCAATGATTTATATTTTAGTCTTTACAAACATTTATATTGGACATAATAATCTTAAGAAGACAGTGACTATATATATAGAACACTATTCCTATATATGTATAATTGACAAGAATTCATGAATAACAAGCATAAGTTCGATTGTCTTTGGATTTCCATATTATTAATCACAGCACTATAACCTTTAGACCCATTTGAGAATTTGTAAGACTTAGTCTTGCAAATTCTCAAATTGTCCTGGTGGACAGTTTGAGAATATTTTTTGCGATATGTTAGTCTGCTATTAATCATCGTTGGTTGAGATTGCGGTTTGTATTTGCTCATGTGTTCTCCTAGTGTGGCATATATACCACACATTTATGAGAACATATAGGGAAATGCTGCTGAAATTTCAACGTAAACCATCAATGATAATTAATAGCAGAATAACATATCACAAAAAATATTCTTGAATGGGATAGGGCCTCACCTTTTAGACATGTGTGAAGGTGGAATTAATTTAGGACACTTGATTGCTTGTGAAGTCCGATGATTGAACGGACCGCATTGCGGCCCGGCCCGAACCCAATCCCTAGCATTAGCCTGGCATGAACCTGTGCCTCGGTCCTTGCTAGCACAACAATTTTCGTAACCATGGCCCAGCTTTGCAGGGTAGGGACCTCAATTGTGTAAAAGAAAATTGATTTAGTTATAAATGATTTAAGTAGTTGTTATTTACTTTAGTTGAGTAAAAGAAATAATTTAGTTATATATGTACTAATGTTAATATAATTTTATATTATGGTTTCCTTTAATGGTTTGCCAGAAATTGTATAAGTCGATCAAAAATGAGCGGGGCTCGCTCGTGAATGTATGCAAGGATAAAAGATGGCTTGCTTAATCCAGATTTTCTGAATGGATTGGAAGAATTTATCGCATTTGCATGTAGCCAACCTGAATGGATGGATGGGCCTAGGATTAGGTGCCCATGCAACTTTCACAGGTGTCAGAATAAAGCCTACAGAGATGTTGAAACTGTTAAGGTGTATTTGTGTAAAAAGGGGTTTGTTCCTAATTATGATATTTGGTATCGTCATGGTGAACTGGAGGAAATTCCAGTAGCTGTTACAAGCCAACAAGTGTCAATTCCCAAAGATGAACCATTGTGAATTTAAACACATATGAAGAAATGGTGATGAATGCATCGGGTAATGAATTCAATCAGAATACATTTATGGAAGAACCAAATCCAGATGCACAGCAATTTTATGATATGTTGCGTGCTGCAAATCAAGAATTGTATCCTGATTGTGAGGGTCATTCCCAGTTGTCTACGGCTGCTCGGTTGTTGAATATTAAGGCAGAACATCGATTATCAGAAAAGGCGTTCAATTCTGTAGCTGGGTTAATCAAAGAAATTTTACCAAATGATAATGTTGCAGCAGATAGATTTTACTCAACGAAGAAGTTGTTGCATGGGCTTGGGCTCCCAGTTAATAAGATCGATTGTTGCTTGAACAATTGTATGATATATTGGGGTGAAGACTCAGAGCTGAGATGGTGTAAGATTTATGGGCAATCGAGGTACAAAAACAGCGAAGGGGGAGCCAGTACAAGTAGGAGGAAAAGTGTGCCTTACAAGAGGATGCATTATTTTCCTCTTACCCTACGCCTGTAGAGATTATACAGATCTGAGGCTACAGCTGCTGATATGAGATGACATGCCGAACATGAATCTAAAGAGGATGAAATGCGACATCCATCAGATTCAAAAGCTTGGAAGCATTTCAATGAAAATCATCCTGATTTTGCTGAAGATATAAGGAATGTGAGATTAGGTCTTTGTACCGATGGCTTCCAACCATTTTGTCAAGCGGGCAACAGTATTCATGTTGGCCTGTGATACTGACTGTATATAACCTTCCTCCATGGAAGTGCATGAAAGATACTGCAATGTTTTTAATAGTTTTGGTTCCAGGACCATCAAATCCAAAGGAAAAGATTGATGTCTTCCTGCAACCGTTGGTGGCCGAATTGAAAATGTTGTGGAAAACAGGAGTCGTAGCCTACGACATTTCTATGAAACAGATTTTCATTATGAGAGCTGCTTTGATGTCGACAATAAGTGACTTTCCGGCATATGCAATGTTGTCTGGTTGGAGCACTGCTGGACGTCTGGCATGCTCTCATTGCATGTATGATTCGGATACATTTACATTGCAGAAGAGTGGTAAGCAGTCATGGTTTAATAATCATAGGAAGTTCTTTCCTCCAAATCATCCTTACAGGCGTAACTTGATCGCCTTCTGGAAGAACAAAGCAGTCACAAAATTCGTCGAACCGGTTAGGTCCGACACTGATATATTTGATACTATAGAGCATTTGGGGTTGAGGTATGCTTGGGAACCAGATGCAGATAGAATAAATGGCCGTATATGTAAAGAACATAACTGGAAGAAGCGGAGTATATTTTGGGATTTGCCTTATTGGAGCACAAATCTCATCCGGCACAACTTGGATGTTATGCATATCGAGAAAAATTTCTTCGATAACATATTTAACACGGTGCTAAACATTCCGGGAAAAACCAAAGATACTGCAAAGTCAAGAGAAGAACTTAATCAGTATTGCAGAAGAGGTGATTTGAGGAGGAGTGCCGATGGGACCTATCCTAAAGCCTATTACACTCTTGATAGAAATTCACGAGAAGTTTTATGTAACTGGCTTAAAGGGTTAAAATTTCTAGATGATTATGCCTCAAATATCGGTAGGTGTGTGGACATGCATAAGCTCAAGTTGTTCGGCATGAAGAGTCACGACTGCCATGTTTTTATGCAACGGTTATTGCCTATAGCTTTTCGTGAGTTGCTTCCGCAACATGTCTGGAAGGCATTGACGGAGCTCAGCTTGTTCTTCAAGGAGTTGTTTGCCGCAGTCATTACTTCTGCATCAATGGCAAGGCTTGAGGAGGAAATTCCAATTATTTTATGTAAGCTGGAGCGAATATTTCCTCCCAATTTTTTTGACTCAATAGAGCATTTACCGGTTCACTTGCCATACGAAGCGAGCATAGCTGGTCTCGTGCAGTATCACTGGATGTATCCTTTCGAGAGGTAAATATGTACATCATTAAGACATGTTGACATTTCAAATACTATTTCATTGCAAGAAAATTGGTTAATTTTTTGTCTCAACTTTACATATAGGTACCTTAAGAAGTTAAAAAATAATGTACGTAATAAGGCAAGAGTTGAAGGTTTTATATGCAATGCACACTTGGTCGAAGAAGTTTCAGCTTTTGCCTCGCATTACTTTGAGGGTTACGTCCACACGAGGAGCTGAAATCTTGGTCGTAACGATGATGTATGTGTGGACGAAGGAGAACCTAATGACGGTAGAATATCAATTTTTAAAAGTATCAGCCGTTCATTTAGGGGGCAGAAGTCAAGAAATCTTAGCGATATGGAGTATAATGCAGCACATTATTATATCCTAATGAACTGTAGAGAAGTCGATCCATATATTGAGTAAGTGTATACTTCAATGCTTAATTTGAACTTCTAATTTAAATTACAATATACCATAATATTTAATTGCTAACATAAGTTTTAATCATTATCATCCCATAAGGATGTATTGTGATAGACAACGATAGATGAATCCCGACATCAGTCAAGTTGCAATTCAGCAAAGTTAGAAACGGAGTTCGCTTACTGGTTTTATGAATTTGTGAGTAGTATCACTCAATCAATTTCAATCATGGCTTTTATTTTTTGAATTGGTTGTGAATAGCTTATTAATTTATAGGTAAACGGTCCATGGTCCACAACCGACAATATTTTCATTAAATGTCTATCACAATGGCCATTGAAGGCCGTAACAACCTCTACGGGCTATTTTGTTAATGGGTACAAATTTCAGATTGAACGATTAGCAGCTTTAAGAGGCATGCAGAATTGGGGCGTATGTGTTAAAGGAGAAAGTGTTGGAACAAATATGCAGGATTATTACGGAAAGTTAGTAGAGGTGGTTGAAGTTGAATATCCCGGTTGGCCTATGAAACGAACCGTATTGTTTCGTTGCGATTGGTTCGATCCGACAGTTCCTGTGGGCAAAAGGGTTCATAACGACTACAATTTAGTTGAAGTGAACCATCGACGAAGATTGCAAAAATGAACCATTCATCCTTGCATCCCAAGCTCAGCAAGTGTTTTACTACGAATATCCAAGTTTGCGCAACGACAAGCGAGATTGGTGGGCTGTTTCTAAAATCATCCCACGTTCAACAACGTATTAGATGAGAGTTAATCAAATCAATCAGCCAAGTGCCCTGCATTTCAAGAGGATGAGATGGAAATGCATGCAATTGAGGATGACACAAGGGCTCCTGAAACATCACTTAGAGATCCAAATGGTGATGTCCAAGAAATAGCAGATGCAAATGTTCGGTTTCCTTCTGATGATAATGAAACTGAATCGCAGTCCGATACGACATCAGATGTTGAACCAAGATTTCACGAAACAAATGAAACCGACTAAACATAGAGGTTTTTTTAAATTCAATTTATTTTTATAAATGTTATATTTTTACATATTCAATCATTAATCGTAATTACATTCATGAATCTTTAGTATTTTCAGTATGATGGGCCGAGGTAGATCTACCGACGACGGACGGAGTGAGCAGGGACGTAGCCCTGCCGCATCAGATCATATGAGCTTTTGAGATGGAGAGTTTCGATCTCCACACATCGCACAGCCTCCGATCTCTCCAGCAGTCGGCGGTGATCCTGCATTGGTATTATCATCCAGCCGATCGGCACAGACCTCCGAGAGTTATTCCACCGTCGGTCGCACCGTACTTCGACTGGATGCTCATGGGCTGTAAGTATATACTAATTAAAAATATATGTTTATGTTTTTAAGTCAATTACTTATAAACATGCATTTTTTTAACAGATTTATTGAGCAGCATCATGTATCGAGCCACATCAGCTCCATATTTCAGAGGCATGCGGATCCCAGTGACTACGATTGGCGCCATGTATCTGCAGCCACGAGTTTTATTTTTCAGAGTTTCAGGTAAACTTATTAAATACAATTTATCACTGATATAAAATTTCTTATTCTGAATAAATTCTGAAACTAACTGTTTATTTTAATGCAGAAAAAGTTTACGTGGGACCCTGCCAGCCATGATGCCATTAGGGCAGCATGGGAAGCTCTTACGGGACGCCGATACTCCGACATGCTTCATCGTTGGAGGTCATCCGGTCACCGTCCTGCATATGTGCCAGAGGGTATTTAGCATGAGTGGTAGCAGGTCTGGCAGTCTGATGGCTGGCGCAGGAGGTCCGCATCAGCCAGCACGAACCGTCGATCCGAGAGGGGCGGTCCTGGCATGGGTCTCTCCCGCCACACTTCGGGCTCCATTTCGATTCAATAACACAGACGTCGTATGGTAAGAAAACATAAATAATTTAATTACTAATTTAGTTATTTACAAATACTTACATTAATATCAATTTTTCTGTTGTTATAGTTTGAGCAGGAGGGCGAAAATCCTGGTGAGTTTCGTCTATTCAGGGCGACACACACCAGAAGGGATGGTTCCTGGATCGATACACGATCATGGAAGGTTGCGGTAAGAAATTAGCTTTATGTTGTATCTGTTTAATTTCTAAAATTTTATTTAGAAAAATTTATTGATTCATTTATTGTTGATTTTATAATTCAAAGACACGAGTCGAGGAGCTTCACTCCCAGGCATCGCAGGTCGACTCCACTGATGGGGGGATGCCCTTAGCAGAGGAGAGTCGACGTGTGTTTTTGAAGGCTGTTGGTGCCCAACCGCGAGACCGTGCAGATTCTTGATGTATTTTTTTCTTTACTTTTTATATTTTGTACATGAAAACTTCAAAATTTTAATATATTAATTATTTTTGGAATTGAATGATGAATGTTTGGATCAATATGAGTGAATGTTTCGATCAATATTTAAATGTAATGAAATTGTATTAATCATTTTAATTTTTATATTTTATTTTTTAAAAAAAATTAATTAGCGACGCATTAGCGATTGAAATTGCATCGCTAATATTTCTAAAATATTATTATTAAATATTGCGACGCAATGACCTAGCATCACAATATTTTTTTAAAAAATTAATTAGCGATGCATTAGCGACTCAAATTGCATCGCTAATATATCTAAAATATTATTATTAAATATTGCGATGCAACTAAATGCGTGGCAATATTGCGACGTAATTGAATGCAAGTGAACGAGTGAAATTATTGTAAAGATTGATTATTGTAAAAGCACCATACAAAGGAGGTCATCTGAAGACATCACAAGGCTTGGGTGCACTTGGTTTTGTGCATCAATCCACTGCGTCTGGGGAGAGAAGAGCAATACTTTCAAAGATACAGCATAAGTGGCCTTGGCCTGGGCCTTGGCCTGTTTGGATATTGAATAGTCTATCCTCCATCAAATTCATTATCCATGAAATTAAATCCATTATCCATTAATTCTGGGATAAAATAGAATATCTTTTTTTAACGGACTAGATTATTCAGAAATAATAGGATCGAGGCCCTCCATTGACCAGTCAGAGTCCTTGCTGCCTCTTATCCACCGTCATCTTGTTCAGAAAAAGCCCAGGGCCTCGAACATTGTAATCACTAGATAACACTGTATTCAAGTACCGGCCTCGGGGCTTAATTTTGGGCTTTTAGTTTCCCTGTACTTGTTTTAAATAATTATTTTAGACCATCAACTTTCATTAACTGACGTGCCTTGCAAAATAAGCAAAAGTCTTGCTGGACTACTCTTTTATGCAGCTACAAGTACGTACTAATTGTACAAATTAATTATTTATGCATGTCAGCACGTTTGCAATATGTAGTAAGAGGCCTATTGAGTCATTGTACACATATCAACATGTAAGGATAGCTAATTCGCATAGCTAATGCGCACTTGCTACAAATCTTTTTCGCAAAACAAAGTCAAAATGGGCCTGGACTCTCTTGTCTGAAGTGGGAGTTAGAAGTGGCTCTGATGCTCAAATGTCAAGGGCAAAGTCCGACCAGAATCCAATCTCCTCTTCCTTGAAGTGCTTGGTGTTTACAATATCTGATTATATGGAAGAAGATAGTTTTCAATTGTGGTCTCTCTTTTTTTTAAAGCCTTTTTTTTCCCTCTCTCCTCTCTTTTCATTCAAAGAAGGTTGAACCACAGTGTATGCGTTAATGAAATTAAAATGCACACCATACAGTTCAACACTCTAATATCATACGAACTTCAGTGCACTCGTGCTAACCCTCTCAAGTTTATGCCGTGCATTTAATCATTCTACAAACCACTGGGCTGGTAACTCAAGCCCTAATTTCCATGGATGACCGGGGATCTTATGGATTAGAATGGATGATCTTTAATTTTTCTTGTAAGATTGTTATTTTATTTTCTTTTATAAGAAATTGATGTGCCCTCACACGAGTAACAAAACCTCTCATACATCTAATTATTTTGAACTGACTTATTTTCACCAATGAGACTGCATTTTTTCACAGGATAGTCAAGACAATTATCTCTTTATCAGTTGATTACACTTTTCATCATACAGTTCTTGATTCTAACAATCCCGGCCTCTGAAGCTCTCCTGCTGCCTTGGCAGCGCACCGGCGCACAGTCTTTATTTCTTGAAAGCCTTCATCTTTAGGGTTTATTAAAATCAACTTTGATGGGAGTGTTCAAGACAGACTAGTCGGATCGGCTTTTATGATTCGAAGGTCTGATGGAGCTATGTTGACGATAGAAGGATTCGGCCTTCTTGACTCCTCTATTTCTTTTGTCGAGCTGTATGCTGCTTGGACTGATTTTCTATGCCATTCGTAGCTTTAGCATTCGCCGACTCGATAGGACTTTTACGATCATCTACCAACCAACCCTTGATTCGCGATATTCGATCTACTCTTCAGAAGGTTTACAGCACTCAGATTCGATATATCTATCAGAAAGCCAATTCAACGGCAAACTAGATTGATGCTCGAATGGCTCATCATTTTAATTTTTAAAGCCGAAAGCAATTAAGGAAAGTAATTTTTTTGTTCTTATATAAATTTTATTTTTAGATATATCAAATTAATTTGATTCGTTCATGTGATCATTCGTTTCTATAAAAGAAGAAAAAAAACCTCTCGTACATGCAATATGATCAGGACGTTTGAACTACTTTCTATAGTTTATGGCCATTATACAATCACTGACATGGGTAGGAAAGCTAATGAAAAGGACAAGTATGGCCAAGTCTAACCGTCTGCTACAAGCGCATCAATTAATGGTTGGTGGTTGAATTAGTCAAGTATTGATAGTGATTGCATGGTAGAATAGTAAAGGATATAGTGCATTCCACAGGAAGGCCCCACCATCCATACTTACCATGTTGAATCAGCCTAAAGCTATGTTTAATTCAGCAATAAGAAAAAATAAAAATGATAAAAGCTATGCTTGTGAGTATAGGTATGTCTTGAGTTATGCTAATTTTTTATTTTGAATAACAAGAAGCTATTTTTTGGAATGACCATTAAATTATGATTTGTTAATGGAAAATAACATGTAAGAATAAAAGCTATTTTTATATCAAGGAATAGCTTATAGCCCTTGTTCTGCATGTCATCCTAAATATTGTTATAAATTTGTGAATTATTCAACAACATGGTTGAATCTTAGGCGGACCACGAATCCACAGCCATTGAATTCCATGATCTGAGCTTATAAATGGATTCGTTAGGCATGACATTTTGTGACAACATCATGTACCGGAATTCACAAAGATTTTCCCTGTTTACAAAAGAAAAAGAGAGAAAGAGAGAGATGGTAGAAACTTGGACTCTCGTTAGAAAAGGCCATCCGTAATTAGTGGATTGAAACAAACAAGAGAAAATGACCGAAACTGATTCATGATGGTATCAGCTCGCAGTAAGGCCTTCACTTTTTAGATACGGCACAAGCGCTTCGCCGGAGATCATCGGAGGTCGTTCCAACCGGCCGATGCCTTCACGAAGCAAGCCCACATTAAACATTTTCTCTAGGTAGTAATCAGTGGGGTTGCACGCTTAGGATCTCTGCTAATTAAGCATCTTCATCACCGATCGACCTCTCTTTTGCCTTCGTAAATGGTGAACCCTAAGAGCTAGTATGGTAGCTCCCCCCTCTGAATCGACATCATTGTAATTTGATGTTAAGATGTGTTGCTGCCGAAATCTGTCCTTCGACTCGGATGCGATCGGACTCCCTCCTGGGTGAACCTGCAAAATAGTCCTCACGCGAGAGACGTTGGAGGTGGCCCTCCACAGAAGACCCTCCGACGCTCAAGTCAGCAGGGATCGACAATCAACAAATATGAGGAGAAGGCTCTCGCTGAAGAGTCTCTTCAGGGGTGGCCTCTCAAGAGCTCTGAGCAGAGCGTTAATGATAGGAAGGAATAAGCAGAGGTAGAAGGAGAGTAGGCCAGTAAGCAAGTGCGCATACCTGAGAAGCCTGGAGACGGTTCTATTTATAGAAGATCACCTGATTCCTTGGAGCGTCCTGGGTCCAAAAGCCGTTAGGATTCGAATCTAGTTTGTTATGAGGTCAGTAAGATTTGTACCTCGTTAGTTAGAGGATCGACGGCTGGGAGAGCTGGTTGATGTCTTGGGATTCGAAGACGGTGTAGGCTCCAGGGCTCTAGGCCACTCTTGGGTATAATTTTTGTTTGAACTCTCACACGTCGGATTCCGCAAAGGTGCTTGAGTGCCTGAGTTTGACCGAGGCATACAGATAGGAATGGCTCGGCTGGGGCCGAGAGATAGGAACAGCTCGGCTGAGGCCAAGAGATGGGGATAGCTCGGCTGAGGCCGAGAGATGTGACCCGCGCTTTGGGAGTCCTTAGCTCGCTGGGGGGCTAAGGCGCCCCGATCCACTGAGGCTGATTCATCTCTAGCAGGTATTGCACAGCAAGTGGAAGTCAGGGTTGATCCTAACCCTTGCACGATTATTAATGCAGCGGTGATTTTACTCTCAACACATGCCCCCCACTCCCTAGTTCGAAGCGTAAGTTCGGGCGTAGGGAGTACAACTCCAGGTGGCACGATCTGAATGGGTTTGGATTTGACAGCCTGCGTAATGATGCCCTAATTAATGCTGTGCGGCCACCTTGCCTTTATGGGATGGATCTGTTGCTTTATAGGGGCAACGGTTGGGGAAGTGCCACGTAGCAAATCCCAATTTTTACGGCACCTGCAACGGTGGTTCCGGGCGTTCCGATCAAGACGCCTTATCTTCTCTTTGAGGTGGTTTTCTTCGGAAAAAAGCAAAGTCGAAACAACGCCATTCAATTTTGCAGCACCCTTTCGTTCCTTCTTGGAGGATCCTGTTCCCCTTCTTCCTTTGCAATGTCGCTCAGTGTTTCTTTCAACCAACAGCATGGTGAGGCCTAGCGACCTGATTTCAGAGATTGCTACTGAAGATTTGGGGAGAATACGCCAGAAGTATGGCATTCCCTTGGATGTCATTTTACGACTGCCGGAGCCCGAGCATAGGGTCTCGTAAGAGCTGGAGGGCAGGATCTTTCTTTACGAAGATAGCTTGAAGGTAGGCCTCCGACTTCCCCTTCACCCCTTAGTGAAAGAGATCATGAGGTTCTATAACATCTACCCAACAATGGTGGCTCCTAATAGCTAGCAGAGTATCATCGGGTTTATCTTGATGTGTAACCAGGTTCAGGTAACAGCAACTCTATCCCTGTTCCGTGTTTGTTACCATCGAATGTCCGGGAGCTCGGAGTGGCCCTATATCGGACCTGGAAAGTCATTAAGGATGTTCATGGATAAACCGTAGTCTATAAAGGAATGGAAGGTTCGATCCTTTATCGCCGAAGGGAACATCGGTTCCAGCTTCCCGCAGGGATGGGGAAACCCTGTTAGGGATATGAAAGCGCATCCAGCCCTATCCAAACGGGAGAAGGAGGACCTAGGGGTCCTTCTTGACGGTCGAGTGTTCTCGCCAATGTTTTGCTATCGGAGGAGGCTCTTTTTGCGCGGACTTAGCCCCATCGACGTACAAGGTAAGTCTTTTTCTTTCTCCCTTCCATTGATTTTATTCGAGCGAGTATGTCTTGGTCTGATTGTTTGCCTACTGCGCTTGCAGCCAAAAAATCTGCGCTGGAGGGCCGCATAAAAAAAGAGTTGGGCAAGCGCCCGAGAGAGGCTGGTAGTGCATAAAGGCGTAAGCCTTAGAAGAAGTTTCATCTTTCTGGAGAGCACTCGCCGAAGGCTGGGCGAGTCAGGGCTAGCCCGCGCTCTTTACCATCAAAGAAAGATGTGGGGGAGCCGGCAGTGAGAGAGGGGTCCCCTCAGTTGGAGGAGGGAGCAATAGTCATGACGGAGGAGCAGAGGGCGGAGGAGGACCCAGAGAGGGTGGCCGAGATCCCTTGTCCTTTGGTGGTGGAGATAGTGGATAGCCCGAACGAGGCTCCATCGGAAGTTCAGGGTGGGCCTATCGTTGAAGGGCCTCCCTCGGAGGGATTAGAGGGCGTGACATTGGGCCATCGGTAATGGAGGCTTGGAAGGAATTTCCTACTGGAGAGCTTCCTCCTGAGGAGGTCAGAGGAGCTGGTGAACAGATCGAGGCTTCGGTGGAGCTCGGGGGGAGGAGCAGGCGCCGATGATTGAAGAAGGTCCTTCGGGTGAGGAAAAAGGATAGGATGATGACCTTCCAGCCGAAGCCTCTCTCACTGGAGCCTCGGGAACATTGAGGCCTGGGCTGGCCGAGTTATCCAGGAATCGCAGGCCAGGCTTTTGCTGAAGGAGGCAGGAGATTGAAAGCTTCTCAGTCTGAGGTTGCCTGGACTGATCTCAGATGGGTAGCCTGGGAGTTCGGATCTGGCTATTGAGGAGGCGTTCTCTGCTATGATGAAGTCGGTGCTGTATCCGAGCGCAGGTCCCTTGATGAACGAGTTTGCAGACTTGGATCTTATCGACGCCGCGTTCGGTCAGCGGAACGCAGCGAAGATATTCATCTCCTTCCTGAAATAACAATTCCCCTCATGGAGCTAGCCAGTCTTACACCTCCCGGGTGAGTTGCTATTCCAGAGTAGTGGGCGCTTTCTGATTAACTTGACCGTGCTTCCTTATTCTTATTTGAGTTTTGTTTCGTAGTGCACTCTGATCACTAGGTATTGTGCTGCGCTTAAGCCTGGCGACAGGGGCCAGCGTTCAGGCCAGAGAGTCAGTACTGAGCTCCAATTGTGAGCAGAGGCGTCTGATAAATTTGAGCGACTTCTGGACACCGCTAATAAGAACTTGGCGATGGTGAGGGGATTGCATCAGGCCGCCCTCGACGACGTATCCAGATTATGGCTCGAAGTTAAGGAACTACGTGGGCTTCGGGCGAGGTACGACGAAGCATGCTCGGAGTTATCACAGGTCACATCAGACATGCTGAAGAAATGAAAATTGCTAGAAGCAGCTCGACGAAAGTTGAGACAGGCTGGAGAGAAACTGCCGAGAAGAATCGCCTGAATAGAATGCTTGGCGAGTCGGAGGAGAAGTCCGGCAGCTAAATCATTGCATTTTGCCAAGGATGACAGGATCAGATGGGATCAGGAGAAATTGGCCAAGCTTGATAATGAGCTCTCCCAGTCCAGGGAAGAAGCCAATAGCAGCAGTCGAGGATCAACGACCTCAAGGACAGGATCAAGCTGGTTAAGGCCGACAAGCTGAGGGCCTTCGGCAGGTCGAGGAATTAACTAGGAGATTAGTTTGGCAGGAGGAGGAGGTACGATATCGTCTTTTTAATCTTCCTATCGGCTCATTGTTGCATCGGCTAACCCTTTGTTTGCAGATGGAGAAGGCGAAATTGGAGGCCGAAGCCAATTAGAGACCCTGTAAGGGGAACTGTCGTCGAGTCGACAAAGGAGCTTAGAGCTCAAAGGGCGGGTCACCGAGACTGAGGAGCAAATCGTCTCACTCCGGAACCAAGTTGCCGAGGCTGAAAGGCATCTCGCCATACTTCGGGGCGAACAAGATGCGACTTGTGCCGAGGCTTTTCAGCTTGGCGCGGAGGAGGTCCGAACTAGAATATCTCGGGAGCATCCGAATGGGACCTCTCCTTTTTGGATGTTGAACCCTTTGAGGCTGTACCCCGGGGCCGAAGAAGTGAGTACGAAAACATCTCAGACGTCGATCTTGACGCAATTTTGGGCTCTAGCAATGCCGCGCTCTCGAAGGATACTCCAAGCTTGCCGTCAAGGAAAGACGACTTTTGAAGTGCGAAGCGAGCCAAGCCTCTCCGAGTGTTGCTGAGGATACCGCTGGGACTAATCCAGCCCCTGATCCTTGAGGGTCATTTGTGTATTTTTTCTTTTTGGACTTGTGGCTGACTAAATTTTGATGAACGGGTTTTTCACCTCTATTTGTTTGTTTTCCTGGCTATCTTTTATCTCAAGTTTTCTTCCGACTGCGAACAAATTATACTCGTTTGCGCTCTTAAGTCGGTTGAACTCGGCTAGAATAGGCATCTCGGTCGAGGCCGAGGTATAAGGATTACCCGTTTGTCCAAAGTAAGAATGGGCAAGCTCGGCCGAGGCATAAAATGGTCTGGTGCTGCCGAGGAAATAGTTTCAGTCCCGCTCAGAGCGGGTAAGGGAATTTGCCCCGCCGAAGTATTGGATAGTTCGACTGGGAATGGTCGAGAATTGCAGGGGTATCCTGGTTAGAGCCGAGGTTAAACAGTTTGGCTTGTTCGGAGTGAAGAAGTAGGCGTGCTTTCGGCCGAGTTCCCCAGTCCGACGCACAGGTTTGGGCGTAAGGAATATAGCTTCAGGTAACATAATTCGAATGGAGGGGGTTTGGTCCCAAGAAAGGGGGGCGCATCCCGAGTGCCGCAAAGTTACTGATGTTCCTCTTCGATGAGGGAGCGAACTCTTCGTTTCTCGCGAGCGCCCGCTGAGGCGGTGACACGTGGCGTCCCGGTAGTAATGTTGGAATTAATGGTCCTGGCGATCGAGATACCCGCCAGAAGTTTAAAAATGAGTGGAGGAGCCCATCGTTAATCATCTTTTCAGCTGATCTCGTAAGATTTTCAGATACTAAGATGGCTTCCAAAGGTGAGGGGATCGACCGAAACACCAAGCAGTGGCGTTAGCGGCCGTGGGGGGCCCGTTGGGGCCGCACCACAGTGACCATCGATGGGGAGGTTTTAGCGTCACTGTTCGCGGATTGTGAACAAATCTGGAAGATGGCCGAGCAGTATCTGGCCGTTACTACAAGAGAGATCGAGCTCCTCCACCAAGACAACAGCCGGCTGGAGAGGCAGGTGGCATCCCTCCAACGACAAGTGGCCGGGCCAGCTCTGCGGCACGGGGAAAGCTCAGTGGCGCCTGGAGAAGATGATAAGCCCCTGTGAGGGCTCATGTACCTTTTTCTTTTCCTTTTGTTTCTCTTTTTGTGGTGAATGAAAAGAATTTTGCAATTTTTGTGTCTGCTACCACCTCCGGAACATTTTTTCTTATCGTTCGGGTCTTACGAACGAACCACCCTCCCAAGGAATCTCTAGTAATCTTAGCAAGGCTAGAGCATGGCGTCCCCGTTTTGACCAAGGTAAACGAACTCGTAAGTTCCAGCGGAGCATTGCGTATACTCAGCTCTGCCGAGGTATAAGGAGCGTTCCGTTGTTGTTGAGGCAAGGGCAGCTATCTCGATCTGGATCGAAGCATAACATAACACTCGGTTATATTGAACCGAGAAGAGATGCCTCGGTTTAGTCCGAAGTATAGAGGCAATCTTGGCTTTGAGTTGAAGCACAAGGCGATGTCTCGGTTTATGCCAAGACATAATGGGCGGTTGGGCTGGAGCAGGGGATATCAATGTGCCTTTATTGAGGAGTACTTCTACGCCTTTTTATTACTGCCAGTGCCTTGTCTTTTCCAAGGCGAGTTGACCTTTTTTTTGCCGAAATGGATAATACGGCTTTGCAAGCTGCAAAAGGATGCCTCGCTATTTTCGGAGTCATTTATCCCGTCGGCTTTTTTCAATGTAGGTCTTTTTAGCGTGTGACATAAGCACTCGTTCATCATTGGAGCATGTCATTTTCATCGAGCGATTTCCCAGCTGTCCGTATCTCAAGGACCGACGGTCGATTTCCTGCACTTAAGGCTTTTGATTCGGGATAAGGAAAATCTTCTGGCGTGCGTCATGGCATGGGTAATGCGTTTGGCACTTCGAGGAGCGCTCTTTTCATCCTGGGATGCCACGTGGTAGTGTGGCCAGGGCATTTTGAATCTCGGGGCTTTCCGCTCTAATAGCTGCTCCCGGTCCGTTTGCCTATAAAATGGGAGGAGGGGGCTGTGTTAGGCTATCTCCCAAGGCTTTCTTCTCCGTGAGTTGTGAGAGTTTTCATGATGTCTGTGTCCCCTAGGTTGAGGGTGGAGAGAATGAGCTTTCCTTTTGCAAGTCGACTTCCCCGGATAGCTGGGGTGATGAAGAAGTTGCTGAAGAGCAGACCGTCCTCAAGAGAGAATTTCGGAGATCATATGGAGAGCGCACGGAGGTCCGAGAGATCACATGGAGAGCGCACATATGCTTCCTGTGTGTCCTTGTGGTTTGCTGCGGGGGTCGCAGGGTAGGAAGTGCACATGTACCCCCGTAGTACGCACGGACTTTTCCTTCTCCCTCGGGCTGGTTCCCTTAGCTCATCCGGCTGGGGGATCTTTTGCCTGTGAAGAGGGAGTTGAGAGCAGTGCTGGTCTGCTTGTCCCCGCTTTTCACAGTCGGGCAGTGTCCAGCAGCCCGGCATCCCACTTGGGGGAGACGCATCCTCAGCATCACATCCACGGGTCTTCCTTCTGTTCTTGGATCTCTTTGCTCATCCAGAGGACCCGTGGGAAGCCGGCTTGGCCTTAACCGGCGGTTCAGGGTGAGCTGATTGGTTGTCTGATCTCTTGGGTCAGATATCGAAACATCATTATTAACCGAAGCTGACTGAAGCAGTCGGTCGAGCTATTTACTCGTTTTTATTCCTGTGCCACGATGCACTTGTAATGCCTCTTAGGAGGTTGTAACTCTTTTTCATTGATGAAGAAATAAAGAAAGTTTTATTCTTTCTTCTTTTAGCATCTGCTTCTTTTTGATGGGATTATGTTTGAGAGTTGCTACACCCATATCACGCTTTTTGTGTCATAGCATATTCGGCAGCGTTCTTGCTACCTTGTTTTGCTAAGACCGATATTCGGTCCAGTGGAGAAAAGCGTTTATCCCTGCTTGGGTCAGAGGTAGACCTGGGCGTCTTGTGAACCCACGTGGTGAGCATGATCTCGTTTGTAGAACGAAGCAGGTATTTCTTCGGAAAGAGACAGCTCGTGTCTTAACTGTTGAGCAGAAGAAGGTTGCTTGCTTCTGCCGAAGTATAATAGGACGTCTTAGTTGTCAGAGTGTTTGAGAGATTACTCATCTAGGCCGGAGCTTCAGATAACGTTTTATGAGTACGTCATTTGACTTGACCGAGGTTTCAGATAATACATCACCTGGTTGTAGTCGAGGCTTCAGAATATCACTCGGTTGTTGCCGAGGTTTAAGAATAACGCTGGTTGTTGCCGAGGTTTAAGAATATCACTCGGTTGTTCCGAGGTTTAAGAATATCTCGGTTGTTGCCGAGCTTTTCGGTGTTTTACTTGGCCTGCCAAGGTACGGAGATATCACTCGGTTTGGCCGAGGATTTTGGTAAGAGACGCACCGGCTCTAGCCGAGGCTTCTGCGCGTTTGACCCGGCCGGGGCTGTAAGCTACCCGAATCTGATCGAAGTTTTCTTTACCATTTGGTCCGGCCAGGGCTTGTAACTGCCCAAATCCGATCGAAGTTTTCTTTACATTTGTCCGGCCGGGGCTTGTAAGCTGCCGAATCCGGTCGAAGTTTTCTTTAATTTGGTCCGCCGGGGCTTGTAAGCTGCCCGAATCCGTTGAAGTTTTCTTTGTCATTCGATTTGGTCGGGGCTTGTAAGCTGCCCGAATCCGGTCGAAGTTTTCTTTACCATTTGTCCGGGGCTTGTAAGCTACCGAATCTGGTCGAAGTTTTTTTCATTTGGTCCGGCCGGGGCTTGTAAGCTGCCCGAATCCGGTCGAAGTTTTCTTTACCATTGGTCTGGCCGGGCTTGTAAGCTGCGAATGGTCAAAGTTTTCTTTACCATTCGGTCCGGGCTTGTAAGCTGCCCGAAGAAGTTTTCTTTACCATTGGTCCGGCCGGGGCTTGTAAGCTGCCCAAATCCGGTCAAGTTTTCTTTACCATTCGGTCCGGCCGGCTTGTAAGCTGCCCAAATCCGGTTGAAGTTTTCTTTCATTTGGTCCGGCGGGGCTTGTAAGCTGCCCGAATCCAAAGTTTCTTTACCATTTGGTCCGGCCGGGGCTTGTAAGCTGCCCGAATCCGTCAAAGTTTTGGAGATCACTTGGTCCTAGCCGCACTGGGGGTACTCGGCCATACCAAGTCTTTGTGAAATAGGACTCGGCCCAGCCGAGGTACGGAGATAGCTCGTTGTGCCGAGAATGGATGCGTAAGCAGCATCTGTTTTTATTATGACTTTTTCGAAAAAATGATTGTAGCGGTCATGCCGGATAATAGAAAAAGATGCCAAAGCTGCAAATGGGGCAAGTCTATAGAAAGCGTACCCTACTGATGGTATATATGGAGATTGTCCGAATTCCACATCCGGGAATAGATTTCCCGCTCAGATCCTGGAGCTTGTAGGTGCCAGTCCGATGACTTCCGCCACTTGATAGGGGCCTTCCCAGTTCGGAGACAGCTTTCCTTGCTCTAGTGGCTTGGAGACGGATGCTTTCGAGGACAAGATCGCCGGGTAAGAAGGATTTTCCTTTGACTCTGGAGGCATGATAACGAGCCACTCTTTGCTGGTATGCAGCTACTCTGATTCGAGCTTTCTCTCTGATCTCTTCCACCAGATCGAGGTTGGTGCGGAGCTGCTCGTCGTTGGCTTCCTCCGAGTAGCTCTCCACTCGTGGAGAAGGAAGCCCTATCTCCACGGGGATGACGCTTCCGTGCCGAAGGCCATCCGAAATGGGGTCTCGCCAGTGGGGATTCTCTGGGTGGTGCGGTAGGCCCATAGGACGTGGTGAAGTTCATCGCCCACCTGCCCCGGGCTCTGGCAAGCCGAGCCTTGATCCCTTGAAGCAGGGTCCGGTTAGTTACTTCGGCTTCTCCGTTGGCTTGCGGATGCCCTACCGACGTAAGGCGGTGGCAGATTCCATGCTCCTCGCAGAAACCTCAAACTTTGGGTTGTCAAATTGCTTGCCATTGTCGGTGATAATAGTATGGAAGGCCGAAGCGGCAGATAATGGATCTCCACACGAAGTCCCTGGCCGAGCTTCGGTTATTTGGGCAATTGCCTCGGCCTCCACCCACTTGGTGAAGTAGTCGATGGCGACAAACAAGAACTTTCTTGTCCAGTGGGGGAAAAGGGCCAAGAATATCCATCCCCCACTTAGCAAAGGGCCAAGCGGAGGAAATAGGGACCAAACTGGCGGAGGGGAGCCTCTGGATGTTGGAATGTCTCTGACATGGGTCACAAGCTCGGACGAGGTCGTCAGCATCTTTTTGCATGGTGGGCCAATAGTACCCTTGGCGCAGCACCTTGTGGCATAAGGACCGGCTCCCCAGATGGTTGCCGCAAATTCCCTCATGTACCTCCCGGAGAGCATAATCAGCTTCGGATGGGCAAAGGCACTTGAGTAGCGGCATGGAGAAGGACCGCTTATACAGCTGGTCGTCGATCAGCACATAGTGGGTGGCTTGCATTTTCAGCTTCCTTGCTTCCTTTCGGTCGGCTGGGAGCGACCTTCTTTAAGATACCTCAGTATGGGGTCGAACCAGGATGGTTCGGCCTCGACCTGCATCACTCGGTCTGCCTCCGCGATGCTAGGCCTTTCCAAATCTCCAGGGGAAACTTCCGCTCGGAATCCATCGACTGCGGTTGCCAGCCGAGACAATAGGTCGCGCGTGCATTCTCGGATCTTGGGATCTGATAACTTCAAATTCAGAGAAGTGGGAAAGCAAGTCCCGCACCTGTTGAGATACCGAATCATGTTCGGCTCCGGGCCTCGAACTTGCCCGTACATGACCGCTACCAATTGAGAGTCGTAAAGGCATTCAGCTTTTCACTTTAAGGTCACGGCGATTCGGAGTCCAGCGAGCAGAGCTTCATATTCTGCTTCATTGTTGGAGGCTGGGAAGGAGAAGCGAACGCCGTACTCGAAGGTCGCCCCTCTGGGCTGGTGAGGACTAAGCCAGCGCCAGAGCCATGGGCGTTAGATGATCCGTCGACGTGGAGCAGCCACAGGGCGTCAGGTCTCGGATGCTCAGAAAAGTCGGAGTGGAGCCATCCTCCGGGATGGTACATTCGAGGAGGAAATCAGCTAGAACTTGCACTTTGATGGCCGGGCGAGGTTGGTATCGGATATCATGCTCGCTTAGCTCGACGGCCCATTTGGCCATTCTCCTGATGTCTCGGGCGATGGACCACCGCCTTGATAGGTTGGTCGGTAAGGACGTCACAGAATGCGCCTGGAAATATGGCCGCAACCTCTGAACCGACGTTATCAGGGCCAACACCAACTTCTCGATTCGGGTGTATCTTGTCTCGGCGTCTCGGAGCAGCTTGCTAACATAGTAGATCGGCTTTTGGGTCTTGTTCTCTTCTCTGACCAGCACCGAGCCAACTGCGCCTTCTGAAACTGCTAAGTACAGAAATAACACTTCTCCTAGATTCGGACTGCTGAGGAGAGGTGGAGAGCCGAGATATCTCTTGAGGTCCTCGAATGATTTCTGACATTCGGCGGACCATTAAATTCTTGGCAGATCGGAGAGCTTTAAAGAAAGGAAGGCATCTCTCAGCCGATCGAGCCACAAAGCGATTGAGGGCCGCGATCCTTCCAGTCAGGCGCTGGACCTCTTTGACAGATGCTGGGGGTGCCATTTGCCGAAGGGCTTGAATCTTCTGCGGATTGGCTTCAATGCCCGCTGAGAAACCATGAAGCCCAAGAACTTCCCAGAGTTGACACCGAAGGCGCATTTTGTTGGGTTGAGCTTCATCCGATATTTTCGGAGTGTCGCGAAGCTCTCAGAAAGATCCTCAATATGCTGGGATGCTTCTTTGCTTTTGACCAGCATGTCGTCGATATACCTCCATGTTTCGATCGATTTGCTCCTTGAAGACTTTGTTAACCAGCCTTTGGTAAGTAGCACCTGCATTTTTCAGACCAAAAGGCATGATGCGGTAACAATAAGTACCTCGGTCGGTTATGAAGGCGGTCTTTTCTTCATCCTCGGGCGCCATTCGGATTTGGTTGTAGCCCGAATATGCATCCATGAAGGTCAACATCTGATGACCGAAGTGGCATCCACAAACTGGTCGATCCGAGGGAGAGGGAAGCTGTCCTTCGGGCATGCTTTATTAAGGTCGGTGAAGTCGATGCAGATCCACCATTTACCATTCGACTTCTTCACCATGACAACATTGGATAGCCAGTTGGGATAATTTACCTTCCGAATGAAATTTGCCTTGATGAGCTTGTCGACTTCTTCCTCAATTGCCCTCTCGTCAGGGCGAAGCTCCTTTTCTTCTGCTTCGCGGGCCGGGACATCTCGTCCACATTAAGATGGTGGACGAGAACGTCTGGGCTGATTCCAGGCATATCAGAGGCGGACCAGGCAAAGACATCGGCATTCCTTCGGAGGAAGTCAATCAGCTCCAACCGGGGCTTCCCTTTCAGTAGCGACCCGATCCTTATGGCTCGGTCAGGTCGGGCTTCGTCCAACGGTACCTCCTCCAGCTCTTCGGCTGGTTCTCCTCGTTGCTCGGCAAAATCCTCTCGAGCGTCCAGCTCATCAACCTCGGGCAGTTTGGATTGAAGGCTGGTGACGAAGCACTGCCGAGCTACAGCTTGGTTTCCTCGAACTACTCCCACTCCCCATCCGGTAGGAAACTTCATTGCTAGGTGCGGGATGGAGACAACGGCTCTAAGGGACATCAGTCGGGTCTCCCAAAAATTGCATTGTAGGGCGACCGAAGCTTGGTCACCAGAAAATCTATGAACAGTGGCAACACTGGCCAAGTTTCCGTGCGGACCGTCAAGGTCACGACCCCCTCCGGGGTAATAACATCACCGGTGAACCCCATTAGGATGGAGTCCATGGCTCGGAGATTCTCATAAGCAGTTTCATCTTCACAAACACATCAAGATACAAAACGTTGACAGAGCTCCCACTATCAATAAGGATTCGATCTACATCATAATTGTTAAGATTGAGGGACACAACCAACGCATCGTCATGCGGAAACTGTATCTCTTCAAGGTCTCTGTCGGAGAAGGAGAGCTCGTTGGTCCGTGCTTTCTTTGGCGCTGAACCTTCTTCATCGTCCTGCCAGCTCGACGGACTATCGACTGCCTCGATCACATTGATGTGGCCAGCGACCGAAGGATTTGAAGGAGGAGGTTGCTGGGGCTCAGGCTGGCGGTCGCCCCCGTTTCTTGGCTCGGGTGCTCTCCTGAATTGGTCCAGCCTCCCGCTGGATGAGCCTCTTAATTTCGTTCTTCAGTTGCCAGCACTCCTTGGTGTCGTGGCCATGATCCCGGTGGTAGCGACAATATTTGGCGGGGTCTCTCCGAGCCGCATTCCCTCGAGAGGAGGTGGTCGAGGGAGTTGGCGCTCTATCTCCATGAGGATCTCCGCCCTCGGGGCAGTGAGCGGAGTGAACCGGTTGAACCTCCTAGCGAGCTCCGGTGCAGTTCCTCGGCGGCGGTGGAGGAACCCTTTGGCGGCGAGGTGGGCTCTACTGGCGGGCGGATCGATGCTTATCTGAGCCCTTGGACTCCTTCTTCCTTGTCAGCTCGGTGCGGGCAGCCCTTCGCGATTCCTTGACTCTGGCATACTTGTCGCCAGGGCCATCATGTCGGAGAGGTTCGGAGGGTAGCTGACCTCCAGCACCAGGTAGAAGTCACTCTCCTTTAGCACTCCGCCTGCTAGGGCGGACATGGCCACCTCATGATTAAGGTGGTCCACTTTCAGCATGGACCGTATTGAAACGGCCGAGATATTTCTTCAAGAACTCCCTCTCTCTGCTTAACCTCAGAGAGGGAGTCAGATCTTCGTGATGGCGATGGCTGCTGACGAACTAGCTGATGAAGAGGCGGCTCAGCTCATCAAATGAACCAACATAACCTGGCTTCAAGGCATTGAACCAAGTTTGAGCGGATCCCCTGAGGGTGGAAGGGAAGGCGCGACAGAGGATCGCATTTGATACCCCGTGGAACATCATGATTGATCGGAAGCTGCTGAGATGGTCATCGGGATCGGAGGATCCATGGTAAGGCTCGATGGCGGGCAACTTGACGTGGAAGGGAATCACTTCCTCCATGATCTCCTTGGAAAAGGGAATGCCCTGCTCCGCTTTATGCTGGAGCCGGTGGGCTTGCTTGGCGGCGTCCAACTCCTGACGCATCTCCCGGAGTTGTCGGCGGATTTCCTTTGGCACAGTAGGAGGAACTGGGCGAGGAGAGATGAGACAGTGTCGAGTCGTGACGAGAGAACACCGGAGAAAGGGATCGGGCCCGCCGAGATCGAGGGAGATCCTTGTCATAGACCCCTTGGGGACTAGCTCAGCTTCCTTAGGGCAACGAGGGGGGTCTGCAACCCCATGTGGGCCGGAAGAAGAGACCGCTGGATGAGCGGGGGCCACATTCTCCTCAAAAAGGTGCGGAGTAGGGGCAGCTGCACGGAGAGCTTCAAAGCGCCCTGGATCAGATTGGCCAGAGCTTGGACCTGATGAACCACGAGGCAAACTGGTCCTAGGTCACTGGGGCCGCCGGTGGCGATGGGGTTTCAACTGGTGGTGGTGGTGGCGCTATGCTGCTCACTGGATCAGGTCTTTGGGAGGCGACCTGATCCCGGGCTTCGGAGGTAGCCTTTCTTCGATTGACCATGAGAGAGGTTCTCTTTCAGATCGAGATCTTTGTCTCCTGGATCATAAGTTTATAGGACTTGAGGGCCCTTCCTCTAGTGCCAATTTGTTGCTACTGAAATCTGTCCTCCGACTCGGGCACGATCGGGCTCCCTCCTGAGTGGACCTGCAAAATAGTCCTCACGCGAGAAGCGTTGGGGGTGGCCCTCCACGGAAGACCTTCCGACGCTCAAGTCAGTGAGGATCGGCAATCAACAAATGTGAGGAGAAGGCTCTCGCTGAAGAATCTCTCCAGGGGTGGCCTCTCGAGAGCTCTGAGCAAGCATTAATGGTGGGAAGGGGTGAGCAGAGGTAGAAGGAGAGTAGGCCAGTAAGCAAGTGCTCATACCTGAGAAGCTGAGAGACGGTTCTATTTATAGAGGATCACCCGATTCCTTGAAAGCGTCATGGGTCCGAAAGCCGTTAGGATTCGAATCCAGTTTGTTATGAGGTCAGTAAGATTTGTGTCTCATTAGTTAGAGGATCGACAGCTGGGAGAGCTGGTTGATGTCTTGGGATTCGGAAACGGTGTAGGCTCCAGGGCTCTAGGCCACTCTTGGATATGATTTTTGTTTAAACTCTTCCGCACCGGATTACGCAGAGGTGCTTGAGTGCCTGAGTCTGACTGGGGCATAAGGATAGGAATGGCTCGGCTAGGGCCGAGAGATAGGAACAGCTCGGCTGAGGCCGAGAGATAGGGGTAGCTCGGCTGAGGCTGAGAGATGGGGATAGCTCGACTGAGGCCGAGAGTCAGGGATAGCTCGGCTGAGGCCGAAAGATGGGGATAGCTCGGCTGAGGCCGAGAGATGTGACCTACGCTTGGGAGTCCTTGGCTCGCTGGGGGGCTAAGGCGCCCCGATCCACTGAGGCTGATTCATCTCTAGCGGGTATTGCACAGCAAGTGGAAGTCAGGGTTGATCCTAACCTGTAAAAATATATTTAACAATAGAAAATAAAAATAATTTTTGGATAATATAGCTCCACGGTAGTAGATGGCTTTAACAACACTTTCAATTGAATATTGGCAACTTTTCCCATTGAAAGATAATCTCAAGATTTTAAGGTGAAAAGAAATTTTCAGACAATAACTAGCAAAAAGAAACATTTAGAAGAAAAGATTCTAAAGTTTCTCTAAAATCAGTTAATGTCCATGCATGCTTTAGGAATCTGTACGTGGAAGAGATTTAGAGATAGTTACGTATATATCAGAGAGCATAATCTCTTAAAGAAAAAATAAGATAAGAAAAGACGAGAATATCTCAAGAAAAGCACCCCACAACAACGAATATCTTGAACCAATATATCAATCCTTTCTTGCAAGCTTTTCCGCTATTTAAAGTTTATTATTTAAAAATTTTAATTTTACTGGCATTGTTACTTTTCAAACGGATTATGGTGTAGCCACAAAACACCCCTTCGATTCAAAAATTTATAGAAACAGCTGATAGAATAAAACCCTTGATTGGAAGGCTTTCAAACTAGAGAATCAACACATCTAGATGGCCTAGATGTGGCAAGTAGATCCTTAAGGTCCCAAAGTTGATTATGTTGTGAACAAGATAAGGGCCTGAACAGCTTAAGGAACCATCTACCCAATCTTCTGTTCCAAAAAATAGTTACAAGAATGTAAGAGTGTAATTCAAGACAAATAAGAGAATAAAAAAACATAAAAACATTTATAACATAAATAAAAAATATAAAATGATTTTTATTTTTACCCATCGAACATACTTTTGAAATTAAAATTTTTTAAAAAAATCTTAAAATCAAACACAATCTAAATTCCCTCGGGAATCCTTTTATGTTCTTAGATGATAAACTCCTTCTTTATCCAAAGGTGGATCAGCCCTTGCAGGATCGATGATGCAGCCATATATACCCACCTTGTTCCCAGATTATAATGCTGCTAAATTATAAATTCATAGGCAATGTCTTCATCTTGGTCTCTTTTTGATCCTCAAACACGGCCCGTGAATGGCGTCGATCGTTCCACCAACATGGCTTTTCCGTCGGCCAGATTCCAAACGAAATTTCACGTGTCGCTCGCTCCAGGCCAAGCAGTGGTAGGTAAACAAAGCAAATTAAGCAACGCGGAGTAAACGTTGGGATGCGCTGGGTCCTATTATTCTTTGTCACCGTAGACTGAAGAGGGTAGGTAACAAAGTCTCGACGAACAAGATATATAGCTCGTAGGTTGCTGATACTAATAACAATTAGATCAATTTTTTCGCTGCCTGGTTGGGGTTAAATGAAGTAGTAGACTATGAGTTGGCATTTGCATTCTCGCTGTAGCTCGCTCTCAGCAAGCAAGCAATACTTAGCAGCATTCCGTGGCCAGACGATGTTCTCTGCAGCCTAGTTTCAACTTCTCAAAATAAATTTATTTCTATTTTCTAGCTAGGATTCGGTGCAGTAATTACGAAATGCGTTACAATTAACTTGTTCTTCTATTCTTGTCCTGAAGATCGACACTTCGAGGCAACGCACTTTCTTTAAAATCAAATTGATAAATAAAATTCTATCATACAACAGAAATAGGAATCATATTTTTTTTTAAAAAAAATACAGCTAGTAACATATTTCATATTCTAGTTACTGTAGACGCAAGCAAATAAATAGACTTCTGTTGAAAATTAATTAAAAGAAAAAAAAAACACGTCTAAATTATAAGGCCACATGCAACAATGCTGCCTTCTTCCTCTGGGTTTTTATTCTTCCAAGCTGAAACATATATATATATATCCAAACTATCAACTCGTAGTCCACCACACATCAATCGAATTTCATCATAAGATCATTGAAGACCTCCGCGTGCTCCTTGGTGACGCATCTTGCCATCATACGAGCACCATCCAGAGGTGCCGGCGACTTCAAGAGGATGAGTGAAGCGATGAAGTCATTGTTCGTCAAGGGGCCAGCGTACATCGGCGTGCCCCATCCATAATCCACCTCAGAGAATCCCAGCTTGGTCCAGTCCGAGACATAAATCGATTCGTAGTTAAATGTCATGCTAAACGGATCCTCGTCGACATCTCCGTTAGCCCACGAGGAGACCTCGGTCGACATTCTCTCCTTGGCGTCCCTGATCCAATCCACGATCTCAACAACCGATGAACGAACGATCTTTCCGCTGGGCACCACCATCTTAACAGGAAAGATGCAGTTGCCGTAGTAGCCCTTCTCAAACTTCAATATATGGCGAATGCTGGCGAAGAAACAGAGCCGGACGTTAACATCGGGCGCCAAATTAACAGCCTTGGTCCGGCACTGCCAGGCCTTGGCGGTCAGCACATCGAAGGTGGAGCACCGCCGGCCGGTCTGCTCCACGAATCTGTTCTTCAATTGGTTGATGTAGTCCGATGGGAAATCCACCGCAGAATACTCTAAAGCCAACTTGGGGAGGTCTGGAAGAGGCCCAGGTTTGATCTTTGGGTTGGGGAAGGCTTCTCGGTTCCAGAATGGCTTCACTGTGGGCTCTGGAAGGCCTCTGGCGATCTCCCCGACCGCGTTGATGAACTGCGCCGATCCCAGTCCGTCGGCGGAGGCATGGTTGAACCTTAGACCCACCACGAACCCGCCGCATGTGAATTCTGTCACCTGATCAGTCCATGAAAGCACAGCACATGATATGGATATCAGGGCGATGACAATTAACGTACGTATAGCATGTTATGCATTCGCGACCAGTATGTATATAATAGAATCCAAGCAAGGCTCAAAATCTAGACTTGTTAAGCAATAAGGGCTACGGTGCAGAGTGAAATCATTCCGAGCTGACGTTTAGAATTTAGTGCTTTGATCTTTGATTGTGCTTGTGCCTCAAAAACGAAAGACAGAGACCCAAAGAAATGACTAGGTAGTAGTAGTTGAGTTTCACAGCGAATCGAAAATCTAATTCTGACATTAATTATATATATATAATCTGAACCCGACCTTTCAAACACCCATGTGACTAGGTAGTGGTCATGGTGAGAGAGTGCCACCAGTTCGATTCGAAAACAGCGTTCATGAGCGAAGACGGTAGGTACCATCTTGCCCTTTCCTGTAGGAGAAATGATCGTTACTATTCCCGACCCATTAAAAGTTGGCATCCGATGAGATCACATGGAACGAGGTCGTTCGCCTGTCTTCCTCATCAAAGACGCGGCAGGCAAACCACTCGCTCCTCTTTTCTCCTTCACAGCTGGCAGCTGTCGTTTGCCGCCGCGCGGGACGGCAAAGTCCTCGTGACAGCCAAGTCCGGACGAAATAACTTTTTTTTCTTTCTTTCTTTCTTTCTTTTCCGGTTATTGGGGAGGGGAGAACGGATCTCTACATTCGTTGCATTTACTTTTGCATCCAAGCTTACTCTAAAATTTTATATTTAATTTTTCATGCATGTATGTCCTAAAATTCTAACTTCATTAATAGGTCTTGAGAAAGATCTTCTTCCAATGGCCAATGCGAGTGGGATTAACTATGAAAAAAAAAAAGAAAAAAGAGAGAGAGGCAGCTTATATTATATCAAACACTTTCTTCCAAATCCGGCCCCTTATTTTTTTTTTTTTTTTTCCAACATTGTCTGTCTGCAAATAATAGCAGGGCTGAAATTAAAAGAAAAATAGAGGGTTCATTGATGCGTATGCGCATATACCTGAATCATCATGATGGTATCGGCCGGATCGATCTCCAATTTGGTGTAGGGCACCAGGTCCTCTTGGGGGATCAACAGGGGGCGCTCCAGATAGTTGACGTCCTCCAGGCTGCAGTCGGCCGACGCCTCCAC
Organism: Calamus simplicifolius; assembly: GCA_900491605.1. Classification (NCBI taxonomy): domain Eukaryota; kingdom Viridiplantae; phylum Streptophyta; class Magnoliopsida; order Arecales; family Arecaceae; genus Calamus; species Calamus simplicifolius. The sequence goes on along the minus strand of UESW01001341.1, from coordinate 268,936 downwards.
GAGCCAGACCCCTTCTCCCGTGCACTGGATCCGCGGCTCGGCCCCCTCCACTTCGACGATCCGGCCGGCGAGAGGGTAGTAGGGGACCAGCGCCTTGGCCAGCGCTTCCCTTATCACCCTGCCCGGTTCGTGCCCCCGCTTGAAAACGTGGAGCGACTCCACCAGTCCCCGGTGGGTCGGGTACCGGTCCAGCCATGAGAGCAGGAGCGTGCCGGATGGCGTCGGCTCGGCCGGTCGGACTGCCGATTCCGACGTCTTGGTGATGGTGAAGCCCATGGGGGTGGGAGAGTTTCGTTTCAGGGTAAACGACGGAAAGTTATTCTCTACTCGACCGCAACTGTGGGCGGTGCCGGTGCGTGTATTTAAAAAGCTTGGGACTAGTAGTTTAGAACCCACACCATGTGGCGGGCGTCGAGGCGGGTGCACCAACACTCAGTGCATTTACAATGCAAATAAATATTTTTTTTCTTTTTCTTTTTTTTTTACTGCTAGTCAAAAATGGAAATCATCGACCAAATTCAACGTTAAGAGTAACGGGAGAGTTTGCCGCACTTAGCTTCTTGGGTCACGGCACTCTTTCTGGCGACGGAAAGAAAGCGTTATCGTTCTTTGATTTAACGGCACGGCTCCAGATCTACGAAGCCTTCCAGTGTGAAGGAGTTGGCGTGCCTGGAGTTTGGTGCGGTCGTTGCTGGCCGCCACTGGTCCCTCCAAATTCCTGTCATGTGCTTTGGATTCTTGCACTTGTTTGAAAGTTAGGGATTGATTAATAAACAACAACGATGTCACACAACGTTGAGCTTATAACATTTTATTATATAAATAATAATACTAAGCAAAGGTTTCAGTGGTGAATTTAAAATGAATCATCTAGTGCTTTGCTTGACAAGTTCGTTTACGGTAACAATTGGCAATCGTGGACAAGCTCAGCGCAGATCTCGCTTTCATATGCTTGATTGATATCATATTTGCTTATTTTACTTACCTTGTCCCGTTGTCCTAAGCGTTGAGCGGTTCCACTCCCTTCTAGCGTATAGAAAAGCTTGCAGACTTGGCCTGAGTTGCTTTATTTTTCAGTAAAGCGAGATCTGATATGCTTTTTCATTGCAACCATTTCAGAGACACTAACATGACATTAATTTGCATTGATTTTTACAACAACGGCAATAAAATGTTAATTTTTTTTTAATTTTACTTGATTTAAAATCATCTCTATGTGAATGATAAATATGTTAGGATGCATCGGGTAACTAGTTAGCATCATTATTGTATTTTGTAAGAGTTCTAGATTCAGACATACATGGTGACGTTCCAATCATATTTTTTATTAAATGATAATGATAATGATGATAACGACATAATAGTGATATATGTATTAATAAAAGTCATATGTATTCTGTTCTACAAACCTTGTGTTAGCTTTTGTATTGACTTTTACTTTACTTAAGAAATAATGGAATATATATATATATATCTCTCTCTCCAAGCAATTATTTTAAATATTAATATATATATATATATATAAGTTTTACATGAGTTATAAAAATTCTTTATATACTTAAATAATATTTAAAGGCTTGGATGAGTTAGGAATGGAGAGCTCAATCCAGATTTTATATGCCCATTCGGATATAATAACACATAAGTACCATTTCTTATTCTAGGTGTTGCATTTAAAAAAGTCTAGAAAATAGTTGTATCATCAGTTTTGTGTTTAAGTACAAGGTCTGTAAGTCGGTGGCTAATTCTTTAAACTCTTCTTTTTTTCTTTCAAGTGCGATTTTCAATGTCATTTTCACCCATTCAATTATGCTTTAGATTATATGGTGCAAATGACTTTGACTTTATTTTAAAGCTTAATTTGTCTTTTCTTTTGTTTTGTTTTTGTTTTTTTTTTTTGTTTTTTTTTTTTTTTTTTTTTTTTTTTTTTTGAGGGGGGGGGGGGGGGAAGGGGGTGGAGGTAGCCGCTTAATTTGTCATTTTTGAATCAATTGCCAGAAGTATATTTCAAAATTCAGAGCCTGGAGTCGACACCTAGAAGGTCTGGAGCCGACCCCATGGCGGATCAGATGCTTTCCTGATTTTGGCACGGTCAAGAGTCGACACTCAGAGTTTCGGAGCCGACACCTAGATTTCAGGAACCGACTCCAATACGAGAACAGAAAGCATTTTTGGACTACTCTGAAGCCGACACTTACAGTTTTTCGAAGCCGACTCTCAAATGCGACGAGCCGACACTTACCTTTTTCGGAGCCGACTCCTCAACGAACTTTTACTTTCTATTTTTGGATACTCGACTTGGAGCCGACACCTGAAAAGTTGGAACCGACTCCAACTTGTCAGGAATGATTTTCAAAATGTCAGAACGGCCTCCAACGGTAACATTTTCTCACCTAATCTCTAACGGCTACTTTTCTTATGTGTAGGAGGAATCCAAGGACAAATAACGGCTAGTTTTTCACCTAATCATGGATTAAGAGAATCTATAAAAAGGAAGACCGTCCATTTAAAAAGAAAGACGAAAAATAGAGAGAAAACAACTTGAAAATTCGAGAAGTCTTGAGTAAGAATCAAAGAGGAAAGAGTTAAAGTTCAAATCCATCAACTTAGAAAGCTCAAAGAGAAATCTAAGGCATTCAAGTCCAAAATCGAAGGATTTTCCAAAAGAAAAGCCTATTTTTTCCAACTTCTCATCTGCAATCTTTGTGAAGAATCCGAGCTGAGGCCTGATTCAATATCTCAAAGAGAAGAGGAAAAGAAGAAAAGAAGAAAAGAAGAAAAGCTCAAATCAACTCTGCTTCAAACAGGCTTTTCTAACCTTGTTTTATATTGAATATTTGCTCATTTGAGGAGTTGTTTGTTATTGTAACTCTATTCTCGTTTGTTTTTGCTAGTTCAATCAAGAGGATTGAATTAGAGGAGGTAGTATACCTCGGGTCAAGCTAAATTAGTTTGGGTTTGAGTTTTGTGCTGGTGAGCCCGAAAAAACCAGCTGGGTTCGTTGTAATCCCGGGGGAAACATAAGTTTTGAGTTGTGAGCTTATAAAACAACTCGGTTGTAATCTAGTAGATTATAGTGTGGACCCAAGTGGTACTTGGGAGTAGACGTAGGTGTTGGTTACACCGAACCACTATAAAATCCTTGTGTTTGCCGTGTTTTGATTCTCTCTCTATCTCTTTGTTTGTGATTAATATTTATTCTGTACTTAATCTTGTGTATTCCAAAGCCAATCGTTTTAAAAGGTTAATTTTTTAAGAACCCAATTTACCCCCGTCTTGGGTTGCCATCTGGGCCAACATATTTCATAAATGAATAATACAATATATATCAATATTAGATTTAATATTAATAAACATTTAATTTTTGAAACTATTATATATTTATAATAATATATAAATATTAAATTTCAAATTATTAATATTTATGACCTTGTACATCAAAACATTGCATAATAAATAATTTTATATTATTTAAATATTATTAAATATATAATATATCATTACATATTTACATAATATATATTAAATATTTATGTTATTTAAAAATGTAATGTTTCTAGAATAATTTTATGAAAAATCCTTTATTTTTTACTAAAACGTTTCAATTTTTAGCTTAAAAAGTCACTTAAAAGATCAAAGAATTATAACAAAATATAAACATAATTTAAGAATATAATAATATGAAATATTATACATATGAGAATTTGAGTTAACATTAGCAAAACAAATAAAAATGGTAATGCTTTTTCTCCCATGCTTCTAGCTGCATATGGGTATCATAAATAATAAGAAAGGCATTGTGTAAGAGAATAAAAGCATTAAATAGTAGCCTTGAATGGATGAAATTAAAGTATAGTTTTTTTAAAAAAATTATTAAGAAAGTATGATACTAGAGTTTAATATGGTTGTAATTGTTAAGCCCATCTTAATGCCTAATTAATTTATTAATGGGTTGGGTTTACTTGGTCCTAAAAATTTTAATGAAAGTTAATTGGCAATGGGTAAACTTGAGTTGTAAATTATTCAGTTAAATTATTGGTGCCACAAGGATGGTTTGATGCCATTGTCTCATGAGTATTTTTTCCTTTTTTGCTTACCAAAGTTTGTACATCATGTCGGCCTGATCCTATTTGTAGTACTTCAAGCCTACCAATTGGTTGAATTAACTTGTTAGTAATCCAAGTTCATATGACCTTAAAAATTCAAATGTAAGTTAATATATAGACGACAGATGCATTTAAATTATAAATTATTAGATTTTTTTTAATGTAAAACTATTTTAGAATATTATAATAATTAATGGGGTAAAATCGTTATCGCATTAATATTTGTGCATGTGACAGAAAAGGTTAGAATCGTTTTCGATTTTCGTCCGCAGATATCACGTGCAGAAAAAGATATTGTTTCATACCTCGGCAGGACCAAGGTACCCTCATACCTCGGCAAGACCGAGTCGTATTTATCCATCGGCAGAACCGAGGTATTCTTGAACCTTTGTGGAACCGAGTTACCTCCACATCTAGCCCAAGTGCGCTTGCTATCTATTGTTACGATGAATCCTTCACACGATGAACGGCTTCGATCACCTAATTTTCAAAGTGATTTCCTCAAAGAGCCCAGTATGAAAAATTAACGAAAGTTTAAATCTATGATTATCTGGCAAGATTCCAGCCACGTAGGTCCCCAACCGTCCTAAGAGGAAAATAAAGCTAATAATGCCAAATATAGCCTAGAGTTTATAAATAGCCGAATTTCAAAGCACCCACTAGCTTTGCTAGCCGTTGATCCTCTAACAAACAGGATTTGAATCTCGTCGGCCTCGTAACAAACCTGATTCGAATTAGTGTCAAATCATTCCAATTTCCCACCTCCCAAGACACGTTCAAGGAATCAGGTGAGGAACTTGTCAATATTCAGACAGTCTATAAATACCTTTCTCAAAAACTTTTTCAGGTGCGCTTACTCTCTCACTGAAAATCCATTGAAGCTCAAGCAGCATTCAGAGCTCTCGAGAGGCCATTCTTGAGGGACTATCATGCAAGAGTCTTCTCCTCGTATATGCTTGATGTAATTTCTATTGATTTGGGCATCGGAGGGTCTCCACAGGGGCCACCTCGAATGTTTCCTACGAGAGATTGTCTTGCAGGTTTGTCCGAGCGAAAGATTGATGCCTATATCCGAAGACGGGCCGTGCTCGAGTTAGAGAGCGAATTTCTACGACAACAATAATAATTTTATATTTTTAAAATTTAATTATTAAATATAAAAATTATTAAAAATATAAAATATTTAAAGCAACGTGATACCACAAACCAAATGTCCATAAGCATCGAGTACTATTTCTAATTAAAGACTTCTGGAATGCTGCTCATCATTCCTCAAGCACAAGCAAGGAGATCAGTTGGCCCCTTGTCCTATCCCCTTGTGAGATTCCTCGCTTTATTTCCGTTTTAAACGATTCTTTTCACCAGAGTTGCGGTTGAACGCCACATTCATTGGAAAAGAGATGGCAAAACGTGCCCGGCGGCTACTAAGTCTATTTAAACAATCATTTTATGGGCACTAAATCTGGAGCACTTATTGCCTCTCCCCTACCATTTCAATAATAATAATAATAATAATAATAATTACCACCAGTCCCACTTAAGCAGCTAGCCACTGTGCAAATTGATGACCATTATGAAGGCTGCTAAGATCATTTAAAGATCATCTTATCCGATTGAATCTTGGTATATATGCTACTGAATTAATTGGGAGTCCTGATCATTGCCTCTTCCCTACAGATTCAATAGAGACAATAAAGGTAATAATCTTCACCAACCCCACTTAATTAGCCAGCCGGCCACCATGCAAGTTGATAACCCTTAAAAAAGACTGCTAAGATCATTACATGTGGCCAACTCCAGAGATCTCATTGCCCTTTCCCTATAATTTAACCAACCCCACTAAAGTCATTGGCCACTATGCAAGCTGGCAACCCTTTATGGAGATAGAATACAATTACCACCAGCCCTACTAATTAGGTAGCTGGGCATTGTACAAGCTGACAACCGTTAACAGAGAGTCATGTATTAATTCGGACTTGCCGGCCCACCACGCAACTTAATTGACTACCCCTTAAATATATTTTGTCTCTAGAAGGAGACATGCTTGATACTGGACCAATTATTTCTCCTCCATCCAATGAACTCGCAAGTTCACGTCAAGTTCGGTCAGGGATCACTACCACAATGAAGTTGGAATTGGACACCCATGTGCTGAGTCTATGCTGAGTCTGCCTGCCAAACTGACAAGGAACGCCTGGATGGCCGTACCGTGTCTTATTGTAATACTATTGGAATTGCTTTGTGAATGGAAAATTGGAAATCAAGAGAGCCTTCAATTAAAACCCAAAAAAACGAAATAGGTCACCCTCGCTTAATTATCCTTGCAGTTGCGTTTCATGAATTTAATTAATCTCAACAATGACGTAGAACAGATGGTGCCACACCAACCAACTCATATTTTATCCAACGATTAGATTCCACCACCAATGCTTGACCGTTGCGTGAAGGGGTGGTAAACGCCCACGTAGTTTCACTTTCGTTATAAATAACATTTTATTTTATTTTATTCTTATGTAACCTAGTGGGAGCCGGTGCGATTCCAAGAGGTGGACTGGATGCCGCACTCTCGGGGGGATCCAAGGCTCGGTCTCATCACATATATTTTCTACCACCACCTTAAAACTAAAATTTTGTCTGATCGATAATTTATCAATTCACTTGTTTACCTTTTACTTATCATGGAAATTAAATCTCATCTTCACCATATAAAGGACCTAAGTTGAAAACTTAATGGTGAAAGTTCATCACTTTTTTTTAAAAAAAAAAATAATAATAATTTAATGATTTTTTTCTCATAAGTATATAGCATGTGACATGTCAAAATTCATCTTGCAATAACTTTGCTATATAACGATTGAATTAAAGCCTTCGATCGTATGTCAAGTCGAAGGTCGTAATTGTCATCATATGATCACTGGATCAACACTCCCACTATCGCATATCAAACTGACCACATTCCTGTTGTCTAGATAAAGCGAGCGATCGATCAAAACGATTATCCATAACTTTGTACGTTGATTCATCCATATCTTTGACGATGTCAGGTGGGCACTGAATTGTGATCATCCGCACCCACACTGGCTGCCAACCCCATTTGGTGAGGTCAATTAAATCGTCTTTTGAAAAGAATGGTTTAAAAAGATTTGTTCTCATCCAATTAGAAGAGAAAAGGCAAGTCCTCGATATATCGATAACACTAGTCAAATTGAAAATATCTAGCTCACGGCAGTGACGGCACTCCACCTTGCAACTTGAGGCAAAGGTCCCACCTCTGTCTCTCTTTTCTCTTGATATTTAGCTGGCACGCAATGACTGCACCACCACCACCACCACCACCTTCCAGCGATGAAAACTTCAACCAAATATTTTTCTTCTCTATGCTTTGGACAACGCGGAAACAACTCACCGTACCAAAAACGAGGAGAAGAAGAAAGTCAAACAATGGACATGGTAAGAGGATGCAGGCAAGAGTCGGTGAAGTTGGTGCGCTGAGAGCACGTTTTGAAGAAAATTAGGTGCATTGCAACTCTCTGTTACTTATCCTTGGGTTCATAATCCTGACTTTCATCGTAATTCTTTTCTGAGATTGCTGAAGCAGGGTTTAGGAGGGCCTACTCATCAACGGGGATCTCTCTGGGCTTATATTGCTTATCAGATATGGCTTTTTCAGAATCAAATTGTGTTCTCAGATACGGTTCATTCTCCTCGTAGGATCCTCAGGACAGTATTCATCCCATCAGGAGTCCTTTGATTTTGCGAACCTTGGACACTGGGTCAGCGAACCGACGTAACTTGGGAGCCCCCTTTTTTTGTTAAAATTAACTTCGATGGGAGTGTCCGGGGTAGATGTGCATGTTATTCGTGATGAGGCTGCTGGCGGCTAGAGGATTTAGCCTTCTTAATCCCTCGGTTCCTATGACGGAGCTCTATGCGGCTTGGGCGGGTTCCTTCGCCATTCGGACTCTAGGCGCCCGCAAGCTCATCATTGAAGGGGACTCTATCATCGTCAGATGGATTCAGCAGTATAGATTCCCTCTATGTGATATTCGTGCTATGATCTTGGAAGCTTCCAACATTCAGATCCGTCATGTCTATCGTGAGACCAATGACTGGACTGCGGCCAGGATGGCCTCTCACTGATGGATATGGAGACCGGGCGAGTGCTGCCCTCTGGTTATGTCCCAGTTAGTTTCTGATGTAACGATCTATTGGTCTGGATCACGCATTTTGGATGCCATGCACCAGGTAGCAACCAACGCTTAGAGAAACAAACAATTTGGAAGCTCTGTGAATGAATAATTAGGAGGATCTTACACTCTAGTTGTGTGTTATAACGTATCTCGTGGTGGTTGCGAAAAGGGCGAATTTCTAGAGAAAACGCGTGAAACCATTAGCTAACAACGCGGACGACTTGTTTGTCTGATGGCCGCAACCAGTTTTTTTTTATCTGGTGTTGTGGTTAAACCTCTTCGATATGACACGTGCCACAAGATCCTCATGTGGTTCGATTTGTTGCATTTCTCTGGCCATTAAGAATGCCATTTTCCTTAGAAAAAAGGGGGGGTGGGGGAACTACTAGCATGCTAATCAATAACAATTTTGAATTCTATTATGAACGTGAAATCGTTTTTATCTTCATGCTCCCGGATGATTTAAACGATGACTCATTCAAATTGGTAAGATGCGGCTTTATGCCAATTAGAAAGTAAAATTATACGTTATAACTCTTGTACATATATGATGAGAGGTAAAATCATCATTGTGTTATTGATTGCTCATATCAGCGATGAGATCACGCTCAATCCAAATACCCCGCCAGCTGGCGTGACATTCTAGCGACAAGGTCAAATCAGCTTTGATAGGGTCGGGTAACCCTAATAACCCGAGCTATCCTTAAGCTTCAGCCATCTGAGCCGAGCTATCCTTATTGCTCGGTAACCTGAGGAGATATCCTTATGCTTCAGCCATCTGAGTCGAGCTATCCTTATTGCTCGGTAATCCGAGTTATCTTTATGCTTTGGCCATCTGAGCCGAGCTATCCTTATCCTCGGTAACCCGAGCTACCCTTATGCTTCGACCATTCGAGCCGAGCCATCCTTATTCCTCGGACGTTCAAGCCGATCCATTTTATACTTCGAAAAATTAAGTTATTCCTTGTCCAGGCCAACCACGGCATTCAAAACACCTCTACGGAATTCGGTGCGGGAGAGTCCCTACTCGCTGAAATTGAACAAGATTCTAAATGGAGAATCATATCCAGGAGTGGCCTAGAGCCTACGCAATTATGGGATCCCAAGGCATCAGCCAGCTCTCCCAGCTGTCGATCTTCTAACTGACAAGATACAAATCCTACCGATCTCGTAACAAACTCGATTCAAATCCGTTTCAAATCATAACTACTTTGGACCTCCACGATGCGCCCGAGGAATCAGGTGATCCTCTATAAATACCACAATACTTCAACTTCTTAGGTATGCACAAAAAATTACCTCGTATACTCATTTGGCTTTATGGAATCAATCACTCCATTAGAGCTCCGATCGAGAGCTTAGAGGAAGATTCTTCTGTGAAAAGTCTTCTCCTCACATCTGCTTGCTGTGAATCTCCACTGACTTGGGCGTCTGAGGGTCCCCGCAGAGGACAAACCCAAGGAAATCCTCTGCGAGCGTGGACTATCTTGCAAGTTTCACCCAGACGTCGAGATCGGAGTTCGGATCCGGAGCCGGAAGTGCACCCAAGTCGGAGAACGGATTTTCGCGGTAACAGATTGGCGCTAGAGGAAGGGCCTCAAGTCCCATAAACTTGTAATCCAGGAGACAAGACTAAAAAACCAGAAGAAGCATTCTCTAATGGTCAATCGGAAGAGAGCCACCTCTGAGGCTCAAGATCAGGCCACGTCTCAAAGGCCTGATCCGGTCAGTGATGTAGCACCTCCGCTACCACCACCAGCCAAAACTCCTTCTCCACCGGCAACGGCGGTAACCCTGGACCAGTTCACCACTCTGGTTCAGCAGGTTCAAGCATTGACCCAGATGATCCAGGAATTTCAGGCAATCCCTGGCCCTGCCGATCCTACCTCCCAGCCTCGTGAGGAGACAGCTGCCCCTACTCTGCCTGCAATCTCCTCTTCCGATCCGCCTGGGGCGACGGATCGCGGTCGTCGGCCTACAAAGATGAGATCGGCACTGCAACGAGTTGGAGGGAAGAGCCCACTTAGATCTAGGAGGGTTCGCTCTCCCTCCCCGATATCTTCTCAGGATTCAACACCACTGCCGTCTTCTTATCGCTCGATCCCTCCTGCATCTCTGGATGAAGGGATCAGGTAGCAGATACAGGAAATGCGTCAGGAATGGCATCGGGAACTAGACACCATCAAGCAAGCTCCTCTATCCCAGCCGAAGGCGGAGCAGGGCATTCCCTTCTCCAAGGAGATCATGGGGGAAGTGATTTCCTTCCATATCAAGCTGCCCGCCATCGAGCCTTATCACGGATCTTCCGATTCCGACGACCACCTCAGTAGTTTCTGATCGATCATGATGTTCCATGGGGCATCAGATGCGATTCTCTGCCGCGCCTTCCCCTCCACCCTTAGAGGGTCCGCTCGAACCTGGTTTAATGCCTTAAAACCAGGTTCCGTTGGTTCATTCGACGAGCTGAGCTGCCTCTTCATCAGCCAATTTGTCAGCAGCCATTGCCACCGACGGAGATCTGATTCCCTCTCCGAAGTTAAGCAAAGAGAGGGGGAATCCTTGAAGAACTATCTCGGTCGATTTAACACGGCCATGCTGAAAGTGGATCACCTTAACCATGAGGTGGCTATGTCAGCCCTAGCGGACGGGGTATTAAAGGAGAGTGACTTTTACCTGGCATTGGAGGTCAGTTACCTTCCGAACCTCTCCGACATGATGGCCATAGCGGACAAGTACGCCAGAGTCAAGGAATCGCGGAGAACTGCCCACGCCGAGCTGGCAAGAAAGAAGGAGTCCAAGGGCTCGGACAAACATCGGTCTGTCCGTTAGCTAAGCCCACCCCACCGCCAAAGGGTTCCCTCACCACCATCGAGGAACCGCACCTGAAGCCCGCCTAGGAGGTTCAACCGGTTCACCCCACTCACTGCTCCGAGGACGCAAATCCTCATGGAGATAGAGCGTCAACTCCCTTGACCGCCTCCTCTCCAAGGGGATGCAGTCTGGAGAGACCCCACCAAGTACTACCGCTACCACTGGGACCATGGCCATGACATCGAAGAATGCTGGCAGCTAAAGAATGAAATCGAGAGGCTCATCTAGCGGAGCAGACTGAACCAATTCAGGGGAGCGCCCGAGCCGAGAAATGGGGGTAACCACCAGCCTGAGCCTCAGCAGCCTCCTCCTCCAAATCCCTCGGTTGTTGGCCACATCAATGTGATCGATGTGGTCGGTAGTCCGTTGGATCGGCCGGGATGGTGAAGATGATTCGGCACCAAAGAGAGCATGGACTGATGGGCTCTCCTGCTCTAATGATGATCTCCAGAAGAATACAATTCCGCGTGATGATGCGCTGATTGTATCTCTCAGTCTAAACAATTATGATATAAGTCGGATTATCATTGATAGTGGGGACTCTGCCAATACGCTGTATCTCGATGTATTTGCGAAAATGAAACTGCTCATGGAAAATCTCTGAGCCGTAGACTCCACCCTAATGGGGCTCACCGGCAATGTTATTACCCTAGAGGGAGTCGTGACTTTAACGGTCCGGGCAGAAATTTGGCCTTGTGTCACCACTATTCGCACGGATTTCCTGGTGACTAAGCTTCGGTCGCCTTGCAACGCAATCTTTGGGAGACCCGGCCTGATAGTTGCTGTCTTCATCCCGCATCTAATTCCCAGCTGAACAGAAAAATGGGGGAATTCGAGGAAGCCAAGCTATAGCTCGGCAACGCTTTGTCGCCAACCTTCGGTCCAAACTGCCCGAGGTTAACAAGTGGACCGCTCGAAAGAATTTTGCCAAGCATCAAGAAGAGTCAACCAAAGAAAATACCGCTGAATGAAGCTCGGCCTGACCGAACCGTAAAGATTGGATCACAGCTGGAAGAAAAGCCTCGACAGAAGTTAATCGAAAAAAAATGCTGATGTCTTTGATTGGTCCTCTTCTGATATGCCGGGGATCAACCTAGACGTTCTCGTCCACCGTCTCAATATGGACGAGATGTCTCGGCCCGTTAAGCAGGAGAAAAGGAGCTTCGCTCTTGAAGCAACAGAAGGCCATTAAGGGGGAAGTTGATAAGCTTGTCAAGGCTAACTTCATTCGGGAGGTAAACCATCCTAGCTAGCTGTCAAATGTTGTTATGATGAAAAAGTCGAACGGTAAGTGGCGGACCTGCGTCAACTTCACCAATCTCAACAAAAGCATGCTCGAAGGATGGTTTTCCTCTCCTCCAGATCGACTGGCTTATAGTCGCTACTTCGGATCACCCGATGCTAACCTCCATGGATGCCTATTCGGGCTACAACCGAATCTGAATGGCGTCCAAGGATGAAGAGGAGACCACCTTCAAAACCGACCGAGGTACGTATTGTCACCATATCATGCCTTTCAGTCTGAAAAAATGAAGGTGCTACCTACTAAAGGATAGTTTACAAGGTCTTCAAGGAATAGATCGGCCATAACATAGAGGTGCATGTCGACGACATGCTGGTCAAAAGCAAGAAAGCCCCGGCCAGAGTCGAAGTGCGTATCAAAAGCCTCAGCCAGAGCCGGAGTGTATCTCTTATTATCGGAAGCCCCGGCCAAATTTGAAGTGCGTATCAAAAGCCTCGGCCATAGCCGTAGTGCATCTCTTATTATCGGAAGCCCCAACCAAAGCCGAAGTGTGTATCAAAAGCCTCGGCCAGAGCCCAAGTGCATCTCTTATTATCGAAAGCCCGGCCAAAGCCGAAGTGCGTATCAAAAGCCTCGGCCAGAGCCGGAGTGCATCTCTTATTATCGGAAGCCCCGGCCAAAGCCGAAGTGCGTATCAAAAGCCTCGGCCAGAGCCGGAGTGCATCTCTTATTATCGGAAGCCTCGGCCAAAGCCGAAGTGCATATCAAAAGCCTCAGCCAGAGCCTGAGTGCATAACTTATTATCGAAAGCCTTGTCCTGTCCGGGAGATTTTTTGAACACCCCTACGTGACTGAGACGTCCCGCTATGATTCGGCAGAGGTTGGTAACCTTTCTTCGCTTACCAGCAAGATTGCATAAGTTATTTCTTTTCAAAGAAATACACACTTCATCCCTCAAACAGGGCCATGCATACAACATGAACTCACGCGGCTGCCCAGGCCTTTCTCCGACCCAAAACAGAGATAAATACCTCCTCCACAGAGGACTAAGCGACATATTCACAAAAATAAAGTGACAGAAACACTGTTGAACTTATAGATTATGCTATGGATGAGAGTGACAACTCTCAACACAATCACATTAGAAAAGAGACAAATGCCACAAGAAGAAAGAGTAAAAAACTTTCTTTATTCCGTTAATCGATGAGAAGTACAACCTCTCAAGAGGGATTACAGGTGCATCAAAGCATATGAAATACAAATAAAATGGAAGCTCAGCTGAGTAGCTTCGGTCGATGACGATGTCTTTGCATCCGACCCCAGAAATCAGAGAAACCAGACAAGCTCCATTGAGCTGTTGTTTAGTCCCAAAGAACAAAGCAAGCCATCCACGAATCCCTCAGATGAACACGTGAAGGGATCATAACCAGATCAAGGACCCGTGGATGCTTATGTCAATGAAGCATCCCCCCAAGTGGGATGCTGGTCTGCTAGCCACTGCCCGATCGTAAACGGCAGAGAACCAGCAGACCCACACACCTCTTAACTCCCTCTTCACATGGCAAAAGATTCCTCAGATGTAGGAACAGAGTTTAGGGGGGAGGGGAGATTCATGTAAATAACGGGGGAGACGTGTGCTTCGCATTTCCAACAACCCCTGTGGCAGGTGACAAAGCCCATACGAGTAGCGTACACGTACGCTTCCCATATGACCTCTGCGGGCCTCCCGTGCGCTCTCCATATGACCTCCGAGAATTCCTCCCTTGAGGACTATCTGCTTTTCAGCAGCTTCTCCATCACCCCAGCTATCTGGGACGAACCAACCTTCAAAAGGAAGACTCAAACTCTCCACTCACAACTTCAATGAAACAGACGACATGGAAACTCTTACCACTCACAGAAAAGAAAGTCTTGGGAGATAGCCTAGCACGACCCGCTCCTCCCATTTTATAGGAAAACAGACAGGAGTAGCTAATAAAGCAGAAAGCCCCGGGACTCAAAACGCCATGTCCACACCGCCGCGTGGTGTTTTAGAATGAAAAGAGCGCTTTTCAAAGCGCATCGAGCACATTTCCTAGACCATGACGCACGACAAAAGATTTTCCTCTGATCTCGAATCAAGAGCCTTAAATGCAGGAAATTACCTGCCGGTCCTTGAGATACGAACGGGTCTAGGAAATCGCCTTGTGAAAGCGACGCCCTCCAATGGTGATCAAATGCTTAGCTCGCACGTCAAAAAGACCCGCGTTGGAAAAGGCCAACGGGATAAATGCCCCACGCAAAAAATAAAGCATCATTCGGTGAATCACAAACCCGCCTCGTCAGCCTTGGCAGAAAATGAAACGATTTCTCATAGACCGGGCTATCCGCTGAATCTCGATCCCAGTCAGGATACTCGCGTAATTTTTGGTCACATCGTGCCGAACCATTTTATGCCCCGGCCAAACGAACCAATTTCTTACTTCGGATAGATCGAACTATCTTCCTAAGCCTTAGCTTCGACCGAGACATTTCCTTAAGTTCCAACCGAGCTAGCTTATGTCAGCGAAGCAAATCGGTTAAACTCCGAACAAACAGGACGTTCAATCCCTAAGAGAGAAACTGATCCAGGAACATGAATTGATTCGTTCGCCGTTTGGAAAAACCCGCGACAAAAAGATCATCCAGAAAGGACAAGCAATAGGAGTCAAAGGATCCATTTTATTAAAAATTCTCGACCTAGTTACAAATCTGGAACACAAAAATACACAAGTAACCCTCAAGAATCAAGATCTGGGTCCGTCCCAAGAACCTCTTTGACAGTCTTCGAAGGGGCTCGACTCGCTTCACCCACTTCAAATGCCGAAGGAGGAGCCTCGGATGCTTCGGAAGCAGATTAAGGACATTCCTCGGAGGCCACAGCCTCACTAGGGCCTAAAATAGCGTCAAGATCGACATCCGAGATGTCCTCGTATTCCTCTTATTTGCCCCCCGGGGTACGAGCATCAAAGTGTTCGGCATCCAAAAAAGACAAATCCCATTCGGGATGCACCTAAGATATCTTTGCTCGAGTCTCCTCTTCGACGAACCGAAATGCATCGGCACAAGCCCCTCTACGTTCTTTAAAAAATTACGTAGAATTTTTATACTCCTCCACAACCGAAGTAAGCTGATTTTGGAGTTCGAGGTTCACTCGGCGACTCGCGGACAACTCCGCCCTTAAAGCTTTAAACTACTCATGCACCTCGAGCCCAATTCTACCCATCTATGAAATACCAGGATATTTGAGTCCACTAGCAAAAGAAATACATCGAAAAACAAATAAAGAGGAAGACGCCGTACCTCTTCTTCCCGCCAAGCCATCTTATTGTTCAGCTCCTAGATCTTTTTCAAGGCCTGCAATTTTGCCAATTTGTTTTCTCGAAGACCCTCCCTAAGGTTGTTAATTCGAGACTGGTTGTACCCAACTTCTCGCGCGACTGGTCAAGATCAGCAGTAAGCCGAGCAACCTGCTCATTTCGCCATTTCAGCCGATTCTCTATATCGGCAAATTCCTTCTTTAGGCCAGCAAGCTGATCCCGCTGATGCCGGCACTTGTGCTCCTCTTACTCAAGCTTCCTGCTCAAATTATTTTTCTCCTCAACACGGTTAGCCTTAGCTGGTCCCACCTCTTGTCAAAATGCCATTGCAAGGCACTAAATTCCTCGGCGTGTTTGGCGTTGATCTGAGACAACTTTAGGCAGGCCTTATCCGACTGTTCGCGGAACTCTTTAACTTGTACCTCAAATCGAGAGGCCCTCTCGGTGGCAATTCGGCGGGACTCGATCATCTTCTCAAGATCCACCCTAGTAGACTCAAGAGCCCTGGAGAGCTGACTGGTCGAATCCACACTCGACCGAAGGTCGGCCGCCTCCTTCCTAGCCTGGGCGCAGGCCCCACTGGCCAAGTTTAAACGCCAGTTCAACGCTCTTGTGATCAGGGTAATCTGTGGGGAAAACATGAGTCAAAAGCTACGACCCAACCGACCAATCAGGGATTATGATCTCGGCACAATAACTTACTCGGAAGATGTAGTTCAAAGACATCGTCATGAGGATGGCGTTATTGATTTCGGGGAGGAGAAAAGCATCATGCGGTACCCGAGCCAACAAAAAGCCGCCTCAATAATGTCCCCGACTGTGGGCTCGTTCGTTAAGGAACTCCCCTCAGCGCACAAAATAGACCTCATCAAGGCGGTGATCATATCATCCACCTCCGGGCCGTGGATAAAAGAGCTCATGGCCGAAGAACTGGCCCGAGGAACTCCAACCTGAGAAGCCATCCGCTCGGATTCCTCTGCCAGGACTCTAACCTACGAGACCTCAGATACTTCAACCCTGATTGAGGGAGCCCTAGCATGAGCATCCCCTTCATTTAATGGTTCTTCTCCTTCTTCCACTGATGCTTCCACCTCCTCCACAACGTCCCTGGGAACCGCGGAGGAGGGACCTTCAGCGGGAGAAGGCACGACCTCCACCAACATTTCAACGAGTAGCTCCACTTGAGCTTTGGCAGCCGTCACTGCCTCTTCTGACCCCTCCACCCTAGCAGAAGTCTCCTCCACACGCAATGGACTCTCCATCGCCGGTGACTGAAAGACGTCCGGCGGAGGGATCGCCGGGCGTGCCGGCGACATCTCCTCTGCGTCATCTGATACAACTACTATTTGAATGGGAGAAACCTCGATAGCTCCCCTCGAGCTCTCCCCAACGATCTCCTCTACTACTTTGCCCCCCTCCAGTAGGGGGGGCTCGTCGAGCACGGTTTGCGCTTCCACTACCTCCCTTATTGGGGTGGGAGAGCGGTGACTGGCGCCATCTTTCTTCGGCCCCTTCAAATGAGACCTAGAAGGACGAGACCTCTTCTCGGGTCTGTATTTGTTCCCAGAGCTGAAGCCCCTTTGGCGCTTGCCTGACTCTTTCCTCATCTGGCCCACAAACGTCGATCTTTCGGCTGAAAATACAAAATATGATTCAACCAAATGGGAATACCCAAACAAGCCGACCGTCGCGATAAAAGAGAAAAAAGATACACTTACCCCGAGGGTCGACAGAACTAATCCCGGCAGCGTAGAGAGCATCCTCAGCTAGCAAAGTGCTAGCCGATATCTCCTGACCACTGCGAAGGGTAGCCAGATCCCTTTTCTCTTGATCGCTCAAATCCAAACGCGCCTCCGGGTCCTTCACATGATTGCCCCATCCTCTCGGAAAATTCGAGCCGATATTTCCTTCGGCTATGAGAAATCGAGACTTCCACCCCTTTATAGAAGAAGGGTTATCGAAAATCATCTTGAATGACTTCCGGGGGCCAATATAGGGCCACTCAGAGCTCCTTCCAGAGACCAGGTTGTAGCAAACGCGGAACAAAGGAAGAGTTGCAGTCACCCCAACACGACTGCACATCAAGGCGAACCCAACAACATTTCACCAACTGTTTGGGGCCACCATCGTTGGACATATGTTGTAGAACCTCATCACCTCCTGTATCAATGGGTGAAGAGGGAATTGGAGACCCACTCTCAAGCTCTCCTTGTAGAAGAAAACTCCCCGGCTTAGCTCGGTTGAAACCCGATCCTCGGTTCTCGGCGCCCATAAGGCTACATCCCCAGGAACTCTATAAAGATGACGGATTCTACCCAAATCTTCCGGGATGATCTCAGAAGCAGCATCGCCTGGACTACTCATATTGGCTAAACGGGGGTAAGACGCGAACAGGCAAGCAAGGGTTTAGAGTTGGAGTAGAAAATCTCTGTAACATGGATGAAGGAGCGTTGTAGAACAAGCATCGCCGCAGCCCTCTTTAAATAAGCGTTTCAGAAAGAAAACCCTAGACGCCAGAAATCCCGATACGGGCGCCATAAATAAAGGAACCCCACCGCGTGGAGCTTCCACAATCGCAACTTGCGATAAACTAGGTGTCTTTTTCTCGAGCCACGGCAGAAAATGATGACGAAACAGCAGCCCGCCATTTACGAGATCATCATTGCCCGCCTTTTTGAATCTCCCAAATAAGATTGCTCCAGAATTTACTCCATATATCCGAAATTACACTTCGGACTAGGGAGTGGGGGGCATGTGATGAGGGGTAAAATCATCATTGTGTTATTGATCACTCACATCAGCGATGAGATCATGCCCAATCCAAACACCCCGCCTGCCAGCTAGCGTGACATTCTAGCGACAATGTCAAATCAGCTTTGATGGGGTCGGGTCACCCTGACAACCCGAGCTATCCTTATGCTTTGGCCATCTTAGCCGAGCTATCCTTATTGCTCGGTAACCCGAGCTATCCTTATGCTTTAGCCATCTGAGCCAAGCTATCCTTATTCCTCGGTAACCTGAGCTACCCTTATGCTTCGACCATTCGAGCCGAGCAATCCTTATTCCTCGGACGTTCGAGCCGATCCATTTTATACTTCGGAAAACCAAGCTATTCCTCGTCCAGGCCAACCACGACATTCAAAACACCTCTGCGGAATCCGGCACGGGAGAGTCCCTACTCACTGAAACTGAACAATATTCCAAACGGAGAATTATACCCAGGAGTGGCCTAGAGCCTACGCAATTGTGGGATCCCAAGGCATCAGCCAGCTCTCCCAGCCATCGATCTTCTAACTGACAAGATACAAATCCTACCGATCTTGTAACAAACTCGATTCGAATCCGTTTCAAATCATAACAACTTTGGACCCCCACGATGTGCCCAAGGAATCAGGTGATCCTCTATAAATACCACAACACTTCAACTTCTCAGGTACGCACAAAAAATTACCTCGTACACTCATCTGGCTTTACGGAATCAATCACTCCATTAGAGCTCCGATCGAGAGCTTGGAGGAAGATTCTTCTATGAAAAGTCTTCTCCTCACATCTGCTTGCTGTGAATCATTACTGACTTGGGCATCGAAGGGTCCCCTGCAGAGGACAACCCCAAGGAAATCTTCTGCAAGTGTGGACTGTCTTGCAGGTTCCACCTCGGATGTCGAGATCGGAGTTTGGATCCGGAGTTGAAAGTGCACCCGAGTCGAAGAACGAAAATTTTAAATTCTATTATGAATATGAAATCGTTTTTATCTTCCTGCTCCCGGATGATTTAAACGATGACTCATTCAAATTGGTAAGATGCGGCTTTATGCCAATTTGAAAGAGAGAAAGTTATCTATGAAGTAAAATTATAAGTTATAACTCTTGTACATATACAAAACCACATAGTTAAGAGGATGCATACAAATACTTGAGTGCTAAGAGGAAAAAGAAAAAAGAAAAAAGAAAAAAGAATTGATTAGCGGAAACATTGAAGTGAGAAAAAAATTAAAACACACCCACTAAGGTAATCGCCAATGAACGATTTAGATCTTTATCCTCCAAAATGGTTAATAAGAATTATTTTTAAAAAAAAATTAGCCACTATAAGCATCAAAGTTTATTGTGATGAATAATTATCGAAAAGATCAAACACGCTTACATCAACCTTTGTGCCCTCCTTCAGGCTTTGTCAAAATCAACTTTGATGAAGTATTCGCGGTAGACTAACTGGTTCGGCCTTCATCATACGCGGTCCACAGGGTATGATGATAGCGGCGGATAGATTTGGGTCTCTGGACTTCTCTGTTTCCATGGCTGAGCTTTGCACTGCATGGGCTGGTATTTCTTATGCGGTGCAGAATCTTCGAGCTCAGAGGATTATTATTAGGGAGACTCTATGACTGTCATACAGTGGATGCGGAAAGAGAGTGCTTCTGATGTATCTATCAATCCGATTTTAAGAGATATCTGGACCATGCTTCAGGAGTTGGAAACTGCCCAGATATGTCATGTATTCCGTGAAGCCAACACGGCTGCTGACTGGAGCGACGGCCGTGGCTCAGCATGTAGGATATAGGATATGGACGATGGGTGAACCATGTCCTCCTATGTATTTCAAATTTTGCAATCTGATATATCTGGGCTGACTTATACTAGACTAGTGTGATCGCCCGTCTTTATCAAAAAAAAAAAAAAAAAACCTTTGTGAAAAATAGGCAACAGCTCTTTTGGCATAATTCTTCTATTTATAATTAAATCAATAACACCATAACATTAATATGTAGGGAAAGTTATGTACATTTTCTTAGTACATATAAAACACAAAACAAAACTTCTCATGCAATTTGATATTGTTTTCTACAATTTGATATTCAAGAAGTAAACTCTACCAAAAAAAAAAATGGCACGCAGATTCAATAGAAGACCCAAAATGGTATCAGAGATGATACTTTCAAGCAAAAAAGTAGAGATACATCTTGTCCCACTTCAACCAATCCCAATTGGAATAAAAATTTTTCATCTTTTATAGGAATGGGATAAGAATTGTTTTTGCCTCCATAGGGGCAAGATCAAATATAACATCATCTCATATAATTCCATACTTAAGTATTATAGTATCATTACATAATTCTATATGTATAAAATTATCCTCACCTATACTAATGTTTGTTTCTCAATGCTTATCTTTTGTTCTCTTTATTTTTATTTTCAGGTGTAATATTGATTTTATAATTTTTACTGTAAAATTATATTTGTCTTTAGGAGTGAAACAGAAAAACACATAAGGGAAGAAGGAAGGAACGGGAATGAAGATAAAAATAAGCCCTCGCAAGGGAGTCCCTGTCCTTTTCATCGTATGTCCATCCTTAAATGGCATGGTCGTGGCTATATATGCCAATGCCAGCCGTGAAGCTAGTTAGTCAATAAGTACATTTATTTGCTGGTTCTGAGTTTGTCATACATGGCTCTGAGGGTCAGTTACTTACGGCTAATAGTCATAGCTCTATGGATATTTCGGTCCCAATGGCGAAGCTCCAAGCTGCTTGGGCTGGCATCTCTTATGCTGTTCGTCGTTTGGGCTATCACAGGTTGATCATTGAGGGAGACTCTCTGTCGATCATCAGATGGATTAGACGTGATGGAGATTCTCATTCTCTTCTTAATCCCCTGATTAGAGATATCAGAGTCTCTCTTCAGGCCACTTGTGCCTCTGTGATTCGTTATATTTATAGAGAAGCCAATGCTGCAGCTGATTGGATAGCTTCTATGGTCGCTCGCCATCCTGGTCAGTGGGAATGACACGTCGGTGTCCCTTGTTCTGTTATTTTTAATCAAATTTTGTACTCTGATAGTTTGGGTTTGACTCGCGCAAGAGTGATATGATCATTCGCCTATAACAAAAAAAAAAAAAAAAAAAGAACATTTATTGCTAGACTTAGGAGTTGTTTTAACTTAATCAATTCAATTGGTCCGATTCGATCTGATTGCCACGTTTATTACCTTCAAAATGTAACAACTAGGTATCCGAGTTCCAAGTAACATCACGCCCGGCTGGAGTAGAGGAGACATCTATCAAATTGTTCGTATCATCGTCTGATGAATTGGACGCGAGACATCATCATCGATCGAATGGCCTCCGCCGGAGCCAGCTAAGCCGTGACCACGGCAGCCAAGAAAAAGCGCGGAGGAAACCCGGGCGACATCGCCCTCCAGCTGACCAAAGTCGTGTATGATTGCCCTCCATGGACCGCCACCGTTGACAGTTTCCCCTTGTCCTTATCCCGACTTCTGGCCCCTGCCCATAAAAACCCGTTCCGTCCCGTCCCCATCTTGACGTCACAGGTCAGAAATAGACAGCCATCTTAATTAAGTTCCCATGGCTTTGGTTTCCTTGCGGTGCACCCCTACATCTCCGTCCCATCGCTCTCTTATCGCAAACACTGTCCATTTATTTGCTCGTGAATTCGTTTCAAATAATCAGCTCTATCCTGGTTGAGATAAAATAGCGACATATACTTTCTTAAAAATATAATATTTAAAAATAATTTCATATAAAAATATATATTACATATTTATAGTTTGAGTTTACTTATTATCTATAAATTTTTACTAAAATTTTTAAGCCATATAATTTTAATTCAAAGGGTTACAAATAGTATTAGAGTCAATCTAAATACAAAGAATTTAGTAAGCATAAATTAATCCAAATATATAAAAATTAGGCATGAGTCAATTTGAATATGCTGAAGTTGATGGGTACATATTTACAAAAAATTGATAGGCATGAGCCAACCTGAATGTATAAAAATGGGTAAACATGAATATATATATATAAGCCAATCCAAAAGTACAAGTTGATTGGTACGAGTCTACAAAAGCAATTGATGGATATAAAAAATACTATTCACATTATAAAAAAAATAATATTTTAAAATAATTATATATAAATGAATATATATATAATTTTTGGACTACATAATATACAGTGACAGATATTATTTATCACCATCAAGCGCTCGATAGAATTGCCATCCCCTTGATATCAACCTTGCCGACAGCCGGGCCCTCGATATCGATCGGTGCTTACGGCAGCCTCGCCCTCGCCCTCGCCCTCGACCCGGCAGTGTGGTACCGCCGTTCCCGTCGGCTATCGGCCGTGGCTACTCTTCCTCGATCTGGAGGGCTCCCTCAGCCCTGATGCCATTTAAAAAAAATCAAATAAAATCGAACCAGTTTCAGCTATCTAGATTTGCTCTCCCATTCATTAAAATATAATATACAAGCGCTATAGTAAAATCCGATTTGTTTTCTTTTAGAATTACTTATTACTGCACTCTATATCTAGTTTTTTATTAAAAATATTAGGGATCGGCGGCCCACCATCATCTGGAAGTAGGCTCCTTAGGAAGCACCCGGGAAACGCGTGGAAAAAAAAGAGAAGTAATTAATCAATCAAAGAATACCGCAAAGTGTCACGGTCGTCCGTTTTGCCCCAGCAAATACACCCACCCTGTCTCAAGTCTATCGTCAAAATAAATGAGGAAGAAAGTCTTGGTGATAAGAAGATGCGTGGGAGTGGGACCAATTCATTATTTCTCTCAAGAATCTTTCTTAACAAGAAGTATTCCGATACATCGCCCATCCAGAAGGTCGCTAGCAATTTCTTTCATATATAGCGTGGGGCACCCTTTGTCACGAGGAAAGTTAAGCAGCACTCACCTTCAATTCCGTCAACAAGAAAAAAGTTAAAAGAAAAAGGAACGAAAAAGAAAATGAGGGGTTAGAGAAGGAGAACCATCGAAAAATTCTGTAGCGTCTTCCATCCATTGTAACCCCTTCTACATTGTAAACAGTCTTTTGTCTCTAATAAAGGCCATGGGATGGATCCCCTCATGTTTTCCTCAAAAAATCTAAGCATTCCTAGCATATCGGGTTTGACTCGTTAAACTAGAGTGATCATTCGTCTGTATCAAAAAAAAAAAAAAAAAATCTAAGCAAACACTCAAATGGGGATTTACCATTCACCCTCTCTCTCTCTCTAGAAAAGGTGGAAAAAAAAATCTTTGTTATAATTCTATCTATTCTGTTTTATCTATCACTGGCATTTTATGAACAGATCTCTTCGTATCTCACACATACACTCTCTCTCTCTCTTCACAAAGCGTTTCATAAAATTGTTGGAAAAATTATGCACATTGACCAGTTCAGGAAAACACCTCCAAAACCATTTAAAAAAAAAAATCAATGAGAAGAATCATTAAATTCAAGTACAAAATTTCCTCTTTACGGTATATTTCAGCAAACAGATGTTAGGATAAAATGGAACAGCGAAAACAATCGGCTACTATTAGATATTGTTTGAAGAAATTTTCTTGAACCGGATCGGACAAGTTTCACTAAACATTCAACTTAATTGAGTGGACTTGTATTATTTTTCACTTAAAGCTAAGCCCAGAACATTTAATTCAAACGAAACAAAAGACCAAAAATGCAAAATCCATGCTAAATTTAATTTAATTATCTCTCATTCAAAGTCAACTAGATTTGGAAAAAAATTGTAATGCTGTGTTAGTCTCATAAAATAAATATTCTGGCTGCCAATCAAGCAAGGAGGACCAACTAAACACATTAGGTACACAAGGTTTCCCTCAAAGAACATGTCACGTAGACAAGTTCATTTTTTTTTAAAAAAAATATAAATGAGAGAGAGAGAGAGAGAGAGAGAGAGAACCTACGTATAGCTACGCATTTAAACTTTGTCAACTGTTAATATTATTAGGTTTGGGCTCCCTTCTATATGGAGAAAAGGCCCAAATGTGTAAGCCCACTTTGTGTCTCACTTGTCTAAGTGGTGAGTCTGATTAGGGTAAGATTAGGTCATTTTTAGAGAAAAAAAGAGAGCCGCCATTCGAAAGAGTAGAGAAGAAGAAGCCCTTCCCGCACATACTAAGAGCAGCCACCGTAAAATCACTACTGCAGATTCGTTCACCGTTGGATCGGCTAAATTTTGACAGCAGGTTCGGGACATCTGGTTTTCATTCTGAACGGTTGGATCGGTGAAAAAAGGTCTAAGGTACGAGAAACTCAGGTCGGATAGTAGCTCTATTTTTGGGTTTGTTAAACTTCTTGGTTCTCTATTGTAAGCTTCTTAGCTTTATTGTTTGGTTGGCTGTGAGCACTCATTTATGTTCTTGTTTGAGACTCTCTTGTACCCTTATTTAATCATAGTGGAGCTATTTCTTTGGTCTGGACGACCCATAATTTTTACCCTTGCTTTGAAATGTTTTCACGTTAAAAATCTTGGTATCTCTTATGTGTTTGTGATATTCAATTGCTGCCATATTTTTGTTATTGCTCCTCATAGATTTTTGCAAGTTGGGGGAATATATCTCCGCTGCATATTGTGATTTATTGTTACTGTGTTTGTTGTATTCCCATCAGAGTGGTATCAGAGCTCTTTGGTTTGGGCTATTTGACTTGCTTGAATGATGAAGGCAAATACAAATAAGATATTTTGTTTGAATGACACTAATTATCATTTGTGGAAGGGCAAAATGAAGGATTTGCTATTTGTGAAGAATTTGCATCTTCCTGTTTTGCTACTAAGAAGTCGGATTCCAAGTCTGATGAGGAATGGAATTTGAACATCAGCAGGTTTGTGGTTTTATTCGGCGTATGTAGAAGATAATGTTTATAATCATTGCTAATGAGATACATGCTAGAACCATATGGAAGAAGATTGAATCATTGTATGCCTCTAAATTAGGGAATAATAAATTATATTTGTTGAATTCTATGATAAATTTGAGGTACAAGGAGGGGACTTCTATTTTAGATCACTTGAATGAATTTCAAGGGCTCCTAAATCAATTGTCAGGAATGTGTATCAAGTTTGATGATGATGTGTTGGGACTGTGGCTACTGAATACTCTACCAGAGTCTTGGGAGACATTTCGGGTTTCAATTACAAACTCAGCCCTAATGGTATTGTTACTTTGCAAATGGCAAAGGGTGGTGCTCTTAATGAGGAAATGAGAAGGAAGGCATAGGGTACTTCATCTCAGTCCGAGGTGCTTGTCACTGAAAATAGGGGAGAAGTCAGAGAAAAGAACCAAAGGGTGGAAGAGAGAAGAGCAGAAGCAAGACCAAGTCAAGATACAAGAATGTGAAGTGCCATTATTGTCACAAAACAGGGCACATACAGAAGAATTATTTTCTAGAAAAAGGGAGAACAAAAGCAAGAAGGGTAAGCAGAAAGAGAAGGATCGTGATGATGATGATCGTGTTACCACTGCTATCGGTGATGATCTTATTATTCTCCGTGACCATAAGTCAGTTAATCTTGTATCAGATGAGAGCATGTGGATAATTGATAGTGGCGCTACACTGCATGTTACACCAAGGAAGGAGTTCTTTACGTCTTACACTTATGGTGACTTTGGAGTGTTAAAGATTGGTAATGATGGTGTGTATAAGGTGATTGGTGTTGGTGATGTTTGCCTGCAAACCAACATGGGAATGCAGCTGCTGCTTCGAGGAGTCAAACATGCTCTGAATGTTCGCTTTAATTTGATTTCTGTGCATATGCTTGATGATGGTGGTTATGATAATCACTTTGGTTCTAGAAAGTGAAAACTCATCAAAGGTAACTTGGTTATGGCTAGAGAGGAGAAATTTTTCAAACTGTATTGGACAAAAGCTTTGGTTGCTAAAGACAGTGTGAATGTCGTGGATATGGAGGCATCTTTGTGGCACTGAAGGCTTAGTCATATCAGTGAAAAAGGGCTGAACTGCTTAGCTAAAAAGGATGTGCTTATAGGATTGAAGAGTGCAAAGTTGGAAAAGTGTTCTCATTGCATGGCTGGTAAACAAAATAGAGTATCCTTTAAGAAGCATCCTCCCTCAAGGAAGTCGGAGTTGCTTGAATTGGTGCATTCTGATGTTTATGGTCCATTGAAGGTAAAATCCTTTAGTGGTGCACTTTATTTTGTTACCTTTATTGATGATTGTTCCAGGAAACTATGGGTCTATGCATTAAAGACAAAAGACCAAGTGTTGGAGAAGTTCAAACAGTTTCAGGCTTTAGTTGAGAGGCAGTCAGGCAAGAAGCTAAATGTATTCGTACTGACAATGGTGGTGAGTATGTGGACCCTTTGATGTCTATTGCAAGCAGCAGAGTATTGCACTTAAAAAGACTCCTCCTAAAACTCCTCAGCTGAATGGTTTAGCAGAAAGGATGAATAAGACATTGATTGAGAGAGTGAGGTGTATGCTCTCTGAAGCAAAATTGCCTAAACACTTTTGGGGTGAGGCACTATACACGGCAGTGCATGTTATTAATCTTAGTCCTACAGTTGCTTTGGACAGTAAGGCGCCAGATAAAATTTGGTTTGGCAAGAATGTCAGATAAGATCATTTGCGAGTCTTCGGTTGCAAGGCATTTGTACATGTTCTAAAGGATGAGAGATCCAAGTTGGATGCTAAGACGAGACAGTGCATCTTTATAGGTTATGGTCAAGATGAATTTGGTTACATGTTTTATGATCCTATTGAAAAAAAGCTTATTAGAAGTCGTGATGTGGAGTTCATGGAAGATCAAACCATTGAAGACATTGATAAGGTGGAGAAGACTACACCCAAAAAGGTAATAAGCTGATTGATGTTGATCCATTTCCGTTGCCTGTTCACAATATGGATAATGCTAAGAGTAGTATTCAACAAGATGAGCAATATAATTATGTTGATGATCAACAGCTTGGAGATGAGTTTGATGTTCCAACTAATGATGCTAAAGAGGAACATGAGATGTCACAAGATGATAATCTTAGTTATGCTCCTGAACCACCTCAAAGTCAACTCAGGAGGTCTAACAGGCAGAGACAACCATCTACAAGGTATTCGTCTGATGAGTATGTGACCTTGACTGATGGGGGAGAACCTGAGTGTTTTGAAGAGGCCATTGAGAGTGAAGAAAAACAAAAGTGGTTGGATGCAATGCGAGATGAGATGCAATCTTTGCATGACAATCACACTTATGATTTGGTGAAGTTGCCTAAAGGCAAGAGGGCCTTGGAAAATAGGTGGATTTATAGGGTGAAACATGATAGTAATGCTACATCTCCAAGGTATAAAGCCAGATTAGTGGTAAAAGGCTTCAGACAGAGGAAGGGTGTTGATTTTAATGAGATTTTCTCACCCATGGTGAAGATGTCTTCTATTAGAACCGTGTTGAGTTTGGCTGCTACTCTTGATTTGGAGGTAGAGTAAATGGATGTGAAAACTGTTTTCCTTCATGGTGATTTGGAGGAAGAGATTTACATGAAGCAACCTAATGGCTTTCAAGTTGAAGGCAATGAAGACTATGTGTGTAGGCTAAGAAAGAGCCTATATGGTTTAAAGCAGGCTCCGAGGCAATGGTACAAGAAGTTTGAGTCTGTCATATGTGAGCAAGGCTACAAGAAGACTACTTCTAACCTTGTGTCTTTGTTAAAAAGTTTTCTGATGATGACTTCATTATCCTGTTATTGTATGTTGATGACATGCTTATTATTGGGAAAAATGTTTCTAGGATTGACAGTTAAAGAAGCAGTTGGGCAAGTCATTTGCAATGAAGGACATGGGAGTGCTAAGCATATTCTTGGTATAAGAATCATGCATGATAGAATGGAGAAGAAACTTTGGCTGTCACAGGAACACTATATTGAAATGGTGCTGCAAAGATTTCAGATGGAAAATGCTAAGGCTGTAAGCACTCCTCTTGCTACTCATTTTAAGCTGAGTGCTAAACAAAGTCCTTCAAATGAAGTTGAGAAATTAGATATGGAATGTTCCTTATGCTTCTGCTGTGGGTAGTTTGATGTATGCAACGGTGTGCACAAGACCAGACATATCACATGCTGTTGGTACTGTCAGTAGATTTCTGTCAAACCCAGTAGAGAGCATTGGAATGTAGTGAAATAGATTTTAAGGTATCTTCGTGGTACAACTGGTATGAGGCTTTGTTTCGAGGTGATGAGCCTACATTGGTGGGGTACTCAGACTCAGATATGGCTGGAGACATTGATTCCAGAAAGTCCACTTCGGGCTATATGATTAAATTTGCAGGGAGAGCTGTGGCTTGGCAGTCTAAGTTGCAGAGGTGTGTAGCATTATCAACTACAGAGGCAGAGTTCATTGCCATTACTGAAGCATGCAAGAAGTTGTTATGGGTGAAAAATTCTTACAGGAGCTAGGCTTTATTCAGAACCAATATCTGTTGTTTGTTGACAGTCAAAGTTCTATCATCTCGGTAAGAATCCAACTTTCCATTCGAGGTCCAAACATATTGATGTGAGGTATCATTGGATACGTGATGTTTTGGATGCTAAGCTGTTGGAGTTGGCTAAAATTCATACCGATAATAATGGTGCTGATATGATGACTAAAGATTACTAAGAGGAAGTTTGAAACTTGTTGTGAGATCGCCAGTTTGGCGGTTATCTCCACATAGTTGTGAGGGGAGATATGTTGGGTTTGGGTTCCCTTCCTATGTGGAGAAAAGGCCCAAATGTGTAAGCCCACTTTGTGTCACACTTGTCTAAGTGGTGAGTCTGATTAGGGTAAGATTAGGTCATTTTTGAGAAAAAAAAAGAAACGCTATTCGAGAGAAAAAAGAAGAAGAAGCCATTCCCGCACATACTCAGAGCAGCCATCGTAAAATTGCTACTGGAGATTTGTTCACCATTGGATCGGGCTGAAATTTTGACAGCAGGTTCAGGACATCTGGTTCTTCATTCTGAACGGTTGGATCGATGAAACAAGGTCTGAAGTATAAGAAACTCAGGTCGGATAGTAGCTCTATTTTTGGGTTTGTTAAACTTCTTGGTTCTCTATTGTAAGCTTCTTAGCTTTATTGTTTGGTTGGCTATGAGCACTCATTTGTGTTCTTGTTTGAGACTCTCTTGTACCATTATTTAACCATAGTGGAGCTATTTCTTTGGTTGGATGACCCATGGTTTTTACTCTTGCTTTGAGGGGTTTTTTACGTTAAAATCTTGGTATTCTTGTGTGTTTGTGATATTCAATTGCTGCCATATTTTTATTATTGCTCCTCACAGATTCTTGCAAGTTGAGAAATATATCTCCGCTGCATATTGTAATTTGTTGTTACTGTGTTGTTGTTTCTCCATCAAATATAATCCATTATGACAGGCAACTTCTTTTTGAAGCAAAACAGAAAGATTAACTATGTATGAACGATAAGAATTATAAGCACCAAGATCCTCCTCTTACCTGTGCTACAGACAACGGATTGTCACCTTTTTGTAAAAAAAGAAAACTAAAGAATGGAAAATGTAACCATGTTAGTTTGGGGTGCAACTTGGGCTGAGTTCAACCTGAATTGGCCCGCGAACCGATTTACAACAGTATTTAAACTCATGTTTGCCCAATTCGAACCCGAAAGATCCAGGTTTAACCCGGCCCGATTTGTAATTAACCCGGGTTAGGGTTGACCACAACCCGAACCCAGATAACCCGAACATGAGGGTTACCAAATGGGATAGCTTATCGGCACTAGATTTTTTGGGGCGTTGAAGGCTGGATTGGACGAGATGGCCAACTTGAGGATGAGGAGGGTGAGACCATCGGTCCAAGCGAGGAAAATGACAAATGATGAACCACCCGCATATTTTGTTTCACTTCCTGTCTCCTCTTCTTTGTTTACGACACTCCTCTTCTTTGTTTCCGATATGACTTTTTTTAATATAGTATTAAAGCCTTGAGTTCAGCTTATGCGTTCGATAAGGATTTTATTTTTTCATCTTTGGGATCTATAATTCGGTGTTTATTTACTTTGAAAAAAACATTTTTTTTTCTTGTCAATCCAATTTCAATCCGAACTCAATCCGAATCTAATTTTTAAAAATAAAATTAGAATTAAAGTTTTACAAATAGAGTAAGAATTAAGATTAGAATTAATATTTTATAAATAAAATTAAAATTAAAATTAAAAAAAATTTAAGTTTTATAAGCTCGAGTTGCACCCCCTAATGTTAGTGTCCCGGGTGGTTCGGCGGGTCCTTTATGGGCCATGGCTCGGGCTTGTTGTTATGCTGCCGAACGAAACGTTCTTCACCCGAACGAAAATAAAAAAACGTAGCCGGTGAGAAGTTCACGCGGCTGTCCACATGCTTAACGTGAGAATAACCCAGCCCACTCTGCCAAGATTTCCATTTGCTCTCTAGAGAGTAAAGGAAGAGAGAACATAGCATCTAAAGCAACCGACTCTATAAATTCGATCTCCTCTCCTCCCTTCCCTGTTTAATTACTTGTGTTACCAAATTGCAGCTGCCAGTTTCGCCGTCTCCCGGAAGCTCAGGCGTACGTACCACCCGTATTCGATCACCATGACCATCTCTGTGAACAGGCTCTCTCATAAGCTGGTCGTCCCCTCTGAGCCCACTCCCTCCGGCATCCTCCGCCTCTCGTGGCTCGACCGATACCCGACGCAGCGGGCCCTTATCGAGTCACTGCACGTATTCAAGGAAGGGCACGAGCCGGCGAAGGTCATAAAGCAGGCGCTGGCCAAGGCATTGGTCCCCTACTACTCCCTCGCCGGCCGGCTCGTGGGTCGGATCAGGGGGAGCTCCAGGTGTCATGCACCGGAGATGGAGTCTGGTTCATCGCCGCATCGGCCAACTGCAGCCTGGAGGACGTGGATTATTTGGAGCACCCTTTGATCATATCCAAGGATGAGCTCCTGCCTCATCCCGAGCCAAAACTAGGCCCATCTCAAGAAGAGGAATTGCTTTTGCTGGTTCAGGTCCTCTCTCTCTCTCTCTCTCTCTCTCCTCAACATGGTTTCTCTTATTTCTTTTTCTTTTCCTTATCCGTAATCGCTGCCGATGGCTGGATCGTGAGGTTGATGAAGGAATTGGGGCTATCGCGATTTGTGTTCGTTTCGCGTTTATCGTATGTAGAATGGTGCGATTTCTAGAAAAGTTTTTCCCCTGTTTTGTTTAGGGACGCAGATAGATAGATGAGCCTAGAATTGAAACCAAGGCCGTCAATTTATTCCCAATAAGCTCTGAGACCATCCTGTTTTCCGCTTGCTGGTTAGCAGGGAACCCAGAATTAGCGTCAAGCAAGAACCAGCCATGCCTTGCCTTGCCTTGAAGTTCATTGAATATTTTACTAGTTTTGTTAGAAATATATGCCGTATGCGTCACTTTGCATTCACGGATCGAAAAGAACGGAGAAAGGGTAAAGGACTGATGACAGCGGCACTGTAGACAAATAGAAAAGGGTTGGTAGTCTGATTGGTTGCACATGTCAGTGCCCGGTATTCAAGGGCACGAGCTGCCAAGCAGACCGTCGGTAGCACCGCTTGCGACAAATTAAACGATGTCAATGATTTAGTTTAGTCCGATTTGGACGGCACTCCCGCAGCGTCCCTTCGCAATGAGTCCTGGATGCCAAGTTGCAATAATTCGGGGTTCCCTCAGTTGGGAATTGGGATTCCAGTTCAATCACCCGTCCTTTGTGCATTGGGAAAGTCTCTGTGCTCCGGTGCACAAAGCCGGGCGCGCCGCGGTCCAATGGCCGTGGCATGCGTGCGCGCACAAATACGCAACAAATTAAGCTCGGCTTTGTGCATCGAAGACGATGCACAAAGTCTTTGCCATATTAGTGCCATTAACTTGCTGCTTAAGTCCAGCCCATTGGAGCCCAGATTTCGGGCCTTAAGACTTTGTTTGATGGGCTCGATTGCGTGAAGACACAATCGCGAACCTGTTAGCCGAACAGGAGGAGTTACCGAAAGAATCTAACTCTCACACTTTGCGATGAAAACAGGTCACGGAGTTCACTTGCGGTGGGTTTGTGGTCGGCCTCAGATTCAGTCACGCCATCGCCGACGGGCCAGGAGCAGCGCAATTCGTGGCGGCAGTCACAGACTTCGCCCGAGGTCTCGCGCAACCAACCGTGGAGCCAGTCTGGTGCCGGGATGCCATCCCCAATCCACCAAAATTCAAGTCAGCATCTCTACCAGCCCCCACCGGCGTTCAGCTCGAATATTTCGTCATGGATGTCTCTTTGGAGTACATCAGCCATCTCAAGAACCAATTCATGGAGCAAACAGGCCAGCGATGCTCCACCTTTGAGGTCCTCATTGCCAAGGCTTGGCAAAGCCGGGCGCAGGCGATTAGGTTCGAGCCCGAGACCAACGTTCATCTCTACTTCGCCATGAGTTCTCGCCCATTGCTGCACCAGGTGCTGCCCCTCAAAGGAGGTTACTACGGAAACTGCTACTACATCATGAAAGTCTCCACCACGAGTGGGAAAATAATGCAGTCCCCCATTGTCGAGGTTGTGAAGCTGATCAAAGATGCAAAGAAGAGGCTGCCAATCGAATTTTCCAAGTGGGCTAAGGGAGAGCTCAAGGAGGACCCGTACAAGATGACGACGGATTATGATTCATTGTTGGTCTCGGACTGGACCCATCTGGGGTTCTCTGAGATCGACTATGGATGGGGAACGCCGGTGCATGTCGTCCCACTGACGAATTCTGACAGCATTGCTACGTGCATCCTTGTGAAGCCATCCGCCCACAAGCTCGGTGCTCGTTTGATGGCGCAGTGTGTTAAGAAGGAACACTTGATGGCATTCCATAATGGAATGATGACCCTGGACTAAATTTTCTTTTTCTTTTTCTTTTTCTTTTTCTTTTTCATTTGAAAGCAAGAGGCAAAAATTTGCTCGCATTTTAAATATATGATTCAATGTTTGATTTAATTTAAATTTCAGCAAAAGTACATTAATATTTCGGTGGCCTGTCGGAAGGTCATTTTGTTAATATGTTGATGGCTTTAGTAAACATTGTGACTTCTTTTTTTTGGGGCTTGTAATTTAATTTGATGAATTTCACTTCAAAATTAAAGGACGACTACGTATTAATGTCTAGCTTGGTTCCAGATCGACTTATGGCCATGGAATTCCACAGCGGCCACAATCGTGATACCAAAAGAAAGCAGGAAAACTCCATGTCGCACGGGGCCTGGCGTGATTAACAAATGAAGTGCAATTTACTTCAGGTTTATGGTATAAAACAGAGGCTTTTTGGCACATGTCACAGTGGAGTTTCCCTTTGGGTAACAGGATTGAGCCCCGGAACCTTTTTCCAAATATAATACCGATCTACTTCGTTGCCAAGCTATGGCACTGATAGCATGCACATACCTTGCTCTATCTCGAATCCTTGATATTATAACCTCTTAAAAATTTCTAATATGATAGTATAAGGATGCTTGAGCTCACAGTCTCTTGGGTCCAATATAAATACACTTCGCTGTTATGCAACTAAACTTCTCTAGAAGATCCATAGTCTGTCCAGATTACAAAGATTAAAAAAAAAAAAAAAGGATAATGATTAATATATGTATCTATTTAATTCATCATGAGCGCATCTCAAACACGTCTTCTATCACGCGCCCCCCACACTTCCAACCCTCGTGGATAGCTTGATACCAGACAATGCCTACGAGATTTTTAAATCTAAATGAAAATTATTCCATTGCACAGCAGATGTTAGCTTAGAATTCTCTTTGGAAACAGATGATTCAGAAAAAAAAGGGAGGGGGGTAGGAGTCAAGCGTTTAATTCAATAAATGCATTTATTTTGGTGGCATGAATTGTTAGCCAGGTCACTACTGCATTTAGTCCGAGTCCTCGTATTCCTCCTTTTTGTGGGTCTATCAAACGGGCGGTGGGAAGTCTTTTTTTTGTCTACGACTTCTCATAACTCTAGCATTATTTTGTAGCTGTCCGGTCTTTATTTATTCATTTATTTACGTATTGTGGAGAAGAGGTGCTCAACCTGACCTGAACTTAAAACTCGCATGACTTTAGTTTAGAATATTCAGTAGCTATGGAAGCTGACAGCCAACCAGCTCAGTTTCGCTCAACGTTTCGTTTGCCAGCAAAATCCTTGGTGGCCAACCATTATTCTCTGTCAGCAGAAAATGATCCTGGACTTTTTTTTTTTTTTTTGGGTGGACCTGAGACTAAAATATTAGAAACCTACCCAATGGATCGATATGTTTCTAGTTTTCAAACTCAATGGTACATATATCCTTAGTTAAAATGTGTCGAAAAAAAGGTCCTATGAACATCCAAATATTTTATCTATTAATTAGATGAGAAGTTGGCGTCTGCAAGAACTTACTTCTCTTTGATAATATCCAGAATAGGTCAGAATGGCTCAATATATAGACCATTGGGCCAGTCCAATTTTGCATCTAGTGAACTCTGTTCCTTTTCTTTCTTGGGCTCCAGGTTCCTTGCCCAATGAAAGAGATCATAGATGGGCATTTGCCACCAACGGAAAACAGCCTGATCCAAGCTTGACCTCCAGCCTGCCCATTTGCATGTCACTTCTCTCAGCAGCTGGTAAATTAGGAAGCCAATCCACCACATGTAGAACAAGAAGATGAAACGGATCGAATGATTTAGGATTCATTATTCTATGATTCGATGATCCATGGTAACTTGTGATTTAGGATTCATTATTCTAATGTTATTAAGCTTTCATTACTAGTCTTG
The DNA here is from genome assembly GCA_900491605.1 of Calamus simplicifolius. Taxonomy (NCBI): domain Eukaryota; kingdom Viridiplantae; phylum Streptophyta; class Magnoliopsida; order Arecales; family Arecaceae; genus Calamus; species Calamus simplicifolius. The sequence continues at coordinate 233,625 of UESW01001341.1, read as the reverse complement.
GATCTCAGTTAAAGTCAACGACTGCCTGCATGTGCTCTTCAGAGAGTTTGGTACGCTTGATACTCAAATCATTTATTCGTCAAGGAAACAGCTCCTTCTCGAAGGTAAGCTTCCATTAATATAGAAGAAGATAAGACTGATTCCACTTCTTTATGTACGTACAAAGAAGCACGAGCACGGCACTTCCTTTAAAGGAGGAGTCCAAGAGAAGAACGAGTCTGATTTAGACGTCAACAAAGCTCCAAAACAAATTAACTGGTCTAAGATTTTTAATTGCCAACCACTGATCGAACGCGTCAAAGTCGGCTGCCGTAAAGAAGTGGAAATGATAAGGAGAAGAAGAGACAAAATCAAATCGAAGTCTTTCAGCCTGCCAGCATCCGATCGCCTCGTGGTCCCTCTCGGACAAAAAAGATGGACGAAGATGAGAAAAAAGTGAACGAAGCCATGGACAACGGTGCAAAATGGGACAACCACTGCTGAATCGTGCCATTGCTGGATTCTTCCATATGTGTACGTGGATGGAGATAATGTTCAAATATGACAACCGCCTCTACCGAACAAGAGAAAATATGGCCACCTTCAGGTGTGAAAATGTGACATAGCTACTGCCTGCAACCTGAGGAAAAATCGACCTGTCGGCTAACAGATCTTTTTCTACGATGGAGTGTGGTTTTTATTTTAAAAAATAATAAAATAATAATATATATGCATATGCTCAATGGTTGTAGGACATGACATGAGTTGCCATGCCACTGCATGTAATTCCTGTAATTCAAGGTACTGAGTAGGGATGAAATTTTCAACTTGTAAAATAAAAATTCATTCCGACCCATATCTCGTTTGGAGAAGAGATTTCTGATCTTTTATGAAGAATAAAAATAAAAACAAAAATTATTTTTATCCTTATAGATAGAGATGAAATAAGAAAAAAAAAACATATCTACATCGCATTCTGTCCCTACTCCATTGATCCAATACTTAAATAGTATAATACCTTATATATTTTATATATACAAAAATATCTCATATACATTAATTTAAAATTTTACTTATTTTAATAATAAATATAAAATTTATAGATAAATATTTATTAATATGCTTAGATAGTTTTTTAGTTATATTATTAATTTTATAATTTTTATTAAAAATATATATATCATCAAAGATGAAAATTTATAATTCCTTGTGAAGTTAGGGTGGAAACAATAAAAGTTTTCATTTACAAGAATGAAGTATAATGAGATTTTTTTTTTGATGAAAACAAAGACAAAAATTAAGGTCTTCAATAATTCTATTCCTTTTTATTGGCGGCCCTATCAGAAGTGCATAACCTCAAGACGAGGTCCATCAGGAATGCATGGCACTATTGGTATCAATGCTAGGAAATGTTTTTGTGCACCACCTCCGATGCACAAAGACATGCATCTGGTGCGTGCATTGGCTGCGCGCTCGTGCGAGCGTGTGTGCGGCTATCAGGCCTTTAAGGCCAATATGGACTGAGCCGTTGGGGCTTTTCTGAGCTAAGCCTATAAATAGGCTCTACAATTCAGGATGAGAAAATGATCAATTAAGCCTGAATTTTATTTTCTTACTTTTCTTTTCTTTTCTTTTTTTTGGTACAGACGGGCGATCACACCACTCTGGGGTGAGTCAAACCCGAGATATCGGAGTACATAATTTGTTGCAAAATGACAGGACATGGATCACCATTATGCCATTCCCACTGGCCTGAATGGCGGGCTACAGCCGAGGCGACCCAATCGACTGCAGTATTGGCTTCCCTATAAACATGACGGAATATCGGAGCACAGGTAGATTGGAGAGCTGCCCATATATCCCTGGTCAGTGGATTTTGTGAAGAACAATAATCAGCATCCCGTCTGATCCAATGGATAACCGTAAGAGAATCTTCCTCAATAACCACCCGGCTAGAGCGCAAAGTATGGACCGCGTAAGTGATGCCAGCCCATGCAGCTTGCAACTCAGCCATAGGAACCGAGATGTCAAGGGAACCGTGACCACCAGCCGCGAGCAACTGGCCCTTCGACCCCCTGATAATAAACCTAGATCCAGCGGTACAACCCGAAACAGAACCATCAAAATTTACTTTGACATAACCTGGGGGTGCGGGCTCCCAAGATATAAAGACCGTAGAACGGTGCGCTGCCGAAGCAGCAGGGGAAGCCCAAAGGCCGAGTCTGTCAGAGTGAATGCCTGAGTCGACGCGGAGATACTCCGGCAAGGGAGCCAGCAGTGCAGATGACAGTCTGAGGCGAGGCCATCTTCTCCTCAAAGATAAACTGGTTCCTGGTTACCCAGATATGATAAGTGTTGGCCCAGATGACAACCCAAGAGGGGGGGTGAATTGGGTTCTTTAAAAAAAAAAATTTAAACCTTTTGAAATATTTGTTTGCTTAGTGTGAGTGAAAGTGAATGCAGATGCAAAAACAAATACAATGAATAAGATAGAGATAGAGATAGAGATAAAGGAGACACGGCAAACACAAAGATTTTATAGTGGTTCGATGTATCCAACACCTACGTCCACTCCCAAGATTCACTTGGGTCCACACTATAATCTTCCTTGATTACAGCCGAGTTGTTTTACAAGCTCACAACTCAAACTTGTTGTTTTCCCGGGATCACAACGAACCCAGCCGGTTTTCCGGGCTCACCAGCACAAAAACCCTAACACAAGCTATACCAAGCTTGTACCGAGGTAAGACTACTCCACTAGTTCAATCCCCCAGATTGAACTAGACACAAACAAAAGAAATATTTTTTTTCAAGTACACAGCTCCTCAATGAGCAAATAATTAAGTAAATGAACAAGGTTTAGAAAAGCTTGATTTGTAGTTGGTTGGCTTTTGAGCTTTTCTTCTTTTCTTCTTTTCTTCTTCTCCTTGCTAGATTGAATCAAGCCTCAGCTCCGATTCTTCACAGTTGAAGCAGTTGAGAAGGATTGAAAAGTAAGAGACTGATCCTCTTTCTCCAATTTGGGAAATCCACCAAAACTTTGATTTGAATGCCTTGGATTCCTCTTGAGCTTTTTGGAGTGGAGTGGATTTGAGCTAGAAGGTTTTTTCTCTTGAGATTCAGGCTCTCTCTTTTTCGGATTTTTGAATTGGGATTTTTCTATTTCCGTTTTTCTTCTTTGTTTTTTCGTTCTTATTTTTGAATGATAGTCTTCCCTTTTTATAGATTTCTTTCAAACCATTTTTGGAAGAAAACTATCCGTTGGAGTGTACCTTGCAACAAAATATATCCGTTAGAAATAAAGTAAAATAGAAATATTACCGTTAGAGCTGATCTGGCAATTTGATTTTTCGTTCCAGGTGGGTGGAGTCGACTCTAACTTTTCTGGAGTCAGTTCTAACTCGAAACACTTTAATCCGTTAATTCTGGAGTCGTATCTGACTTTTCTGGGGTCGACAAGAAACTTTTCTGGAGTCGACTCTAACGGACCCGGAGTCGACTCTAAGTCGGGGCTAGAAAAATCAACGTTCTGTCTTTCTGTTGGAGTCGGCTCTAACAGTCTCGGAGTCGACTCTAACTTTCGTGCCAGATACTGGAGTCGGCTCTGTGATTCTCGGAGTCGACTCTAATGTCTGCAATCTTACCTAGACATTAGATTCGATCCAGAACAAGATTTAACTCCTGATTTTGATCATTCAATCGACTTATAATCTGAAAAACTTAATCAAAATCATTAGAGCCTTCAATTGTTATACTCAAATAGTTTTGTTAATCATCAAAATCATCAATTGGGTCAACAATAAGCCAGATAAGCTGAGAAAACACCATGAGAATGGGTGCCATGCTGAACATCCAGCTGGATGGCGCGCAATAAAGACAGTCGGGTGGGACCCTCCTCCGGCATCCATGGAGTATAAGAGAGCTGCTGCCAAATTCGGGCTGCCCGAGAACATGTAATAATGGCGTGCTCACCCGTCTCATCCTGAGAACCACATATTGGACAGTGCGATCTGATGGAGAGACCACGGCCAGCCAGCAGAGAGCAAGTAGGGAGGCGGTCCCACATCATCTTCCACAAGAAGAGCTGAATCCTGGGATGGATAGGCAACCTCCATATTCATGCCACATCATCCAAACCAGGGGCCGTTGACAAATGCGGTCAACAATATCTCTAGTAGGGGCACGAGAAGGCAGGATCGACGCCATAATCGGGTGTCAGACCCAGCAGTGGGAACCAGAGGAATGGCAAGGATCCTGTGAGCTAGCTCAGGCCCAAAAAGCCGGGACACAATAGGGACATGCCAAGCCGAAGAATCCTGACAAGTCAATGCAGAGACAGGTACAGAGGGCCCAATATCAGAGTTAAGAAAAGTCGGCCAGCGAGATAGAGGAAGATCCACTATCCAAATATCCTGAGTGACATCAATCGATCTCCCATCTCCAATCATCCAATGGATATCAGTCATGATAGTAGGGGCAAAACGGCAAATTGCTCTCCATAAGAAGGAACAACGATGAGGACGGCGTAAGACCGAGTCAGGAGTCCAATCACCATATCTGCCACACATGACAGTACTCCATAAGTAGTGTGGATCCAACAAGAATCTTGAGGCATGCCTAGCCAAAAGAGACTCTCTGCGAACTGCCAAAGACTGAATCCCCAAACCACCCTCATGAATGGGCAAGCACACAATATCCTAGGACAGCAGGTGAGTGCCATGACCTCCCTGAGATGACGCCCATAGAAAATCGCGGAAACGTCACTCAATTCGGCGAAGACAGATGGTCAGAATCAGGGCATTAGACAATAAGTAAAGGGGAAGAGATGTAAGAATGGATCGAAGTAAAGTAACACGCTCCATCATAGAAAGGTTGGAAACCTGCCACCGATCCAATCTATCAGTAATCCAGCGATCCAAGTTACCAAAATCCTGCTGACGGGGATGACGTCCCGTAATGGGGATCCCAAGGTAGGAGAGGCGATCAGAAATCATCGAAATCCCAAACATTTGAGAGATGGCAGCACGACAATGAAGAGAGGTCGACGAGCTAAAGCACAATACAGATTTCTGCAAATTGATCAGCTGCCCAAAGGCCTGACAGTAAGATTGAAGGATAGCGGAGTAGACAGAGGCATTCTGGATAGTTGCAGGGCTGAGCAAAATACAGTCATCTGCAAAAAGAAGGTGAGAGAGAGGAGGCCCATTGGGTCCAGGCATATAAGGCTGTAACCGAGAGACCCCAACTGCCTGAGCAAGAGCACGAGAGAGATCGTCAGCACAAAGGATAAACAGAAATGGGGATAGAGGGCACCCCTAGCACAGACCCATAGCAGACGGGAAAAACCCGGTCGGACTGCCATTAATAAGGAGAGAAAAAGTGGGCCACTGGACACATGCCATAATACAATCAATAAATTGATCAGCAAATCCAAACTCTCGAAGCATTTGACGAAGAAATATCCAACTAATCCGATCGTAGGCTATCTCCATGTCTAGCTTGACTGCCATAAGTCTCTGTCTAGCAGGTGCACGCTAAAGGTCATATAAACTCCTGAGCAATAAGGGCGTTATCTGATATGCTGCGACCACGGATGAAAGCCCCTTGTTCAGGAGATATCAAGCGAGGAATGATCCCCTGCATCCGAGAAACCAATAAGCGAGCACAAACCTTATATAGGGTGGTACACAGACTAATAGGCTGATAGTGCTGAGGCAGCAAGGCATATGAGCGCTTAGGGATAAGGGCAATAAAGTGCGCTGCCAATCCTGAGGTATGGATGTAAGAAAAGACAAACTGGACAGCCGAAATAACATCCTGGCCCATAATGTCCCAGTAGTGACGAAAAAAGAAAGACGGGAAACCATCAGGTCCAGGCGCCTTATCAGGCCCTAGTGCCCTGACAGCAGAGCGAATCTCCTCCACAGTGACCCCTGAATAAGCAAAGCATTGTCGGCATCAGTAACCCTAGCAGACTGAGCAACAGGGATAAGGGAGAGCCTCCTACAACCCGCTCCGACCACCGAGAGTGAAAAAATCGACAGAGCTCCCGAATAGCATCATCATCCTCAAAGATATTTCCCTCCTCATCACTGATGCGTTGGATCCGGTTGCAGCACGCCGAGCCAAGGTAGCCTGATCGTTGTACCTTAGAGATATTTCCCTCCTCATTACTTTTCTTTTATTTTGTTGATTTTTTTTTTCATAGGCATCTGAAGGAGTCATTGGGTTGCACCTATACGCGATCGTGCTCGGGTAGGAGGATCGGATTGAGCCGGATCGTTGTACCTTAGAGATAGATCATTTACAACCTGAACGAAGGAACAAAACTTATCATTAGGGTAGTGTCTAACATGCCTCGATCCAGGCTCGGTTCATATCTTCTTTTATTTTTTAATTTATTGTGCATTTAAATTATTAGAATTAATTTTTTAGCAATTTTTAGGAAGAAATTTTTGCAAAGATAAAAGATTTTTCAATAGATAAGGACAAGTTTTCTTTTTTTTTTTCTTCTAGAAATTGCTAGATTTTTCATGGTAAGTCATCCTACTTTTGAATCTATCCAGAAATCTTATAAATATTTTTTTTTTAAAAGAGAGAGAGAGAGAGAGATCTGAAATTAAAATTTAAAATTCAAACTTAAAATTTTAAATTCAAATTTGAAATTAACATTTCAAACTAGAAATTTAAAATTCAAATTTGAAGTTTAAAATTCAAATTTGAAATTTGAAATTTAAAATTCAAATTTTAATTTTTTTAAAAAAATTGAAACTTAAATTCAAATTTAAATTATTTGAGTTAGTTTTGTTTAATGGTTACTTTATTATTGTAAGTAGTTTCTAAATTATTTTTTTGAATTTAAATTCAAAATTTAAAAATAGCTAAAAATTACTATTTAAAAACTTAATTATAAGGTTAAACCTTTAATTTTTTGTAGTCTAGAACC
>UESW01001341.1:213584-226189 GCA_900491605.1 Calamus simplicifolius | reverse complement strand
CATTAAAATATGTAAAATATGGTTATTCGGTGGGACCCTTTTAATTATCAGTAATGGATAGATTACCTCCTACCAACGCCCCCTAGTTTTGCTGAGCCGATTCTAAATTTACTAGAGTCAACTATAAGACGACAGATTTTTTTGGGTTAAATCTTTAAAATTTCATATTTATTCCGTTTTAAGTTCGATTTGAGTGCCGTTTGAATCATTGGATTTCTAAAATTGAGCTCTTCAAGTTAGTAAAATCTTTTTCTAAAAATATTGTATAAAAATATCGATTTAAGTGAATAACGATAATCTGATCTATAAATGGATTAAAAAAAATATGTTCAGGGGCAAAATGGAAAAAAGGCTTCAATGTCAATTGCTAATTGCGCTAAGGACAATTTGAGAAAAAAAAAATCTAAGAGCAAAATATCATGGTTATGAGTGAGCCATGTGTTTTCCAAAAAGCATGTGTTAAGAGCGTTTGAGGGCAAAATAGAAATTTAGCATGCCTTAGCCTCTAAGTTATCCATGACTTAGTCCCCAAGTCACTAGAGAAAAAGGGAAACGTGGGTTCATCCAGAGAAAAAAAAAGAAAGAAAAGAGAGAGGAAGAAGAAGAAAAAGGAGAAAGAAAGAGGAAGGAAAAGGGAAGCTTGGGTTTGTGTTTGGCTCCAGATAAGCTATAGCTTTCCTAGTTCTTGCATAACTTTAGATTTTCTTAGATTCTTGTATTTTGAGGTAATAGTGGAAGTAATCTTGAGTAAAGAAAGGATGAAAGAAAATAATAAGATATTAGAGGTTAGATCATATATGCATGCTTGATTTCGGAGGAAAACCTTGTGTGCAGGTAACCCTAATAGCTATCATGTCTGTATGTTGACGTATGTCAAGAGGGTTATTCCAGGAAGCCAGAATACCAGAATTGAGTATCAGTTAAAAGAGTAACCTACTAAGGTGAGTGGGTTTCTCATCTAGTAATGAACAGTTATTTTGAGCCAATATAATGTTATTGATACCTAGCTATGTTATGTTATGTTAGTAGAGTATTATGTATTTTAAATCTAAAATAAGAATCTAGTATACGATATTTTGATGTACGAGCTTTATCCACGAGTCTTTGAGCATGGGTTTTATTATATGAGACTAAAGCATGAGTTCGGAATATGAGTTTTGAACAAAGGAAGTTAAGCATGATTTTTTATATATGGATTTTTGATGCATACATGGCATATTTGCATGATAAAGCTTCTCAGATAAAATATTTTGATGCATGTATTATACTGAGCATCAGACAGCTATGGGCTGATCATCCTTTAGACTGTATTGTAGCATGAGCATTTGTACACTACTATTGAGCTAGAATCTTCTTGCGATTCGATCGTACGATGAATCCCGGATCAGGGGTGAGTACACGCTAACCAGTCCCAGTGGGCAGATTGTAGTGGCCCATAGGAGCAGAATCATAGCTCAGTAGAGCTAGTTACTATATAGCCCGTGGAGGTAGAGATGAAACCCGAGGTTCCAGGGTTAAGGAACAAAGCACTTTGCCGGTGAACCGCATAGGTAAGGGGTGCTATTTGTGCGGGAATCCTGTTGCTAGTCAAGCACCCAATGAGAGTACACCTACAGGAGGGTAACTATAGGGTATACCTCAGAGGCATTTCACACACAGCCCAGTATCATGAGATTTAAAAATTTATATTGTGATTTAAAAGGGCCAATGGACCAAGTATTTATCCCAGTGGGGATGATTTTATATGAGATGCCAATGGGCAGGTAGATCCCAGTAAGGATTAGAGAAATGAGAAAGAAAAGCTGGGCTGCATAAATGAGTGTGTTGTATTTTATAAGAAAATGCACTATTCATGGAGTTTTATATAAATGAGTTATTTTTTAGTGAGAAGTTATTTATAGAGTATTTTGGTACTCATGTATATTATTTGAAGAATAAGCTATGCTTTAAGTTTTTTGATATCATATTCATATGAGTATTATGTGTTTATTATGCTTTAGAATGATATTATGGCTCTTTATTTCCCATGGTTAGATGGCTATCCAATCACTGGGACTTAAGGTCTCACCTCTCTATGATTGATATATACTTTCAGATCAATGAGTATTTCTACCAAGATCAAAGGATAAGCGGGACTGGACCCTTAGCTGGTGAAACTTGCTTGGATGCAAGAGTGTATAGATGATAGCCTTGTATTTTGAGATAGTGTAGGATGGCATTGTTGGGGTTTAGTGCTTGATAAATAGCAATGGAATTCCCTCTCGGAGAAATTTTCTAGGCTTCTACCAATGATCAAACTGCATCCCTTCTTATTCAAGAATTTATTTTAATAAATCCTTCTTTGCTGGCTGGAGTTAATTTCTCCTTCACTGCTTTCTTTTCCGAAAGAAGGCGTCCGCCCGCTTCTGTTTAAGACGCTTCCTGGAATTAATTTCCAAAAAGAAATGGCTGCTTCTTTAATGCACGGAATGTGTGGCCCTCTTTACGTACATCCTCCCAGAGAAACCAAGACCGTTGTATCCCTTCCACAACCCTCTCTAAGAGAAGCCAAGACCGTTGGATCTCCGTTGGATCTTCTTCCCACACCATGAAGCCTTCACCATGCGACACCTTCACGGGATGGCTGGACACACGTCTTCAAGGAGACACCATGAAGCCTCTAGCAACTTCATGGACCGTCCCACGAATGACTTCTCAGTTCTCACGCATGAACATGGAGAACGGAGGGAAAGATTAGAGAGAGAGAGAGAGAATAGGAAGAAGGAGATGAGGAGAAAATTATTTTGAAGAAAAGAATCTTGTTCTCTATTCCTTCAAATCCTAGAGACTAGATTTAAATACATCCACGAAGTGATCCAGGCCCAGACTCAACAAAAACTCCCATGGACTAACCCAATGAGATTAAACTAATCCCCAAGCCCGTGTACACCTGTGACTTGATTTAATCTCAACCCTTGGACTCACACCCAGCCCAATACAAGTTAGCCCCCTTGGGCCTTAATAGCACCACATCAAGCCCAACAATCTCTGCCTTGGTGCTTTTAAGGCCTCAGCATCCGTCATGTCCATCAGCTGCAATCCCTACGAAAGCTTTCGTGAAAGAACCTTGGTTAGTGTATTGCTGGATTCTTCTTGGTATGTACCTTCACCGCTCCACTCCAGCTTCTTCCACCAGCTCTCTGTAGTCGAAGCCTTCCATCCGAAAGTATCTTTTGACCACTAGTCCTGCTTTGTACCTGATACCTCTTGCTCTGAAGGCCCTTTTTTGCACTGATAAACCCATTTGCAATCAATGGGTTTCTTTTCTTGTGGCAATTGAACCACCTACCACATGCCAGTCTTGTAGAGAGACTGCATCTTCTCTGCCATAGTCTGCATCTCTTGCCATAGCCTGAACCCACGTATCTCTGTCCTGGCTTTCTATAGCCTCCTCATAGGTGTAAGGGTCTCCATTCGATGTCACCAGGGCATATGACACCAAATCCTCGAAGCCGTATCGAACGAGTGGTCGCACGTTTCTCCTGGGCCTATGCAGTACGATCCCAGTATCATCCCTACCCAGCTGCATCCTTCTGAGTCCTCTGATCAGCTGCATCCTGCTGAACTTCCTTGCTTTCGACCCCTCTGCTAGTCCTCTCCACCTGAATCTCAAATCCTCCTGGCCCACTAGCAAATGGCACGACTGTGTAAGAGGTCATCTGACTAGTGTTACTGTGTTTGACCTCTTGTAGTCCCTGCTGTGCATCTGTACTATCTCTGCTCCGAAGGATCGAGCTCTTATCGGAGGTCACATCTCTGCTGATGAAAACCTTCCTCTCCAAGGGATCCCACAACCGATACCCCTTGATTCCATGCGGGTAGCCCAGGAACACCATCTTCTTAGACCTGGCGTCCAATTTACTTCGCTCTCCAGTACCAACATGCACATATGCCGTGCATCCAAATACCTCAGATGGTTCAGGTTTGCCTTCCATCCAGACCATATCTCCTCTGGAATGCCTCCATCTAACCTAGTGTGCGGTGACCGATTGACCAAGTAGCTGGCTACATCTACTACGTAAACCCAGAACATCTTTGGAAGCCTGCTTGTAGCCTCAAGCACCTTGCTTTTTTCAATAGTGTTCTATTCATTCTCTCAGCCTTCTCATTACTGAGAAGTGCCTTTTGATTCACAACTCCTAATAAAATCTCTGGAACTCTCTGCTGGTATATTCTCCACCACTGTTTGAACTTAGACACTTCACACTCCTACCCTGCTCCTTCTCCACCTCAGCCTTCCAGATTCTGAACTTGGTGAAGACCTCTGATTTCTCCTTCATGAAGTAGATCCACTGCTTTTCTGAGAAATCATCTATCAAGGTAAAGAAATATCTAGTCCCATTCCTTGCAGAAACCGGGGCTGGTCCCCAGACATCCATATTACTAACTCTAGGGGTTCTGCACTCCTAGCTGTGTTGACCAAGAACTGCACACTCCTTTGCCTTCCCATCTGACATGGCTCACAGATCTCCATGACTCCACCACTCAGGTCTGGAAGTAGTCCTCTATTGCTCAGTTCTTTCATCCCCTGTCTTCCATGTGGCCTAGGCGGTAATGCCACATCCTGTACACATCCCGAGGATCCTATTCAACAGCTGTTGCCTCAGATTTTTCTATCACCACAGAGCCCTCCAACCTGTATAAGTTATTCTCCAGCCTTCTTCCTCTCATCACCATCATAGCTCCATTGGAGATATTCAGAACTCACTCCTTTCATGACTGCTGAAGCTGTATCCAGTCTGTTCCAGGTACCCCAGTGACACCAGATTTTTTTTGAGTTCTGGGACATGCTTCACATTGGTAAGAGTGTGCATCATGCCATCAAACATCCTCACCCTCACTGTGCCAATCCCTGCCACCTTGCAAGGGTGATCATCTCCAAAAGTCACACACCCCTCATCAACCTCTGTGTAAGTACTGAACCACGACCGGTTGGGAGTGTAATGATGAGAACAGACTGAATCCAAGGTCGACATCTCTGTGCTGTATCTGTGACCATTTGATACCACCAAGAGATCATCCTCCACCTCCTGTTCTGCAATTGTACTCATAGATTCAGATCCTCCCTTTTCTTCCTTTTTCAACTTAGGACAGTCCCTTTTAAAATGTCCTACCTCACCACACTTATAGCACTTAGCTTTCTTGGACTGTAATTATCCCCTAGGCCTACTCCTGTCCCTGCCTCTGCCTGACCTTTTCCCAATTGATAGACCCTCTTGGGGAATAGCTTCCTTGGTCATCCTCTCCCTCTGCTCATTCGTTGAAGTACCGAGACAATATCTTCATAGAATAATGTCTCTTTCCGCAGAGCAGCGTCGTGACCAATGAGTTATGTGATATGGGCAGCGAACACAATAGTAAAAGTGCCTTATCTTCCTCCTCCATCTTGATCCTGACATTCAACAATTCATTGCTCACCTGGTCGAACACCTGGATGTGGCCCAGCACATCTCTACCTTCTGACATACGAAGGTTATAGAGGTGCTTCTTCAACATCAACTTGTTGCACATATTCTTCCCCATATATAGGGCTTGCAACTTCGACCAGAGTCCCTTCAGGGTCTTCTCTTTCAGCACTGAATAAAGGACTGAATCTGCCATACATCCCCTGATCATTGAACATGTCTTTTTCTTCAACGACATCCACTGCTTATCTGTCATCCCATCTGACATTTTCTCTAAAGCCAGATCTAAACCCTATTGCACAAGAGGGTCCTTACTCGGACTTTCCACATGGAGAAACTTTCCTTCCATCAAACTTTTCAAAATCTATTTTTATGCTACTACCAATGGCCATATTTCAACCAAAACAAAAATAGCATAAAATTAAATTTTAAAAAATTAAGAAGTACCTTGATGGACCTTGTTAAAATTGTTTCAACCCTTTAAGATCTCCAAACAACTTATTCTTGTTCCTGAACCAGGCTCTGATACCAATTGTTATTCTTGTTCCTAAACAGGCTCTGATACCAATTGTTGGGGTTTAGTGCTTGATGAACAGCAATGGGATTCCCTCTTGGATAAATTTTCTAGGCTTCTACCAACGATCAAAATGCATCCTCTCTTTTTAAGAATTTATTTTAATAAATCCTTTTTTGCTGGCTAGAGTTAATTTCTCCTTCACTGCTTTCTTTTCCCAAAAGAAGACGTCTGCTCGCTTCTATTTCAAGACGCTTCTTAGAATTAATTTTCAAAAAGAAACGGCTGCTTCTTTAATGCACGGAACATGTGGTCCTTTTCACGTACGTCCTCAGAAAGAAACCAAGACCGTTGGCTGTAGGAGAGCCAAGACCGTTGGATCTTCTTCCCACACCGTGAAGCCTTCACCATGCCTGGCTGGACACGTCTTTCAAGAGACACCGTGAAGCCTCAAGCAACTTCGTGGACCGTCCCACAATGACTTCTCATGCATGAACATGGAGAGCGAAGGGAAAGATCAAGAGAGAGAGAATAGGAAGAAGGAGATGATGAGAAAATTATTTTGGGAGAAAAGAATCTGTTCTCTATTCCTTCAAACCCTAGAGACTAGAGTTTAAATACATCCATGAAGTGGGCAGGCCCAAACTCAACAAAAAACTTCCATGGACTAACCCAATGAGATTAAACTAATCCCCAAGCCCGTGTACACCCGTGACTTGATTTAATCTCAACCCTTGGACTCACATCCAACCCAATACAAGTTAGCCCCCCTGGGCCTTGATAGCACCACACCAGGCCCAACAAGCATTTGTATATATGCATATATGTATGTGTATAGTGAGATGTTGTGATGTATCTTAGACTCTTTTGAAATGAAAGAAATGCTTATATTTTGGAAGGAACTTTGAGTAAAATGTTAGTATCAGTGATTATACTATCGATTGTGAATGTGATCTTATAATATGCCTAAGGATGTTATGAAAAATATTATCTGAGCAGGATGACGCTTAGTGTTGAGTTAAGTAATGTGCATGTATAATTGAGCAGATGATGAAAAGTTTTATCAGGATACATTTTTGAGTGTCTGCTATTTGTGATAATTCATTGGAGTTTCCTAAGTCTTTATGAAGTGCTACATAAAGGCTAGGAGAATCCCATTCGATTATCATAGATGTGCAGGTTTATTGTCGGTGGCTCCTGTAGGATAGGGGTGCCGACAAGTTCTGTATCAAAGCCCTAGGTTATTGGGTCCTAGGGGAAATAAATATGAGTATGAGTTTAGGATGATTGAATGATTATGATTATAGTTATTGAATGATGAAACTGATATAATGAATAATGTCTTGTAGGACGATTACTACAAAGGCAACTAGAGAGATAGAGCAGTCCTCAGGCAGGGGTAGAAGCAGAGGTCAGAGTAGACTCAGAAGGTCAGTTAAAGGTTGATCAGTAAAATGTCTTTTAGAGATTCCACCAAGCCCGTATCTAATGAGGTTAGGGTGGGGGCATCTTTAGAGCAGATGCCAGAGTCTTCTTCACAGTCTGCTATCCTTATGCCAGTGGACCCATCTTGGGCACATACTCATGGGCCCAGTATGCCAGAGCTGGTGGGCATGATTACTCAAGTTGTGGTAGCAGCTGTGGGTGCTAGTTCTAGCCTTCCAGCTAAAAACTTAGAGGCTGAGAGGAATGTGGAAAGAGCCAAGAAGTTGGGGGCTCTGGAGTTCCAGGGAACTATTGATCCTCTTTAGGCTAGGGCATGGCTGCAGAGGGTAGAAAGGGTCTTTGATGTGATGGGGTGCTCAGTAGAGCAGAGGTTGAGTATTGCCACCTTCTTGTTGGAGGGTAGAGCCCAGAGCTAGTGGAGGTCTATTTCTAGCAGGTAGCCTCAGGAGTGGAGTTGTCATGGAAAGATTTCAGAAGGGAATTCCATCAACAATACTACTCAAAGATTTATAGAGATCAGAAGAAGGAAGGAATTTCTTAGTCTGATCCAGGGAGGATGTCTGTGGCAGATTATGAAGTCACTTTTATTGAGTTATGTCAATTTGTTGGGGCACTGGTGGCTGATGAGAGGGAGAGGTACAGATTATATCAGGATGGATTGAATCTCCCTATTAAAGCCAAGACCCGTATGTAGACTTACCATAGCTATTCTAAGTTGGTGCAGGGAGCACTCAGAGCTGAGGAGATTGAAAAAGAATATATGGTACCTTGAGGTTATGTATAAATATAGATAGTTAAACAAAGTAACCATTAGAAACAATTATCCCTTGCCGAGAATTGATGATTTATTTGATCAGCTGTAGGGGGCAGCAGTGTTTTTCAAAATTGATCTAAGATCTGAGTATCATTAGTTGAGGATAAAGAATGAGGATATATCCAAGACTGCTTTTAGGATCAGATATTGTTATTATGAATTCTTAGTGATACCATTTGGTTTAACAAATGCTCCAGCTCTTTCATGGGTCTGATGAATCAAGTATTTTAAGAGTATCTAATAAATTTGTAATAGTATTCATTGATGACATTTGATTTATTCTAGAAGCATTGAAGAGCATGAGCAATATCTGAGGATAATATTGCAGATTTTGAGGGAAAAGCAGTTATTTGCAAAGTTCAGTAAAAGTGAATTTTGGCTAGATGAGATAAAATTCTTGGGGCATGTAGTTTCAGCCAAAGGTATTATGGTAGATCCTCAAAAAATTGTAGCTATAATAAATTGGGAGACACACCTACCAATCAGACTGAAGTGAGGAGTTTCTTGGGGCTAGCGGGATATTATAGAAGATTTATAGAAAATTTCTCAATTTTGGCTTCTTATATGACTAAGCTGTTTAGAAAGAACATCATGTTTGATTGGTCTGATGAATGCCAGAGGAGTATGGATGAATTGAAAAGAGATTAGCCTCAACCCCAATTCTAATACTCCCTGATAGTACTAGTGATTATGTAATCTATAGTGATGTCTCATTGAAGGGTTTAGGGTGTGTTTTAATGCAGAATGAAAAAGTGGTAGCCTATATTTCTAGACAGTTGTGATGCCATGAAAGAATTATTCCATCAATGATTTGGAGCTAGCTGCTGTTATTTTTGCATTGAAGGTTTGGAGGTACTACCTATATGGAAGAAAGTGCTAGATATTTATTGATCATAAGAGCTTAAATATATTATGACCCAAAGGAGTTAAATCTGAAGCAAAGGAGGTGGATTGAATTAATAAAAGACTATGATTGTGCTATTGAGTATCATCCAGGAAAGCTAATATTGTGGCTAATGCCTTGAGTCGGAAGTCTATGGACACATTAACTTCTATTAGAGCAGTTTAGCTACCCTTGATGATCGAGTTAAGGAGGTTAGATGCAGAGCTAACTGTAGACAGATCAAGAGCCTTATTGGCTGCTTTTTGAGTGAAACCTCTGATGCTAGAGGAAATAAAAGAAGCTCAGCTGCTAGATCTGTAGTTGCTAAAAGCTAGAGATTTGATTCAGAGTGGGTATCAGTCAGAGTTTGCTGTTAGAGTTGATGAGTGTTATTATTCAAGGGTAGAGTTTGTGTGTCAGTTGTGAAATCATTGAGAGATCAGATCTTAAAGGAAGCACATAGCTCAGCTTATTCAATGCACCCAGATAGTACTAAGATGTATAGAACTATCAAACAAAACTACTGGTGGAATGGAATGAAAAAGGAGATAGCTGAGTATGTATCTAAATGTCTGGTGTGTTAGTAGATTAAAGCTAAACATCATTGTCCCGCTGGCAAGCTTCGGCCTTTATTTATGCCAAAGTGAAAATGTGTTGGCCCAGATGGCAACCCAAGAGGGGGGGTGAATTGGGTTCTTTAAAAAATTTAAACCTTTTGAAAACAATTAGCTTTAAGTTAAATGAAATTAAATGCAAGGCAAATATAAAGCACAAACAAGGAGATAGAGATAGAGATAATGGAAGCACGGCAAACACAATAATTTTATAGTGGTTCGGTGTATCCAACACCTACGTCCACTCCCAAGATTCACTTGGGTCCACACTATAATCGACTAGATTACAGTCGAGTTGTTTTACAAGATCACAACTCAAAACTTGTTGTTTTCCCCGGGATCACAACGAACCCAGCCGGTTTTCCGGGCTCACCAGCACAAAACCCTAAACTCAAGCTTATCTAGCTTGACCCGAGGTATACAACCTCCACTAGTTCAATCCCCCAGATTGAACCAGCACAAACAAGAATGAAAAGATTTTTCAATAATACAAAGCTCCTCAAATGAGCAGATATTCAAATGAATAAACAAATAAGTTTAGAAAAGCCTGTTTGAAGTAGATTGGAGTTGAGCTTTTCTTCTTTTCTTCTTTTCCTCTCTTTGGAGATGTTGAATCAGGCCTCAGCTTTGATTCGTTGCAAATGTTGCGGATGAGAAGTTGGAAAATCTTCAAAACAGAGCTTCTTCCCCTTTGAGAATCCTTCGATTTTTTCAAGATTGAATGCCTTGGATTCTTCTTTGAGCTTTGTGGAGTGGAAGGATTTGAATTTGAGTGCTTTTCTCTTGAGATTCAGGCTCAGGCTTTCTCGGATTTTTGATTTGAAATTTCTCTATTTTCCGTCTTCTTTTCAAACGGGTGTTTTTCCCTTTTTATAGATTTCTTTTAATCCGTTTTGGGAAGAAAACTAGCCGTTGGAATGTACCTGGAAACAAAATATATCCGTTAGAAATTAGGTAAAAAGGAAATATTACCGTTAGAGCTGATCTGGCAATTTAAATTCGTCCCAGTCAGGTTGGAGTCGGCTCCAACTTTTCAGGTGTCGGCTCCAAGTCGTTTTTCCAAAAATAGAAAGTTCTGAGTTCGTCGAGGAGTCGGCTCCGAAAAAGTTAGGTGTCGGCTCGCCATCGTCAGGTGTCGGCTCCCGAATACTGTAGGTGTCGGCTCCAAGATGCTCAAAAAATCAACGTTCTGTCCCCGCATCGGAGTCGGCTCCAGACACTGTAAGTGTCGACTCCAAAACTCTGGGTGTCGGCTCCGAAACTCTAGGTGTCGGCTCCGGACCGTATCAAAAATCAGAAGAAAATTTGAATGGCCATGGGGTCGGCTCCAGGAATTCTAGGTGTCGACTCCAGGTTCTGAAACTTTGAAATTGATGTTTGCAATTGATTCAAAACACGTTTCTTAATTTATTTAAATTGATCAAATATTTTTGAGTCCTGAAATACTTGTCAAATCCATTAGTAATCAAATAAATATACTCAATTCCTTTATTAATCATCAAAATCAATAGTTGGGTCAACAATCTCCCCCTTTTTGATGATTATAAAAACATTGAGTATATGCATAGTATTCTTAAATTAAAATTTTCAAGAGAGTGATCCTCATAAGTAAGCTCCCCCTGAATAAGGTAGCTCCCCCTATGAAGTTCAAATTATCAATTGTTCGTGTTTGATACTTAGAATTTAGTCATTTCAATTTTCACTTAAGCTTAATTGAATTAATGCATATCCAAAATCACTTGTATCACTTGATACAAAGTCACTTGATACTAATTCAATAAATGCCAATTAAAGCATAACCAATCAATGCATATACAACATAACTTTCTCCAATTAATCAATCAAATAAGCTTTAATTGAATTCCAATCAATTACTAATCAATGCATATACGACATAACTTTCTCCCCCTTTTTTGTAATCAACAAAAAGATAAAGAAAAGTTAAGTCAAAAGATCAAATTGATAGATCAAAAGATAATTTCATTTCATCAAAAGTCAAGTGTTACAAAATGAAACTGAAATTTCATTAAAAAGAAACTATGCTTACATTACATCAGAATTATACTTTCATTACATCAAAAACAATACTTTCATTACATCAAAATTGAAACTTTCATTACATCAATATATATTAGTTCTAATTATCCTTGTTAAATGATCTACAATCTTCTGCATTCCTTCAGTCTGAAGCTTGACGTAGTCTTTTAATCTTTCATCAACAAAAGTACAAGCAGTGACAATTTTATCTTGTAACTCGGCATTGCTCTTTGAATAGGTTTCAGAATCTCCACAAATGTCTTTAAGTTCTTCAAAAATGTTCTTCAAGTCACTACTTAAAGATCCAGTAGAAGAGCTAAGAGTTGATTCAATTTTGGCAATCCGATCATCTAAGGAATAAAGAGTTTCTTTAAGATTCATAAATTTGTTGTCAAACTCAGTCTTCAATTCATCCTTCTGAGCAGCAAGAAGATTTTTGAGTTGCTCTAACTGAAGGTCTGAAAATCCGACTGAAGAAGTGGATGAAATCAGGTACTGGGGCAGGAGCTGGAGCAGGAGTACTAGGATGCGGAGAGGGAATCCTCATAGACGGACCAGCCTCACAAGGTGCAGAATGTCTGGGCTCAGGGGCTCTCTCATCTACGTTGCCTTTCCTTTCCCACTGACCATTAATCTTGACAAATCCCATTCGATGTAAAGTAGCCAAACTATAATAATCGGTGTGTCTCAGGCTCTTTGATGGTTCATTCTCTAGAATCACTACTCCTTGGCTCCTGAATACCATCGTGAGAATCATGCCATAAGGTAGTGATGATCTTCTCTTCCCTCCGGCCTCGGCCATATAGAATATCATCATGGCTGCTAGGTTAATAGGCTGACCGGTCAATACACT
>UESW01001341.1:89662-213395 GCA_900491605.1 Calamus simplicifolius | reverse complement strand
GTTAGAAGAAAAAGGAGAAAGAAAGAGGAATGGGAAAGGGAAGCTTGGGGTTTGTATTTGGCTCCAGGTAACTATAGCTTCTCTAGATCTTGCATGACTTTAGTATTTTGAGGTAATAGTGGAAGTAATTTTGAGTAGAGAAAGGATGAAAGAAAATAATGAGATATCAGAGGTTAGATCATGTATGCATGCATGGTTTCGGAGGAAAATGTTGTGTGCAGGTAACCCTAATAGCTATCGTGTCTGTATATTGACGTAGGTTAAGAGGGTTATTCCAGGAAGCCGAATACTGGAGTTGAGTGCCAGTTGAAAGAGTAACCTGCTAAGGTGAGTGGGTTTCTCATCTAGCAATGAATAGTTATTTTAATCTAGTATAATGTTATTAATACCTAGCTGTGCTATGTTATCTTAGTGGAGTATTATGTATGTTTTAAATCTGAAAAATGAGAACCTAGTATACGATATTTTGATGTACGAGCTTTTATCCATGAGTCATTGAGCATGGGTTTTATTATATGAGACTAAAGCATGAGTTTAAGCCGAAAAGTAAAGTATGAGTTCGGAATATGAGTTTTTGAACAAAGGAAGTTAAGCATGGTTTTTGATATATGGATTTTTTATGCATACATGGCATATTTGCATGATAAAGTTTCTCAGATAAAATATTTTGATGCATGTATCATACTGAGCATCAGACAACAATGGGGCTGATCTTCCTTAGACTATGCTGTAGCATGAGCATTTGCACACTATTATTGAGCTGGCACCTTCTTGCGATTCGATTGTACGATGAACTCCGAATTATGGGTGAGTGCACGCTGACCAAGCCCAATGGGACAGGTTGTAGCGGCCCATAGGGGTGAGAATCATAGCTCAGTGGAGCTGGTTACTATATAGCCCTTGGGGACAGAGATGAAACCCGAGATTCCAAGGTTAAGGAATAAAGCACTTTGCCAGATGAACTGCACGAGTAAGGGGTGTTATTTGTGCAGGGATCCTGTTGCTAGTCATGCACCCAATGAGAGTACACATGTAGGAGAGCAACTATAGGGTGGTACCTCAGAGGTATTTCATATACATCCCAGTATCATGAGATTTAAAAGTTTACATTGTGATTTAAAAAAGGCCAATGGCCAAGTATTTATCCCAGTGGGGATGGTTTATATGAGATGTCAGTGGGCAGGTAGATCCCAGTGGAGATCAGAGAAATGAGAAAGAAAAGTTGGGCTGCATAAATGAGTGTGTTGTGTTTTATAAGAAAATGCACTATTCATGGAGTTTTATATAAATGGGTTATTTTTTTTATGAGAAGTTATTTATAGAGTATTTGGTATTGATGTATATTATTTGAAGAATAAGTCACGTTTTTAATTTTCTGATATCATATTCATATGAGTATTATATGTGTTTATTATGCTTTAGAATGATGTTATGGTTCTTTATTTCCCCATGGTTAGATGGCTATCCAATCACTAGGACTTAGGTCTCACCCCTTTATGATTGATATTACTTTTAGATCAGTGAGAATTTCTACCAGGATCAAAGGATAAGCAGGACCGGACCTTAGCTGGTGAAGCTTGCTTGGATGCAAGAGTGTATAGATGATAGCCTTGTATATTGAGATAGTGTGGGGTGACATTTGTATATGCATATATGTATGTGTATAGTGAGATGTGGTGATGTATCTTAGACTTTTTTGAAATGAAAGAAAAACTTGTATTTTGGACGGAACTATGAGTAAAATGTTAGTATCGATGATTATGCTATTGATTATGAATGTGATCTTATAATCTACCTGAGGATGTCATGAAAAATATTATCTGAGCAGGATGACGCTTAGTGTTGAATTGAGTGATGCGCATGTATAATTGAGCAGATAATGAAAAGTTTTATCAGGATGCATTTTTAGTGTCTTCCATTTGTGATAATCCATTGGAGTTCCTCCATAGGTCTTTATGGAGCGCTACATAAAGGCTAGGAGAATCTCATCCGATTATCACAGATGTGCAAGTTTGTTGTCGGTGGTCCCTGTAGGATAGGGGTGCCGACACAACTGATCCATACTATGTGTGTGATTAATAGAAGTCTAAGTCAAGGACCTAGTTCAAAGTTTAATTCACTATGGTTCCTCCAGATGTATATAATCAATACTAAGTGGGGTTCTAGTCCACAGAATACCTCACCTATTGCGTAGTATAAGATGCCCTAAAATTTATTTTATATTGATTTTATTTTTTTAATTTAAAACTTTTGTAGGGGCTTGTTGAAAAAAGTTTGAAATAAAAAAAGGAGCAACGCTCGGAATCATTCGCGAGCTTTATGGCCGCGAACGCTATGCGAGCGTTCCTCGCTGGTCGCAAATGCTCGCGGCGTTCGCGTGTTTGTGAACATTGGGCGAGTGTTTGTTCGCCAATGTTCGTGAACATTCAAAAATAACCTAAACAATTCAATATTTAAGCCATTTTCGACATGATTTGGGGCTAACGGCTATTATGGACTGAATCGTTGGGGCTTTTTTGGGCTAACCCTATAAATATGCTCTATAATTTAGGATGAGAATATGATCAATTAAGCTTGAATTTTATTTTCTTACTTTTCTTTTGTTATTGTTGATCTTTTTTCCATGGTCATCTGAAGGAGTCGTTGAGTTGCATCTTCATGCGATCGTGCTCATAATAGAAGGTTCGGATTGAGCCGGATCGTTGTACTTTACGGATAAATCGCTTACAACCTGCACGAAGGGTCAAAAACTTATCCTTAGGACAGTATCTAACACGCCTCGATCCAGATTCGATTCATCTTCTTTTATTTTTTAATTTATTTATGCATTTAAATTATTAGAATTAATTTTTAGCAATTTCTAGGAAGAAACTTTTGCAAAGATAAAAAGATTTTCCAACAGAATCCAACATACCTAATACCACACGTAGGAAAATTTTGGTTTTTGAGGTGCTAGTTTTTCCGATTATAGCATTGGAATTGTGCTTACTTGCAGCAGGCCAAGCTTCAATTCAAAAAATTTTTAAGCACACCAACATCATAATAGATTCAAGCTTAAATTAAAATTGAATCCAACCCATGCTTATTATATTTTTTATCACTTTTCTCAGTGTTTAAGCCTCTAAATGTTAGATCAAAGGCTTTTGGCCT
The DNA here is from genome assembly GCA_900491605.1 of Calamus simplicifolius. Lineage (NCBI taxonomy): Eukaryota > Viridiplantae > Streptophyta > Magnoliopsida > Arecales > Arecaceae > Calamus > Calamus simplicifolius. The sequence goes on along the minus strand of UESW01001341.1, from coordinate 210,245 downwards.
CCCGCCTAAACTTATAGATCTACGCTACGAGATGCCTTTTGGAAAAGTCATCCCTTTTAATATCCCTATTTGAGCAGTGCCATCATGATAATATTAGAATCATTGCTCATTAGGATGGTCCTAATCCCATCCAACGGATGAAAATGCTAAATCACCATAGCAACGGTGATCTTCACCAAAAAAAATTAGGATCACTTTTTGTCCCAATATTTACCAATCTCTCACCCCATAATAATAATAATATTTTATAATATATAATATATATAATAATATATTATTCTATACTATATTATTAATTATGATTATAATATATAACATTTATCATTGATATTATATTAATATTATTACGTATATTAACTATATTTATATTATATTACAAATAACTATATTATTATTTATTAAGATTATATAACATTATTATATTATATATTATAATATTAATAATATAATTATTTATATTAATATATGGCTATTATTATAATAATATATGTTATTTATGTAGTAATTAATATTATTTTTTTTTTTTTGTAATCGATTAACATACAGTAAAGGAAGGCTGCTGATAGTATCTTAATGCGTTTGATCAAACTACCTACGTATCGGAAGTATCATAAGCTATCAAAAGCCAAAAAAAGGCTTGTTCCTCTCCTAATAGATTACTGGTGTCACTGATGATGATCTTAATTTTGTTATTAGTGAATAACCAAACAATCCCCTAATTTAAGAACCTAAACCTATCGAAGTTGGCCTCACAAGTTTCCATCCCATAGACATGCATCATGAACATGTCTAACAGCATGCCTCGTAAAACAATTCAACAAGCCTAGACCAGCTCAACAAGATTTGATTCGCTGGCTTCCTTTTTAACGAATTGGAGAGGTAGCACCATTGCTCATGGTGCCCAGTTACGATGCGAATTGGGCGGATATATATATTTAACAATATACCAATTCAAGTTAAGCATTGGGTAATACTAGAACCCGTTTTAAGATGGCTTATTTGAAACACCATTGATGAGTTCACGTGTAAGCGCATCCAGGAGTTAAACAGACTAGTTTAGCAAGTGCACTGAAAACGGATTGAAAGTATAAGCTTATGTTTGATTTTCAAAAACGTTTTTCATTTTGTTTTTTTAAAAATAATCTTTATTTTTACCTTTCAATATCTAAAAAGATATATTTGGTAGGTAAGAATAAAAATTCTCTCTTATTTTTCTTTTAAGTATAAGTAATGCCTCTTAAAAAGCAAGGAGAAAAAATATTAAAATTCTCCATCTTTTATTTTCTCTTTTCTTCTTATCTTTAAACTATTTTTAAGTTTTATAATTTTTTTAAAAAAAATTATTTATAACCATCAATTATTTTTAAGCTAATTTTTGTTTTCTATAAAAATAAAATAATAAATACGTCCGAATTTTGCACTAACACATTAGCCATAGGAAAGTTCCACATGAGCAAATAGTGAGGCTTTGCTAAATTACCAATATTTCCCTCTGTGTCTTTGATAATGATTTCTGATATTGGTGAACGCCCCTAATCCAATGGTCTTGCCCAGATAATTAACTTTTTCACACGCAGTTACGGACCATTGGACCTCTTAATCAGCAGAATTGACAACCACTGTGGGAGTATAAGACATGACAGAAGCAAAATAAAACCACATGGAGATTGAAGCAATTAGAGTAATTAGTTAATTAGAAGAAGATGAAAAGCCTCCTCTCAAATCAAATTTGTTTCTCTCCAAGAGAAGTGGCGCGCTCTCTCTCTCTCCCCCACCCTTCCTTTTGCTGTACAAAGGAGAGCCCATGCCAAGAGGACCCTATAACGTAAGGAATGCAAGGATTCCGTAACTCTGTAGCGCCTCGCAGGCGGGACCAATTGAAGCCCCGACGGATCGATGTATTATGGTTGGAACTTTGATCGATGCCGGCAACCACACAGCTTCTCTCCATCCTGGTCCTTCATTCGTTCGTTCATTTCTTGCCCTGAATTGAATTCAGCCATCGAGAGGGAGCAGAGCAGAGCAGAGCAGAGCAGCGATCAGTCGGACAGGTCGTGGGCGTGCCAACAGAGGAGCATGGACACGCAGCGGCCCAGGATATAGAAGCGGGTCTTCTGCTGCTTCACCATCGTGAGGCACCTCCGGCGGAGGCCGGACTTTTGGACAGGTCGCCGGCGAGACTGGGAGTAGGAGGAACAAGCAGCCATGCCTACAGGGTTGATCCTAGGCGAAGGCCCAACGGGTGATCGGCGATCGGGATAATCGAGAAGGAAGTTCCACGTTGTTAAATTTAAATAGGCCACGGCCACCGATGGGGCTGAGCCGCCCACACCAGACGGTGATGTCACGTTGATTAAAGTAACGAAAATGATTCATGTAAAATGACCGGAATGCCCTTAGCTTCTTTCAAAGTCGATGTGGCTTGCGTTGCAGTGGCTAGGATTTGTCTAATGAAATATTTCTTATATAACATCTTATCATGCATTAGTTGAATTGCATATGTTTCTCATGTTTGGGAAAATAGTTGCAGAGAAATGTCTAAAATATCATGTCATTGTATCTATCTTTGAAAAATAGTATATATGCAATCCATTGCTTGATAGATTTTTAACTCCTTATCTACTCACAATATCTCATAATTACTGCTTCTTATAAAAAATTGATAATGTAACTAAAATAAAGAAAAGTCCTGTAGCAAAATATTATTGCCGCATGTTTAAATAATTTATAAATGAAAAGCTTTAGATTTAAAATAATTTTTAATTTCTAAATGCTTTATAAATCTACAATTCAGTCCCACATGTCACTATAGGTTACTTTTGTTGCAGTGTTTTGGTTGGAACAACTTCTCATCATCTTTCGATTTGTTTTTTTATGAAAAAGTTATAATTCTTCTTATGCGACCATCTTCACATTAGCTTTAAGATTGTAAATTAAAAAAATAAATATCTTTACAATTCATAAGGCTTATCTAGAAATAGCTAATTCTTTTTTTATATAATGACACTTATAAACTAAACTAAATACTCTAATCATTTCTTTTGAAACCTTATCTTTGCCAGATATTTCTAAATAAATTTTTATCTTTCTAATTCTTGAATTTGTATGTTATTGGCGAGGTTGAAATGCCTAGAGACATCTGAAAACTTTATTTAACTCAAATTGATGGCACCCCTATTATCCTTTTTAAGCTTTTTTTTTATATAAATAATATTTTTTAATAAACTAGAAAGCATGTTTCTTCTAATTCATAGTAAAAAAAAAAAAAGGGGCATATGGCATATGAATGTATATGAGAGAATTTATATATAAAGTGAGAAAGTAACATAGAGATAAATTTGGTAGTATATAAATAATAAAACTCGGTCATTTTTTTATTTTTTAATCTACATAATTTATGAATTTCAAATGAAATGACTTTGAAATTTAGATAAATACAAAAAAAAAAGATAAAAATTTAGATTGATTAGTACTCAAGCGTTTCTTTCCTTTCTCTTCCCTCTTCCTCTTCTCTTCCTCTCTCTCTCTCTCTCTCTCTCTCTCTCTCTCTCTCTCTCTCTCTCTCTCTCTCTCGTATCATAAGGGAAAAAAAAAAAAAATTAGATCCAGGGGTTAGTTTGGTAACTTCATTCATTCGAAAACGACCGGTTTTGCCAGCACGAGAGGCAAAGGACAAAAGAGATAGCTAAGCCGACCGTAGGGAAGCAACGTCCGCTCTTTCCTCCGACCCCTTACGTGTCGTCTTTATCCGCCGCCATTGATCGAGAAGCCGACCTCGCTCCCATTCGCGGCCTGCGACGTAGGATGGAGCCCACCTCCCCTTCCCAAATGCGGCCTGCGTCCACATCCGAATCCAATTCACGGCCCTTCTTCACCTCGAATCCACTCTTCATTAAAAAGTCAAGAACCATCTAGATGAAGCTACACTCCTCGACCTCCTCACCATGCCGAAAGCCAAATAAAAAAATAATAATAATAATAAAAACAATGTGCGCGCGTGGACGGTTTGGCTGCTTTCTGTGATTTGCTAACCACCGCCCGATCACAGACGATTACAAGAAAGGGCGTGGAATTATTTGTGCAGTTATGTGGAAGCGATAGCGAGCCCTAATCAGAAATCAATCAAGAAACAAAGAGCTAAGCCGACAACTCTAGAACAATTAATCACAAGCATCAATTCGATGATTTACACTCTATATATGGCAGTGTTTTTTCCTTCATGAATTCTCTGTCGAACGACAATTTTATATTTAAAATAAAAAACCTGGAAACCCATGGATTTGGGTATTTCCGGCAGATAATCTTGATTAGATGATGATGATGATGCACTTCAATTCTCAAATAAATAGGCACGTCTTAATTTGTTGAGGGAAAAAGATATAGCTTAAATGTCCCGGACGTAGAAATAGAATCTAATCGGCACCTACTACTCAGTCTTTTGCCCATGTTTCCGCCCCCTAATGAAATCAAGCGCATCAGATGCTGTTAAACGCTGCAGTCCTGTGGAAGCCTCTCTCACGTGAGATGAAAGCTTCAACTTCACACGTTGTAAAGGTCTCGGGGTGGCCTGCGAATCGATTCCCCAGCCTTTGAATCCACAGCAAGCGTGCGGACAGGTGACGATATTTTCCCAAGAAGGACGCAATAGTTCACCATTTGGACATCCAATCCTACGGCCACGTGTGAGGGGAAAGAAAAATCCAAACGGCTTAGCTGCCTCCCCTCCCCTTTTTTTTTTTTTATTGTCTCCTCTTCTCTTCTGAGGACCACGTCCACGGGATTTGACGCGTATTTTTCACATGATATGCCGCCCCCAATCGAATTCTAGAATCCGTGGCCAACTGCAGTACTCAGGCTAGCTAGAAAAGACATCCGCTCAGAAGCAAAAATCATAGCAAAAGCTACGCTTTTGTAATTTACTAGATTTATACTAGATTTATGACCGTGACCGTGCGATGCATATGACTAATAAAAAAATAAAATAAATTTATACCTTTTTTATTTTTATATTATTAAATTTAAAATAGTAAAATTTAGATTTTTTTAATTTAAAATTAATTATTTTTAAATATCAGAAAAAAATAATTGATTTCAAACCGTAGAGTAAAAATAGAAGAAATGTTTTTGAGCTTTTTTTTTTTCCCAAAAATATATAATCAAAATAAAATATTTTTTTGATAAAAAATGTGCTTATTATAAAATTGCTACTATAATCCTAAAAAAATGTTTTTTTAATATTCATGAACATTAGTATGATTAATAAAATAAAAAATAAATTTATATTTTTTTTAAAAAAATTATATTATTAAATTTAAATATATATTTTTTTAAAATTTATAATAAGATAAATAGAAAAGATCTATTAGATTAAATTATTTTTATTTTTCAAAAACAAATGATTTGAAGTTAAAAATTAAGAAATAGATGAAATATTTTTTAAGTTTTTTTTAAATAAAAATATAATCAAAATAAAATAAGATACACTATAATAGATAAGTGATTATTATAAAAATTACTATTATAGTCCTAAGAAAGCTTTTCACTACAGTTCTCTACTTAGCCAACATTTTGGTTTCATATGGATAAAGAAAAAGGAGTTGATTTTTAAACCATTTTATTATTTATCATATTCCTATACCATTATTTTTATTTTCAAAAACTTAATATAATTTAATATTTTAAATATTATTTAGATATTGTATTTATAAATATGTAAAAAATATATAAATATAAATTCTTAGGCTGGGTCGAGTCACTGCTATTTTTTCTAAGCATAGGCTTGGGTCCCTTATTTATCAAGCAGAAAAAGTCTTGATTAAAGAGATCTGTATTTTGTAAATGGAAAAGAAAAAAAATTCAAATATGAGATAAAATACAAACAAAAAAAAGGAAAAAAAAGCCAAATGTTCTTTATAAAACTAAAAAAGAAAAAAGAAAAAGCCAAATGTTCTTTATTAAAAAGAAAAAAAAGATCCAAAAGTGAATAAAAAGAAAAAAGAAAAAATATGACTCACTATAAAATGAAAGAAAAAAAGTTATAAAATGAAAAAAAAAAAAAAAGCCAAACATGAATTGAAATTTCAAAAGAATTATAACTCATTGTAAAATAAAAGCAAAAAAAACATAAGTTATAAAATGAAAGAAAAAATATGAAAAAAGAAAAGAAAAGATATAAAATGGAAGCAAAATAACAAAGAAAAGGGCAAATGTTCCTTATAAAACGAAACCAAAAAAATAAAAAAGGCTAAACATTGGGTATATAACAAAAGTAAAAAAAATGAAAAAAAAGAAACAAAAAAGTTATAAAATGGTAGTAAAAAATAAAAAATAGAAGTTAAAAAAAGAAAAAAAAGAGCCAAACCTTCGTAATAATAAAAAGGAAAAAAGAGAGAGAGAGCCAAAAGATATAAAATGAAAGCAAAATAAAAGAGTATAAAATGAAAGGAAAAGCAAAAATGTATAAAAGAAAAGGAGCTAATTTTGGAACCATTTTATTATCTATCATTTATTTATCATATATTTCTATACTATTATTTTTATTTTCAGATAACTAAATATAATTCAAGACTTAAATATTATTTAAATATTAATAATATATTTAATAATATTTAAATATATAATATATATTTATACATATATAAAAATTATATAAGAATAGATTCTCAGGCTGAATTGGGTTTGTTCTATTTTTTCAAAGCCCAAGCTTGATTTCTCTAACCATCAAGGGAGAAAAGTCTTAAATATAGGGATCTGCTTTTTATAAAAGGAAAGAAAGAAAAGAAAAAGAAAGGAGCTAAACATGTGTTGAGATAAAAAAAGATAAACTATGACTCATTATAAAATGCAAACAAATATAATGAAAAAAAGGATAAAAAAAGCCAAACGTTCATTAACATATAATAGAAAAAATAAAAAAAGAAAAATTATGACTCACTGTAAAATGAAAGAAAAAAGAAAAATGAAAAGTTAGAAAATAAAAGAGAAAAAAAATGATTAAGAATCGACATTATATCCAAATCTCATCAATTTTCATGCTTAGGTATGCTGCAGGCATGCATTACAATTCAAGCATAGGTCCTAAATTATACAACTGGAAAATAATTGGGAAAATTCAGATGGTTGATTCAAGGAGGAAGAGAGAGAGAGAGAGAGAGAGAGAGGTTTTCAGAACAACATAATGTTCAAACCAGAAACATAGTGCAAAATGCTATAGTACCCTTCTTAGAATGATAGATACCTTCCTGATCGGCTTTGCAACCACAATACAAATTATTTTTCATAGAATTTGGTAATAATCTGACGATAGAGATGCTTGCATACCTTTTACAAGTTCAGGCAAAGCATTGTTAGGCCATCTATCTGGTCAACAGTATGATGGGTACCTACATAACACAATCAGTCAGAGATTCTGATATTGAGAAACATATAAACACGGGAATTAGAATTTATGAACCACTGATGACAGGATCATATTAAATATCATTAAGAATATTTGGAAAAATACATTATCCACACATGACAATTAGAAAAACAATAAAATATCTTCGGAACCTATTCAAGGTGTTCAACTTTAATAACAAAGTAATCAAGTTTCCTCTTCTCTCTCTTTGCAGATTCAGGCTTTGAAGGTAGGATTATAAACGACCAACTGGAGTTGTAATGCAGTCAAAAAGCAAACTATCATCAACATGAAAATCACTTCCTGTTTTGTGAAGCTTAGTTAATGAATTGTGTGGCATGCGATGGTAAAAACAGAGTTTTTTGTGCCATATGCTTCTATGGCAGCGTGCATTTTAAGATGGCAGAGATGGAGCCTTGGCCCAAGGCCTCGATGCCATTGCTGATTGGTGATTTTCCTGGAAAAATTACCCCCAGGTTATATTGCTAAATCATATCTTTGGAGGTCATTATTGTTTTGCATGTTACTAGCTTATTTTATTTTTTTAATATGCATCATTGTAGTGTGAATTAATTTGCATGTAAGGGAGCATTTGTTATTTTAAGGCATGCACACGAGTCATGCATGTTTACTTCAGCCGACTTTAATCCATCCTCCATCACTTTGAGATTTTGAGGTATTCATCAAGTAGCACTCCCACCATGGATCTCATTACTTGATTAGTAACCCACTGCCAATCCACCTCAATAGTGACTTCATAGAACTTCCACAAATCTTCATGACAAGGCATCATCTTCTACCTTATTCCAGTCTATTTATGACACCTCCATGAATCACACAGCTGAAGACCAAAGCATGCAAGTTTGTAGTAGTAGTACAAGAACCCCCCTGTCATCATCTTTTAAAAACTGTGGCACCAAGTGTGTTTGCAAATCTTGTATGTGGGTGACTTGATGAAATATCAAGGATTTTCTGTCCCAGAATTTGACGGTTCTTCTACATCTAATAGGAGATCTTAGGTTAGTGCTAACCAAGTGTTTCAGAACTCAAAAGGCAGATTATTGGGTTTGTGGATTCTATCTTACTCGACAGAGAAATGAGCCTCTCAAAACAAAAGTTAAGCACTCTGCTGCTTTTGTTTGCTAAAAGTGGTCACTCTAAGAAGCTTCCCTCCTTTCTCTCTCTCATCTAGCTATATTATCACCTTCTCAAAGCCTTGGGAGAAAAATTCACTGTATCTCCTCTTCCAATTAGTTTCTTCAGCTTTCATTCATTAAAATATCCTTACAAGAATAAATGGTTTGCATTGCCAGAATGTTTGACCAAGAATAAGAATCCAAGAAGTTTGTGTGAAGGAACTGTAAACAGCACTAGACAAACTAAGCTGAAGATCCGCTTAATCACATGATAGAGTTTCATGAAGGAAGAATCAGTTGCAGATAATGTTTGCAACAGAATTAGCATAGAAAGAGACTTTGAAACTATCTGTATGATGAAAATCAATAATATTCGCTGCAAAAACAGATTAGATATGAGCAGCTTAAGATTTGCTTAACTATGTGAAACAAAGAACTGATCCAGATTTATCTGCATGATTAGGTAACAGTGTACTATTTATAATCAAAGTGTGATAATACAACTCCTTAACATTTCCATCACCATTTTCAGGTTAAAGAATTGTGTCGACTTCTACCTCTTATGGACACATGTTTTATCTGGAATAGGAAATTACAAGTGTGTGTGTGTGTCTCCTGTGCGTGCACACATGTATGCACATGCATTTTCTCAAATTATAGGAAAGAAAACTAAAATACATAAGATTGATGCTATGACGATATCAATAACATAGAGATGTTCATTCCATTCCCAATAATGACATAGGGATGTTTATTTCCAACAAATCACTTGGCTGTCTCAGATAATATGTATTCCCAGACAACAGAGTAATTTGATAAGTCTACTGATCTTACAAAGATTTGGAGAGTAATAGGGTTTTCGAGGCTTGCCTGCTTTCATATTCTCTTTTGCCAATACTCCATCCTAGATTGTATCTAAACAATGAGAAACACAAGATCGTTAGAAATGATTGAAACATTGGTACTGTGGCATCAAAAAATAGAAGCCAAGTCATCCTTGATTACATAAATTTTAAAAGTTTTAGAAGGAACAAAAGAGGCCTATGCATGGTGCACCTTCGCATAAATGACAGTTTTCTATGTAGATACATATCTACATACATATCAACATACATATAAGCAGGAAAACAAACTGGGTGCTGCACAGGATGAAACAAGAATAGACAAGAAAACACCATATTAACAAGGGGTCCCTATGAGAAGAACGTTTGACACATGGGAATCATGGATTAAATTATCTTCATTGTTATAAATTTGTTTGTCGAAACTTATAAGAGGATACTCTAAATTGTTGAAGTAAACTACTATTGATGGTAAGCTAGAACCAGAAACATCTAATGAGGTAGAGGCAATGACTGCTGATGGATTTTGAAAAGTGCAGATGCATTCCTTAATAATATTATGTTTGTTGGGATGGATTCAAGGAATGCTCCAGAGGACTACCTGGTAAATAATCGTTCCAGTAAAATAAGGTAAATGTGTTGCTAAAAACTTGTCATTCATGGAAGGAATCATAATCTTAACAACAAGCTCTGTTCAACTAAGACAAGCCTGACAACTTCTTAGATTATTTATACCTCTAGAATCTCCTCAAAATTTATGCATGTTGCCTGTGAGGGGATTATACACACAGTTGCATGCGCACGCGCACACATATATAGAGAGATATAAGGTTTAAACGACAAAGATACAAACATCACCATGTTCAATATTAAAAATGCATATTGTTTTTTTGTTCATATCTTTTACTCACAATCTTCAGCAGGCACACGATTTCAGGCCTTGGAGCATTCATATTAAGAGATTGAGAGGTCTAACAAACATTTTTCAAGGATAACAAATTGTTCGATTTGAACATACTATAGTTTCAAGGTAATCATCTTACAATTCCATTAAAGTCAAATGACAGCACACTTGCTAAAAGCCTGCTATATGGATCTTCAAGTGCTTTCTTTACATCTTCAGGTAGGCTTGCTAATCTATTATAAGAACAACTTGTCAGTAACAAAAGCAGCTTCGACCTCTACACTATATAAATACTCATGAAATAAACTAAGCATCCATTAATAGAGCATTTTAAGAAGGTTGTCATGTTCCTATTTTCTACTACGTATATAAAATGGGTGCATTCCAATGAAGAAAAGAAATGATCTAGCTAAAAGACATAATGTAGAGAACTGTAGTTGGAGCATCAATTAGTGATAAAGAACAAGGTCAGAAGCAAACTTGCTTAGAAATCACATGAATCATCTTTAATCCGCCATACCAATGCTGAAGAATGATCAAGTTTTAAAATAATAGTCTTAACATTACCAAGAACTCATAAAGCCAACATCAAGATTCCAACTTGGCACTCTAATATACCAGTTAATTGAATAAACATAATGTAAGCCCTAGACCTGCAGTAACAAGTGCAAATTTTATCATCTCGTTGCAGTAACACCGGATCTTTTGAGCTCTCTATGGATTCCGCAATGGTTCATTATCTCAAGAAAATAAGATACTGAATAACACTTCAAAACGGAGATGGAAATGTTAGTTTCAATAACTCGGATAATGTTTTAACGGATCGAAAGGGATTTGAGAGAGAGAAGAATAAGAAACTAGCAAACAATCCACATTCATCGAATCAGCAAAACCGAACAAGAATTTTTTTAAAAAAAAAAGAAATTTGACCGGCAAAAAGAATGTGGATCTTGCAAACAACCCATATTCTTCGAATCACCCAAAAAAAAAAAAATCGTTAAAGATGATGTATTAACACTAAAACGAGATTTTTTCAAAGAAATCGTTAACATCAGAGACCGAGATGATGCGAATCCCATTGAGACTGGACGCTTGTTCGATCTTCGCGGACAAATCCGCCTTCTTCTTGTCCTGGTCGCATCGAGATCCATCCAGAGATGAACGTCACAGGCATCACGAATCATCATAGCAGCAAGAGAGAGAGTATGATCGAAGCCCATTAACGTTATCTTGTGGATGGAACCTTGACTCACCTTGAGCTCACCAATACGAGATCTTGACCCCTTGGACCGTTGGTAAATGGTAAGGCGGTCGGCAGCTGGTAACTGGTAAGACCTCTCTCGCGAAGAACTCCGCCCCAGGTTGTAAGAACCCCCTCTTCCAATATAAATCCCATAATTTTAATTAAATCATGCAAAAGTTAAGCACAGTATGTTATATTTGTACTTATTTTTTTCTTCCCCTCTTTCCATATCAATCGATACCGACATGAAGATTAAAGAGATGCTAAAAAAGAAAGCGAAAGGTAAATGAAATTTTAAAACATTGAATAATGTATTATATCTACATTTCATTCTAAATCTAAGGCCTCTAATCTATAACAATATGATATAATTTAAACCCTATGCCTGCCTACCTATTAGCTTGTTCATACGAGAGCTTGCCTGCAGTGCATTTGTAACCGTCATCATAAATTATTATTTTGTTATTAAAAAATTATTTCAAATATATCACATATTAATAAATAATAAATCCTTCGTGCAGTCATATTTACTCCCAAATATTTTCCGCATGCTCTTTAATTCCACCAAATTGGTTTCAATCTAATTAATAAATAACCAAATTAAATAACCCACCAAAATTGGTTTTAATCTAAGCGATCCGCTGTTAAACAAAGTTTGACCTGAAATGAAAATTTTTGGTCCGCTGTTCGGCACCATAATTCAGTGACACGATTTAATAACACGAGGCTCAGTTTGTAATAGATGGTCATTCGAGTTGGTAACGCCATGTAGACTGTCACTGAAGCTGTAGTAACCCAAACTGGTACACACACTCGCCAGGCCGTCCCATTTTCCATCCCCGCGGAAAAAGCTCGTCAACCATCAGAAGATTCAAACAAAGAGAGAGATGGGTGATGGACAGGCTGAGGCCCTTGAATTTTAACTAACTGTTAGATCAAGTGCCCTAAAGGAAAACAACACAGAAAATCATTATACAAACAGGTTTAAGGGTTAGGGTTTATCATTGCATCAGCAGTCTAATCGTCCGTGCATATTTTGTCATCCTACTATAGGAGTTGACGGTGCATAAAAGGGCATTAATTGTCCTTTCATCCTCACCCAGACCAGACTACTCTCTTTAGTCACCCAAGATTTCAAGCACCACCAAAGCAAAAAAGAAAAGAAGATAACCCATATTCATTACCCTATTAGCCACTGTCTAAAAAGAGAGAATAAAGATCATACAAGAAGTTTGATTACAAAAAGGAGAGCATCATTTAGATAATTACATCAGAGAAGGCTGGCTAAACGCCACCCCTACTTCTAGGGATATCAGGCCTCCAACCCATCCCATTCTGCATCGCTCGCAAGTTTGGGAGGGCATAAAATTGCGCATCACTGGGATAGGCGTTGATATGGTTAGGCTGCACCAGTCCATTTACAGGCAAGTTGACATCCGCTGGCCCTCGAACAGGCGGCCACCAAGGGCTAGGCTGCTGCCACCCAGGTTGTGCATTTAAGAAACCAGGCACCACTCCAACCTGAGGCTGCAGCGGAGGATCTAGAGGCATGGGCGCAGCCATCGAAACAAGCTGCTGTGGTTGGGGATAAGGTTGGGAAGGAGGCAACTGCTGCGATGGAACTGACGCTAAGAGCTGCTGGTTCATTTGCAAAGACTGCACGGTTTGCCGCGGATGGACGTTCAGCTGTGGAGGAGGGGGAGGTTGAGGTGCTTGCACTTGTGGACGGTTTTCTCGGTTGGGTCGCCATTCAGGGATATCATCATCGTCGTCGTGGTAATAGTCATCATCATCTTCATCATCATTCCACGGCTGCATTTCAATTGTTGGTTTATTTACAATCTCACTTTGACCATATTTGTAAACCAGTTCTCTCATTTGATCCACAGGACGAGAATGCGGCAAAACATGCTGACGGCTAACAGCCACTTCCCCATGCCGAGAAGGAATAGGTTTTGAAACCTTGGAGCCACCACCATGAACAAAATCAAATTCAGGAAGGTCATCTTCATCCTTAACAACAACATCCCCTGGACCAAAGCCAGGCGGTACATCATCAAATGCATCATCCTCAGGTGGTGGACCAGGATTGGTAGGTGTGCCTGAAGGGAGTCGAGGGATTGATGATCTAGGGGTAGAGCTAGAATTAGTATTTTGCTGTTTTCTTGAACTAAGATGTTTTTTTGTGCTACTGTGCTTGTGGTGTGAGGAGATCCTAGGTGATATAGTCACAAAAGGCCTTCTCCATACAACGACGCCAAAGAGGCCGTCAACAGTTGACTCGGGAGACACCCAATGGTCCTTTGGAAGGATCCTCCCAAGCATTTCAGTAGTTCTTGAGTGAGGAGGGCAACAGTACAATTCCACCCCTGGGGCAGGCTCAGCAAATCCTACTCTCCCGTCTGCAATGTAGGACTCGATCGTCTGCAATCAATCAATCAATAATAGGAAACAGGTCAGACAAGATGACAACTACAAAGCTGTAGTTTGATGCAGAAGGGTACCAACCTCAGACAGGTTCAGACGACCGCTCTCAGGAGAACCACCCTTCCAACAGAACTGGACAATCTGCAAATCATGGACAGATGATATGAATACTAACTACAGTGACGTTTCAACTAAGTTCAACAAGTAGATAGAAAAGCATAGACTGGTTTCACAACATGTCTCGTGGTTGGATCTCTCTCATCAATGATCACAGAGTAAACCAATCATGACGACTCATCATCATAGTCCTCTTACTTTGATTATGCAATAAAAGATGCCCATGAAAACCCTAATTGAAGAGAGTTTTTGGAGAAACTCATTGGCAAACCAATTTTGCATCTCCCCTATCACCTAGGCAGCTACAACAACAACCCCCCCCCCCCCCACAAAACAAAAAAAAAAACAAATTTCTTTTTTTTGGCAGCAATCTCTTCATTTTTTCTTCATTGCTGCTTTTTTTTTTCCATTTCATTTTCACATTTGACCTTATTCTATCTTCCTCGTCTTTTGGCACGAAAAATGAAGGTGAAATCTCTAAAATCTGATTCAGTGACTTAAAATTGAACTCATAGTAATAATATTCACGAGAAATCTGATATCACCAAAATTCATTTGCATTGAGTACTAAACATGATTTCTGATTTAGTCTGCAGTCTAAAATCAGTACCATGAACTACATCCATTCAGAATTCCTGATCACCTTAATGCTTCCCAAGTAAATCCTCCAGATGCCCCTTTTTTTTAAAAAAAAAGTAATATCCTCATTCTTTAACTCAATACCTTCCCTCTGCCCTCAATATCTAAACCCGAATTTTAAAAATGATCATTCAAACATACAACTCAAACAATATAATAATCAACACTCCTTTTTCAATCATTCATTTCAAAATCACACATTTGACAGTCATGCCAATGAAGTTTGGAAAAAGCAGGACAGATAACACAAATTTGTCGTTGTTTTTACCATTAGTCAAAACAACATTAAAAATCTGAGTCCTACTCCTCTACCTTGAGGATTGTAAACTCAGCTTAGAATCATGATTATGGGTCCATATGGCATCAAGTAGCATCAACTAAAATTTCTCATTCATATTTCCTGAGATCCAATTTTCATTTGCAATTAAAAAAGAAAGGTGTTTGTGCAACTTGTCATACCTCGATGAGTCAAGCAATGTCTTTGGATCGACAATCCATTTAAATATTTAAACTGACTCATGGATTTCCATGAATATTAGCATGGATCTTAAAGGCTAATTAATGGTATAAAACGTTCTCAAATGTTAAAAGTAGATGCAATTGCCACCATGGCTGGCAAACCAAACCAACACAACAGCAAGATGCATTTTTTAAGTGCTTTGGCCCAAGATACTGACTTGCCATCCTCTTTTCTTTTTGCCATCACTTCCCACTGTAGTGAATATTATCTTACTGCCGTTTTATAATCCATGCATAAAATACATTTATCAGTAAATTTTGATGTACAAAGACTACACCTTATACTACTGAGGCAAAAAGGACGTGTTCAAAGTATAGGAGAAAAAATATACCATTTGTAGGTTAAGCAACTTGTCAAATGATCAAAATTATTATCTGATTGATAAAACACGATTTTCAATAGAATATACAAGAAAAAAACAAAAAAGGAAGTGTATAAGGTGTAGAAATCTCTTGGATATAACATGCAAATGGAAGTGTATCACAAAATCGACACAAGAAAATAACAATCACAAATCCATCACAATCATTTAGTTTAAAGAGGCAAAAGTCTTACAAATACTGAGCTCCCTAACAGTTCATCTTAAATTAGGTCAATCAAGGAAAATGCAAGACAATAAGCTCAGATGATTGAATCAAAGGAAAAAGTCAATTTGATTAGCCTTCAGATACTGAAGTTTGAAGTGATGATGATAGCAATTATTAAGATTGCATGCATAATTTTTCAGCACAAGTTGGATGAGGCTAGAAGAAAAATTAAAATCTTACACCAGCTAGTTCATCTTCTTACAGCATTCACATCACAGGCAAGGTTGGTAGTTTAAATGTGGACAAAGAATGCAGGACCCAAAGAATCCAAGCATGCACTCAAGCTAAGCTATAGAAACAAAAACTAACTAGAAAAATTACAACAAATGGGGCTGAAAAATACCATGACAGCACGGCTTCGAGATAGAGGAAGCTCTTGGAGGAACTTTTCAAAAGCGTCTAGTCTAACTCTTCCCTTAATCTCAAGAAGGCTAGGCCACTCCTGTGTAGATGTTTTCTCACCACTGTAAAGGAGATCAATAAGACATTAATGACAATTCATATACACAGAAACATTTACTGAACATAGAAAATGAGGATAAACTCTGCCCTTAAACTGAATAGACATGCAACCTCAAACTTACTAGCATCATACTTGAGTAGTTTTTTTCCCTTCAAACACAGGTGATAAATCAGATGATATAAGAACAAGAAAACATAGCCAAATATTAACATATCAAAAATAACCCAAGCCAACAGAAGAGAACCTCAAATTTATGATCACAACAATTTATTATCACAAAACACAGGTGATGACAGCAACAACTTTGTAAACCTGATTTTTTTCTAAACTATTTATCTCAGTTATTGAGTTATAGGTGCCTAGCATAGTTATCATCTATAAAGAGATCAAACAACAAGACAGTAATCTAAGAGCAACATTATACACATCCATTGTTTGTCTCTAATTATAAAAAATCTCAGTTGCCACACAAGATGAGGTAACCTTACCAACAAAGACATGACTAACTGATCCAAATACTTTCTATAAGTCATCTATAATAAAGATAACAAAACCTTTCACAGATATTAAAAGAGAGGCATGAGCTTTTACAAGCCATTTCAACAAAAATAACAATCTCTTTCTTAAATATTAGATCAAACAAAAATAAATCCTTCTTACATTGCATTTCTGCTCTCAATCTCATTTTTTCCGTAGTCTGCTTACACTTTTCAGGCAAAATGATAAAGACATTATCTTATAAAGAAGAGCCAGTTTGGTATTGCTCTTGTTTTCTGTTTTTGTTATTTTATAAAGCCAAGAAGATAAATGAATTAGACTAACTAACATGTATAATGAAATCCTCCTGTTGTTCCAAATTGCTCGAAAAGTCTTTGCTCTTTAGTGCTTCTAGAAGCAACAATCTTTTACTTCTGAAACGGGTGAAGATAAAAGCAAGAGATTTTTTATATAAATGCCATCTTCAACAGCGATTTCCATGTGATATTTTACTAATTTATCTAAAAACAAAAACGCAAAAACAACAATAATGCCAAACAGGCCCTAAATAGATAGGGGCTTTGAATCAAGACTCATTGTCAATTTTTTTTAAACCAAAGAAGTGATAAATACACAATAAATTTGCCCCCACCCTTAACAACAAAAGATGTTAAGTCTAGAAAGCCTCTCCCTATCTCATTTCCACATAACCACGTTCTCCTAAAATCAAAATTTGCTTTTTCTCAACTTGTCTCTGAAACCAGACTGCCAAGAAATAGACAGAGACTGCACTATGTACAAGGTCAAGTTCACCATGATGTAGCACCATATGTTCATAATATTCACTAAGAATAATGATAAAAAAAACAGAGCACTAGCTAAATGGGAATTTTAAACCCACAAGTGGGCTGCATACCCTACATCCATAACTGCTGAAATTACAAACAGGACTTACTTAAGAAAAGGCTAGGAATAAGCTTCAAAGGGTTGGACCTGGCTTCAAAGTCCATCAGATCAGGAGATGTGCATAATCCAGACAATATGCTTCCATAAAAGGAAATCTCATAATATTTCATTATTGGAACCAGGAAGATACTCAAAATTTATGCACAAAATCTATTTCCCTGTGCCATTCGACAAATAACCCTAGCCATAGTCTCCCAGCTAAGAAGAAAAACAGTACTTATCTTGATCGAGCATGGTTGACCAGAACATCAAGTCAAATAATGTTTGGCAACATCAAAACAGTCAGTTAGCGTCCATATAATTGTTGCCAAAATATTAATGTATCATTGCATATCAATAATAGATTTTAAGACCCTTCCATATGTGAAATCAATAAAAAAACCAATAATAGCAGCTTACCACACTCCCACTTAAACCCCCAAAAAATAGATATGGAAAATGAGGATATAATGGATCTTCCAACTTAGAATCTTCTTAAGCCTTACAAGATTCATTTACAAACAATTGAAAGTAATAGCCAGTTGCACAGATGTAATGCAATTCCCCCTCCATTAAAATACATCTACCAAAAACATCTTAGGAGCAATTCAAACTGAGACTAGTATCAATATAATGGTAGACTTCCTCAAGGTCATTTTTAGTAATGAAGAAATTGCTTCTTTTGTGGCAAGCATCAACGTAGTTATATGCACTCAAGAACCTGCCCGTTGAACAACTTACCTTTATAGCAGGGCCTTGCTCACTCAGAACTTCATTTTTTTCTCACTTACTCTTTACCAACACCCAGATGATGATAATTATATATTTAAATTATTATATTAACATATATAGTTTTGATACTTCTTACACCTCCTTTCTTAGATATGACCATGACCATAGAAGTGTGCGGATAACCAACACTAAACCCTCAAACGCCACAAGGAATAATAACAAAAAGTCTTAAAAATATACAATCCCTAATAGACAAGCAAAGAATCCAGTATCTCAAGCCCTTTCTTCTTCCATCTCCACTTCAAGTATTGCATTTATCATTTCCACAAACATACATTCCACAATCTTCACATCAACATACATTTCCACGTGATTAAACTATTCAACAATAACTTGCCGAACTCAAACATCAAAGCAGCATCTCCATCCCCTTTTAGATAACAAGTTTTTATGCATTGAGTATGACGGAGATCCTTTATTTCCATTAATTGCAATGATATTAAAATTCATTCATCTCTCATTTATAATTTAATATAAGAGAGTACAGCAAAATTGACAATTACAAAATCTGAATAAAATTTTGTTTGTAAAAGAAATATTATCATGAGTAGAATATAGAACTCTCACAATACCCATGGAGGGTCCACATTTGAGCAAGAAGATGTAAGTCTAGGCATTGTCAAATCTGGACGTACCCAGCATTCTTGAAATATCTTCTCAGTGCTTCAGTTTTTGAAATGCCAACAATACTGTCCCATACCACACCATCTCATCCAGTTTTGATATGTATTGATACAGCTCTTTGCAAACCATGAGTAGATAGAAAGGGGCAATATCGTACAACACACTGTATTAGTACATGACAAATACATCCTCGTACCATGAGATTTGAGACCTTCCTGCGCTTTAACGTATAACCAAGGATCTTGCCATATGAGCTCTATGCCCTCAGGGAGGCTGTACGACTTGCACTTGCAGGGCCAACAACTTTGCACCCTTAGCATTTGTAATCAAGGTGGCTCTAACAAATGGATGAAAAATGGTGGGAAAGGTACACTCAAAGTTCACCCATTTATTGGGCCAACAATAATTAATTGGTACCCCCAGCCCAGTAAGGGGCACAAAACACATTAATTAAACGCCAACTAGATACATACCTAATCAACAGAAACAGCTATAGAGACAAAATCTTCTATAAACCTGTGGTCAGCTAGACAACTAGTATCTTGGTAGACCATAAACACTGCTCTCAAGTAAGAGCATAGATATCGTAGTTACTAAACTTGGAGTAGCAATCAACTTCTCATTTCCTTACCAATGCTTCTGTGAACATATCCACTAGTATATCCTTGAATCTTACAATCAAAGGACCGAAGGAGTTCTGTACCTTCAAACTTCCATGAATATAACAACAATTGACTGCAATATGCTTGGTTCTCATTAGGAAATAAATTATTGACAATAAGCACCGCTCCATGGTCATCCTAATGTAGCATTGGATATCCCTCTACTAGGGATTTCATTTATGCAAGTTTCAACAATAAAACTGTACATAAGACAAGCTACACCTCAATATTAAATCTACCACACTGTTTATCTCACAAATTTACCAACAGAAATAAAACTTCTAGTGTTAAACTTGTGATCCACTGGTTTATACATGATCATTTTCTCTGCATGATACACTTTGTCCTAGATTCCCCTCATAGAATAGTGCCTGAGTATCCAGCATTAAAGTGCCACACTAACACTCAGCATGGTACATGGCTTCCAAAATGTTGGCCCATATTGCTTAGGGTAACCCGTATCACAACGTGTACGTGACACACAGGCATAGAAGCTGATAATCTGTGCTTAAATTGTTCCACATTATCTGTTCATTAAAGGCTTTTTTGAATCCAGAAGAACAAATCAGTGAGATAAGATCTTCCCATCAATTTTATCAGCAGGACCTCAGCTTTGAAGTCAAGCTGAAGGCCATCACTTCAAAGAGGAGATTGAAACCAGGACAACAGTTGATCCCTAAAAAATTGGTATAAGCAATGTTTTGATATGCGGTGCATGCGACCACACACGACTAAAAAATTGGCATATGCGGTCCCCTGGCCACACTACAATGCCTATATGTAGTTACTTTTGTGCGGTCATATTGCATGAGGACTGAAAGGTTGCCTGCTACAGCCTTATGTGGCCACATATGTGACCCACTGAATATTATACAGCTGTATATGCGAGATCGCATAGCATTCTGAAGGCACATACACCCACCTTATGTGGGTTGTGCAGATTAAGTAGGTTAAAGCTAATAGCTAGGTTTGACGTAGGTTTCAGGTGAGGCTAATATAGACACTAACATTAAATGTTGACTATGTTGCAACTCTTATTATTAGGTATTAGGTACTAAGCAATTAGCAGTAATTGTTATTAATAATGCTATCCATCCACCAAAAAAAAAATACCATAATAAATGTTGCTATTATTGTATTTGATACATTATATTTATTTTTTAATAGTTAAAAAATAGTAACTGCATATGCACTAAAAATTAGCAACTGCATGTGCACCTGCATATGCAGTTTGCATGCTGCATCTGCACTATGCAGTCCCTTGATCGCTTGTAAATAGTAGCTACCTTTTAAAACACTAAGGATAAGATGAATCACCTCCACAAATGTATTAGTTCGCTCTTAAGTTTAGGATTAAATGTCATCAAAACTGCCCCAAATCTTTAAAATATCAGTTTTCTACTATAAAAAGGTAGAGTTAGACCAAAAATTACATGAAAGAAAATAATAAAGAAAGAGAATTAATATGTTCACATCTTACAAAAAAATATGACTCTAAATCATAGTTGTCAGACCTGGCCCCGACATTGACCCAACCAAGGGCTCGGGTCATCGGGTCATTGGTTCAACCGTTGGGTCACTAGTTGAACCATCGATCAATTATTTTACTATAAAATTAATTTTTAATAGAAAAGTTAAGGTTAACATGATAATAAAACTCGTGACCCCATTCGGTTCGGGCTGGGTTAACCGATTTACGGATAAACCAGATGGATTGACCGGATTATTTCGAATCACTTACAAATCTGATTTTATGTTACAACCGGACCGGCTTGGCCTTCGGGTCCCGGTTCAACCGGTCCAACTGGCCAGTTCAGTCCGGTTCTAACAACTATACTCTAAATAGAACAAAATGAAGAGAAAAAGGACTCTTGGAAACAACCCCCACTACTTTAGGATTAAGGCTTTATTGTTGTCATTGTTATATCACTTCTCCACTATAATTTTAAACCTAAAGGTCCTAGCACAAAGATCTTATCAGACTGACAAGATCTTCCAACATCCAAATAGGCAAGTGTATTGTTTAATGCACCTAGATTATGATGTTGGTTTGCATATAAACATGTTCAATTAAACAAATCTTTTTAACTTTTCATGTTGAAAATTGAGTTAACTATTGTACTGTTTAGTGACTCTGGTCTAAAAGATAACATGCATACGGAAGTTAGCTTCTTCAGATAACACAATGCACATACTCCGGAGCTTTATTGTCAACAACCAAAACACGTTTGTGATATCAGGAACTTCACTTGCTTGGATGGATCAAAAATTATATGGTAATGCAAAACATTTCCAAGCTTCATCACAAGGACACATTGAAAGAAAATAAGGGTTCTAAATTTAGCACATCTGAGTACATCATGCGTGCATCTTCCAGTAGCTTTATCTTTTTCATGCTGACAAAAAGTTCAAAATGATGATGCTTACAATCAGTTAATCCTCTCTATTGTTGGGCACAAGAATATCGCAATTGATGAATAACTCCACCCAATGCAAACTCTTCAAACTCTAAAGCAACGTACTGAATAGCTTTATCAGACCTAATCAGTTTCAAAATGGCAGAAGACAGATTTTTCTCTTTTTTTTGTTCATTTAACAAAAAAAATGATGCCATTATAGGGAACACCATAAAACTTCACATGAAATAGCACCGAGTTATATTTAATTATCAGAAAAAACAATGAAATAATAGTCAAATCCACCATGATATAAGTATTCCTAAGCAAAATCAAAAAATAGAGTATTTGTGAGTGAAGGTAGAGATTCCTCATCACACCAATAGCTTACAGAATAATGTTCGTATCAAATATTACAAATTTGATAGAGATCAATGACCAAGCTGACAATGTCACTAATAGAAGAAAATGAGTGGGGGTGTAGGCTAAGAAAATATCATAATGCACCTATAAAGATATGATAGCCACATTTCACACGCCCTTAATAAATCGGTCCTAGATTATAAGATAACTAATAAAGTGGTGAGTTTATCTACTGGAAGTGCAGCAAAAGAAAACTATGGATTAATTGAAATAGAGGGAAGGATGATGTTGGAAACCCAAATCAGTACCATTTACAGGATGTTCATACAAAAGATGTTTCTGAAAGTGTTTTAAAAGGCTGCTGCAGTATTTGTCCAAAGAACCACATGGCGCATATGTAGTATCCAGGCAGCATGTGTAGGTGCAAATACAGTTATAATAATTAACTATTGGCGCTCATCACTTCTTAACTAGGAGCTACAAGTAAATAATTATAACATCATCAACATTTTAATATTATCACCCATCTCAGGCCCACCTAAAACCTACGTCAATGCTAATCATCAGCTTGAACCAGCTTCGTCTGAATGAGCCCAAATAAGAGTGAACCATATATGTGACTCTATGAAGAATCACACATGCAGTCATAAAATACTAAGAAGGCTGTATATGTAGCCACATAATGCAAAGTGGACCAACTTTTCAGCCTGTTGCAATGTGAACGCATTTAGTGACTGCATGTAGGCAATGCAGCACACTCAAGGGATCACATACACATGCAGCCACATGCACAGCATTTAAAACTCTAGTTTCTAATTCCTTTTTATTCCCAAGTGACATTTTTGGACTACTGCAAATGATGATGATCATTCAATTCCCACAAATTAAATCCATTTTTATCTTAACTAGAAGACTCTGAATCCAATGACAGATGTAAAATAAGGGAAACATGATATTTTGATGTTACAAGTTAGTAGATTCACAAGAACTTTCGTATTAAAAGTGCCTTTTTGGTAGAACACACATATCACATTCCTGTTAGCATTATTAAATATTCAAATTCATGCTACCATGCATGCAGAACACAAATGTGGGTAAGGTTAAGTAGAATTGGCACTTTTACCACTAACAATTAAAGAACCCAAATTAATTACTTACACCCTGAATACATTACAAAGAAAGAGTAAAAGCCCACTGAAATCAATTCACTGCTAACAAGCTTTCAACATAAATTTAATAACATTAGTAAGAAAATAAATTGAAATTACAAAACTCAACACAATGCAAGACAACTAATAAGCATATTATCAAAGAACAATCAAGTCCATAACATGTGTAAGAAAAAATGATTAATCCAGAAGGGTACCTTAAAAAGAACATCATCATACAGAACTCCTGACCGTTTATAGCCATAAGTAACAAGTATATCCATTAATGTTGGCTGATTCAATGAATCAAGAGTAGCCATTTACTCTACCAAAGCAATATTCATTCTTAGCCCAAGATACTTTCCATCATTTCCACAATTATTTATTCTAGATAAGCTAGATGTAGCTGACCTTTGTTGTTGTTGTTACATAAACTAAATGTAATTTAGCATGAGATCTTTGATCATTTATAAAACTAACATCCAGAATTTCTCATGTCAAAGTCCCTTTTTCTCTGGTCATTCTATGCACACACAAACCCCAACAAACCCCTCTTCATTATGAAGACTTGTAGCACTAAATATTTAAAAAAAAAAAACCAAAAGGTTGTTTATCTCCGCAATCACTAATTGACTATTAGAATCAGAAGATTTGAAAACTAGTGTCAAATCATGCAGCAACAAAATTAAAACAGAACCAACATGCAACTAATACCACATTATTCATTCCACAAGTATAGAAGTGAAGTAACAAATAACAAAAAATGATGATTGCCTATGCTAACCAGATCCTTCTACCTAGTTAAGCAATCAGTCTTGAATCAGAGTTCTCAACTAGATATGCATCTTAAACTTTACATGTTGGAACCAGTACATTTGGAACCATGCTTCTTCTTTATGCAGTTAGATAAGTCATGTTTTAAGATGAAGACTTGTAGCACTAAATATTTAAAAAAAAAAAACCAAAAGGTTGTTTATCTCCGCAATCACTAATTGACTATTAGAATCAGAAGATTTGAAAACTAGTGTCAAATCATGCAGCAACAAAATTAAAACAGAACCAACATGCAACTAATACCACATTATTCATTCCACAAGTATAGAAGTGAAGTAACAAATAACAAAAAATGATGATTGCCTATGCTAACCAGATCCTTCTACCTAGTTAAGCAATCAGTCTTGAATCAGAGTTCTCAACTAGATATGCATCTTAAACTTTACATGTTGGAACCAGTACATTTGGAACCATGCTTCTTCTTTATGCAGTTAGATAAGTCATGTTTTGCTTCAAAAGAAATAAAAAAATCTAAGATTAACATGATTCCTCTGTTGATCTCCAATAACTAAATACTGTAACATAACTTGCATGTACAAGTGTAAATTCAATTTAGATATGCATAACATTCCATAAAGGCATATGTTTCAGGATTAAATTATTCCAACCAATCATACCAGTGCAACCATTGATGATATTCAAGTAACATGTGTGAATTTAAAAATTCTACAAGTTGAACATAAAATTAAAATCATATAGGGAGCTTGCTTGAAAATTGTCACGACCAAAGGCCTTGTGCATACTTTATAAAATTGCATGAACATGGTAAAGAAATCTTAGGCAGAATAACAATTTCTAAAGCTGGAAAAAATTATATTGGAAAGAAAAGGTAAAACATCAAGCCAGATTGCAAAGAGATTTATGTGATAAAGAGAACAAAAAAAATTAAACAAAAAACAAACCTTCTGAAGAAGCCAACGACTGTTGCCAAGGAAGAAACATTCAATTGAATTACACCTTCCCATATAGTGTCACCCACCAATGCAATTTCAGCAGAGCAGGTGTCTGATTGAACATGAACAGAATCAGATTTGGAGTTATTGTCGGTCCTTGCATGCTTAATATCCATTTCTTCATGACTATTCTTTGGTTTTTGCATGGGATCCTTTAATGAAGTGTCTGCAAGACCCATCTTAGATCCCAAGCCATCTTGTGAAGAATCTGATTTGGACACCAAGCTATCTGATACAGCATTTTGTTTAGGTCCCGAACACTCTGATGCATGTATTGTCTCAGAATCCGAGCCATCTAGGTTCTTTTCACTGGAACTAGGATTTTCTTGTAAGGTGTCGGCTGATAAATTCTCAAAAGGTGGTTCAGAATCAAGAGCCTTCATAAACTCATCCAAAGAAACTATTGGAGGAAGTGACGCTGTATCTTTTATTTCTTCCACCATGAGTTCATGCATAAGATCAGTCTTCTCATGCAGAAGAGTGTCTAAATTGCTTGATAGGTTTGGGTCAGCTGACTCAGCCTTTTCAGCTAATTGCACGCTTTCAGATGCCTTAGATTCCTTAGGTTTGGACAAATTCTGACTTACTTTATCATTGGATTTTGAATGAATCTGCAATTCTTCATGAGTTTTGGCTGGAATATTAGAAAGGATGCTAGCCCCAAGTTCAACCTCAAAACTATCAGCTTGTTCCACTTCAACCTGAAATTCTCCTTTATGAGTTTTCTTCACCAAGCGCCTGATATCAACTTCTGAATCCGGCAGCACAACCATCTGTGCAAGCTCTTCTGCTTTGGCTAACCGCCACTGTGAAAGTTCCTTTGAAGCAAGTTCTTCAGCAGTCATGCTACAGAGACGCTCAGCGGCAATGTCACCAGATAATACTCGCTCCCTCAGCTCAGGGTTATTACGATCTTTTAAATTAAACAAAAGAGACCTACCCTTCTCTTTATATTTCTTATTAACACCACCAAATAATCTAAAAAGCTCTGCTTCAATTCTTAATGCCAGATTTTCTGCATTTTGAAGTGCTGTGTCTTTCTTATTTCTGGTTACTTCATCATGTGCTGTTTTCAGTCTTTTTGAATCATGGTTGGTCACAGCTTCAGCACTCCCAGTGTCAAGATCGGATACCCAGCAAAGCCCATGACCTTGCAAAAGTTCATCTTTGACAATAGAATTATCACTTGGCACTTCATCTTCCAAGGTAACATGCTTCAATTGAAATTCTTGCACATCACATTTCCCTATTTTGGTGCCGTCGCTCGTATTTTCATTGGATCCAGCATCACTAGTTAAGCTAGCTTCATCATGTTTCTGGACAGGTTCATTGGTTTTCAATGTTTCAGAGAAGGATCCATGCAATGAGACATTTGAGGTTATGGAGCTCAATGCATTCGGTGGAGTGCCAGCTTCTCCCTGCCTTGCTGTGCTTGAAACCTCAACAAGAGTAGATTTTTTTTCTGCAACTTCTTTTTTGTCCTGCTGGTCAGAGACCACAGCCAAGGAAGCAACCAGTGATTCCCTCAATTTTGACCTCACAGATTCTAACGACTTAGATTGGACCTTCCGTGGTGGCTCCATCTGTGCTGGCCGTTTGTTTTTCGATGACAACTGATGTGAGCCCGCATTCACAGGCCTAGCATTTTGAATCTTGGGTGATGCAGCCATCTGTGCAGACCGCTTATTTGTTAATGATGATGGATGTGAACCAAGATTAACAGGCATCGAGGTTTGGTTGTTAAGCGATGGATCAATCCCTGGCAGTCCCCAATTTGACGACGACAACTCATTAAAGCCCAACACAACAGGCATGGGAGTTTGGGCTCTTTGAGATGATTCCATATATGACAGCTGTTGCGACCCCCAGTTAACAGGTAAGGGAGTTTGAAACCTGGGAAGTAAGTCAACCTGTGCGGATTGCCCATTTGTCGAGGAAAACTGCTGGGATCCCAGATCGGCAGACATAGTTGTCTGGCCCTTGCTTGATGGCTCCATTGGAGTGATTTGCCCGACAGACTACTATAACTCAGGCCTGGAATTAACAGACATGGTTGTCAAGCACCCATTAGGTTTCAGAAAGCTTCCAAATACCTACTAGATAAATGAAATTGTTGACCACTGTTATGTCACGTAAGATGCATGTATTGATGTAAACACAACTGGCTGACAACCTTCTTCAATGCCTAAGCTTATAGAACTAACAAGATACAAGCATCAATTTTATAAATATCAAAACAAGGCAAAAATAAAGACACTTTCACATGCAGTTGCCCGCGGTTGGCTGTCTTTCTTAAGTACCAAAAAAAGTGTACCAGAAAATAAAGGCTATTTCAGGTTATTCTTGAACAGAGTTTTGTGAAAGAGCAAAAGCCCCCCTCCTCCCACAATGTGTAGATTTTAATGGGGAAAATCAAGATAACACATTGAACATCTTTCTTAAAAAAACACACTCTGAACAATCTATGGATGACTATATACTTTTCTATTTCCATTACACAACAAATTTTCCCTTTTCTGTTTATGATGAATATATCCCGGATTCCCATATTCATTCCCATTTTGAACCATTATGAAATTTTAGGAATCTATAAAATCATTCTAAGAGAGGGCCTGCAATGATCTTCTCACAGATCGTGAGGTGCTGAATTGAGTGAAGAGGAAGGGGGGACCCATAGGGTCCCCCCCTGCCCCCGCAAAAAGCTCTCACGCCTACTATTATAAAGAGCACTTATAACCTATTCCTTCCCTGTCTAACCTCGTAACCAACCCTTTGTCCTCTACTGCTGAGGTTAATAAGTTTTGTTGATGTACTAATCTCCAACTCTATTCCTCACCTATCTAAGGCCATAAGCATGCCCAGATTCTGCCATTACCTAACATTTCAACAAATATATCATTGCAAACCTAAACCATACATCAGTTTCAGCAACATGCAGCAACCATAAAGCACAGTAGCCCATGTTAATTCCATTGAATGCCCAATTAAAAAGCATATCCCTATGCAAGTGGGACAAGACCAAACAGAATGATTAGCTTATATGCATTTGTGGCAATCAGATGTGATCAAAACCACATTTTCATTAAACAATAATGCTAGAAAAATATTTCAGGTCAAAATTTGGTTTCGAATCCAAACACTATATAGACATCTCGACACCACCCACGCAATCCGATTCTATTGGACATCCCATTAAAATATTTATCCTTATGCAAGTACACCAAGATGAAACAAAATGATCAACTTATATGCATTTGTTGGCCATCAAATGTGATTAAAACCATTTTTCAGTAGAAAATATTGCAACAAAAGTATTTTATGTCAAAATTTTGTTCTGAATCCCTTAATAATTGTTGCTAGCCTCATCCATGATTGTTTGTCAATTATCAATATCATCAGAAAATAAAATATCTCATGAAGCCTTATTCTTTCTTTTGCGATGAATTTGTTATTATATGCTACCTATCCAAATTCAAGTCACTTACATAGGTATTGACATTGACTGTTAGTGTTCGCTATCTACAATCAAAACTCACCAGCATTAAAGCTTTTCTCGTTTGAAAATAGAAGTTGCATACATGTCTAAAAAAACTACAGCTTTTATATGAATATAATCATGCATCTAAAGGTTCAGGGATGAAAACCACCTCATCGTATATAACAAAAGATCACCAAGAGCATATTAACAATTAAGTTCAAATTAACAACAAGAGCAGCAGACGAGTTAACCAGCAGTCACATCAACCAGTATTGAGTAACTGATCAACCGATGTAATTCAGAAAATGTCCAACCAAACATGCAACCAACAATCTCGAATGATAACAAAAAAAAAACATAAATCTGACTTTGTTTCAGTAAATGGAGGGTCAACATCATAAATGAAGGGTTTTTACGGTCCTCTTGCAACTAAATCACGTACTATACCATCTACTCCACTGCTTGCAACAAAAATATTGAAGAATGTTCAGGATCAAGATAATGGAATCACAAATTGAGACCTTCTCATTCTTTATGAGTTCATCTAAGCAATTGAGGTCATTTATCAGCATCCAATTCATACGCTATTACCTATTGAAAAATGCAAAGTACAGATGTGCCAGTTTTTGCCATTTCATAAAGAACAGCCACCACCCACCATGCAAGAGGACTTGAACAAGATATGTTCATTTCAAAAGTGCAAATAAGGAGCCATTTGCAGGACCAGTTTGATTATCAAAAGATGGTCCACACCTTTCATGATTTCCTCTATGAAATATGGAGTGAATTTTTTTTGCAATGCACAAAAAACTTTCTTTTCTCTTCCTTCTTTTCTTTTTTCTTTTCGTGAGAAAAATGGATAAATAGCTTTCATTCAGCTTGCTTTACAACAGTACAGCAATGCATCCAAGTATTGTTTTATTAAGCATCACCAAATGGTAAGTTTCAGATCCACATAATAAGAAAACCATTATAGATTCACTTTTAATAATATGCTAAAAGTAATCTTCCAAAGCATAAAATATCAACCCTTTGAACAAACCTATAGCTCTAAACTTTCATTGTTTCATCCTCATTTTGATGGTGGATGATCACAGATTCATATTCAAGTGCAATCACCTATTCACTTACGCTAAATGCCCATGCAAGTTTCTACTCACAGTACAAGCAACCAAATCAACAAAACAAACTGCAAAATAATGACCAAGCTTTCTGGTCCTCTGAAATAATTTTATGACTCATGGAGCTAATAACCATAATGACAAAATTCTTGGTTTAAATGGATTCCTAATAAACAAGATTAATGCAAAAATTCACCACAATGATGATCAACAAATCCCCATAGAATTAACACCTATAAATAATCCTACTGCTAACCAGGAATCGCAAATGACCATAGAACATGTGTGTTTTGCGTAGGCAAAATTACATCTGATACAAGCTGTTTGATCAAAATATGACTTAGCAGATCCACATCATATGACAAACAAGAACCACCATGCAAAGAAGGGGGAAGATAGCAACAACCCAGAATTTCAGACATTAAAAATAAAATCAAATCCTAAGGAAAAAGGGGGGCACAAATCTACAACCCTATTAGATCACAAGTGACCTTCACTAGCAAAACAAGAGATGAGTCTTGCATCGCGTAGTATTAAAAGCAACTCAGAAAAAGAATGAAAGAAAAGGTACAATAAAATAAAGAAAGAACGTGAAAGCATACAAACATAAGAATGCTGAATCTCCAAATACTAATATCTTTTTCCATCAAAAAGGCCCAAAACAGGGGGACCCAAAAAGAAAAACACTATCATAATATCAAAACCTTATTCGTCCTTGAAACCAGTCTTTTCTCCAATCTATATCCACCAATCCCCGTTTCTCCATCATTCGTCGACTCTTTTTTACCATAATGTGGAACCAAACCATCATGCATCCCAAATCTTCGCTAAAAAACTACTTCTTTGAGCAAAAGAAAATACTCGCTCTAGAAACACAAAACATAAGAAAGAGAAAGTCCAACCACCAGTAAATACATTCTTTTCGCTGCAACGAATCGATCTCGACCAGGAAAGCCCTAAAACAGTCATAAGGAAATTCTTGCATTCTTTATATATCCACCGATCTCCGCATCCCCCATATCTTATCCCCTCTTCTCACCGATGAAATAAACCCTCTTTCTCGCCGAAGAAATCAAACCCCCATAAATCCAGGTTCTTTTAGAAAAACCACATGTTTGAGCACAAGAAAGGACCAGCAAACCCTAGTGCACACCCAGCGAAAAAAAAAAATAGAGAGAGAGAAGGGCAAAGAGGAAAAGAAATCGAAGACAGAGAAGATTGGAAGAGATTTTACCTCCGATGGGAAACGAGCGACGTCGGAGAGAAGAGACGCGGATACACCGCCGTCGCGGAGCCCGGGGAAGAGAGCGCCCTAGAACGGGTGCTGGGGTGGGGGGGGGGGGGAAGAGAGAGAGTGTGTGTGCGTGCGTGTTTGTGAGGAACGGCCGCACTCGTCCCACTCGAGCTTGGGTTGCGGGCTCGAGATTGCGTCCGGATTTCCGATCCGCAAGAACTTATATAGAGCCGCGGTCATACACGTGTCACGAGTTGCAAGGCTGGGCCGGATTCCATTGCAAGCCGTTTGGTCCTATTTGGTTGGGCCAGACCACGGCCCACCAAACCCCTACTGGGCCAATATATATTCTTTTAGGAAAAGACTTTGTACACCGCCCCGGTGCAGTAAAGCCTACGTGGACTGCACCGCTTCTTCTGATTGGTCCACATGGCTCCTACGTGGATGATCTGCTGGGCGGTATGGCTCTGCTTTGATGTTACGTTCTGAACATGACGGCCATTTAAAGCAGTTCGCTTTTTTTTAAAATTAGCGTGCGGACGAAAATGCCTTTTCCCTCCATCCTAGCGCCATTTTACGTTAATTTTATCTGTGCAAGAAGAACTCTCTTTCTTTTCCGTCGAAAGAAAATATTTCAGCTTCGAGGCTGGAAAACCTGGCTACTAGAGTCTACTGGAGTCTTCAAATATAAAAGTTTATCCAATGAGTTTTTCCTTGCCAAAACCTCACGTAGACGTTCGCTTCTCTCTCTGAATTCGGCCAGGTCTGTAAGATGGGCCTCAGCTGCCTTCGTTATCTCTTCGTCAATTGCTTTTAAAAGGCTCCTTTTTTTCCTCCATCTGCTTGGGAATGCTAGTCATGTTTCTCGAGACTCCCATTTGATCTTCGAAAGTAATGACAGGAAAACAGAGAGAATCCCCGTGACACCCTACTTCAAATTCGGCCAAAAATCCTTCGCGACACCCCAGTGGAAAGTTCACGATACCCTAGCTTTAAGGCGACGACACCCGTCGTTAGAACTGACCACGGAGAGAATCCCCGCAACAGCCCAGGAGGATTGGATTTTGACCGAAAATCCTTCGCGACACCCCAGTGGAAACCTCACGACACCCTAGCTTTAAGGCGACGACACCCATCCTTTAAACTGACCACGGAGAGAATCCCCGCGACACCCCAGGAGGATTGGATTTGGCCGAAAATCCTTCCTACGCCCTCGCTCTGAGAGTCCGGTCAACAGAAAATATTTCAGCTTCGAGGCTGAAAAACCTGGCTACTGGAGTCTACTGGAGTCTTCAAATATAAAAGTTTATCCAATGAGTTTTTCCTTGCCAAAACCTCACGTACTCTCTGAATTCGGCCAGGTCTGTAAGATGGGCCTCAGCTGCCTTCGTTATCTCTTCGTCAATTGCTTTTAAAAGGCTCCTTTTTTCCTCCATCTGCTTGGGAATGCTAGTCATGTTTCTCGAGACTCCCATTTGATCTTTGAAAGTAATGACAGGAAAACAGAGAGAATCCCCGCGACACCCTACTTCAAATTCGGCCAAAAATCCTTCGCGACACCCCAGTGGAAATTCACGACACCCTAGCTTTAAGGCGACGACACCCGTCGTTAGAACTGACCACGGAGAGAATCCCCGCGACACCCTAGTTCTAATTCGGCCGAAAATCATTCGCGACACCCCAGTTGAAATCTCACGACACCCTAGCTCTAAGGAGACGACACCCGTGCTTAAAACTGACCACGGAGATAATCCCAGCGACACCCTAGTTCGAATTCGGCCGTAAATCCTTCGCGACACCCCAGTTGAAATCCACGACACCCTAGCTTTAGGGCGACGACACCCGTGCTTACAAATGACCACATAGAGAGTCCCGGCGACACCCTAGTCGAATTCGGCCGTAAATCCTTCGCGACACCCCAGTCGAAATATCACGACACCCTAGCTTTAAGGCAACGACACCCGTTAAAACTGACCACGGAGAGAATCCCCGCGACACCCTAGTTGGAATTCGGCCGAAAATCATCGCGACACCCCAGTTGAAATCTCACGACACCCTAGCTCTAAGGAGACGACACCCGTGCTTAAAACTGACCACGGAGATAATCCCAGCGACACCCTAGTTCGAATTCGGCCGTAAATCCTTCGCGACACCCCAGTTGAAATCCACGACACCCTAGCTTTAGGGCGACGACACCCGTGCTTACAAATGACCACATAGAGAGTCCGGCGACACCCTAGTCGAATTCGGCCGTAAATCCTTCGCGACACCCCAGTTGAAATCTCACGACACCCTAGCTTTAAGGCGACGACACCCATGCTTGAACAAGGCGGGAATTTGACGTCACCCTAGTACTAATTCGACGACACCCTAGTAACTCAGCCATGCCATCTTTCCGAGAAAAGTTGCAAAACGTGGGCAGTTCCTATGGGTTTGCGGGTCTCTGTGATGTGATCGTGGCGATCCGGGTGTCCTTTCGTATTTCTCTGAGGTCGGCATAAACCCTAGAAAAAGCACTCATTCGTCTGTTGCTCGAGAAGCCATCCTTTTGCTCAAGAAGCCATCCTTCGTCTCTTGCTCGAGAAGCCACTGGTCTCCTTTTCCCTCCTAAATTTGTACCATAGTTCATTCTTCCGTATACTTCATTCATGGAGATGAGTGCTTTCGTTTGTGGACGAAGACCGCGAACAAAGAAGAAGCAGACGGAGAAAATGGCGGAACAATGCAAGGACATGGTTCTTCGTTCGAATGAGGATGCGGCTCCTTCAGGTATGTTTATCACTATATTAAATATTATGACATCCTCTCTTAAAATTTCATGACAAGTATGTCTTCTGTCTTACCCCCTGTTTCAGTTGACAATAAAATTGTTCCAGTCCCCCCAGTGAAGGCTTCCCAGCTGTTTAAGAATAGCTGCAGGCCGGCCGTATACGTTCAGAAGGTTTGGAGGATGGGGTTCTCTAGACGGCATACAAAACTTATTCGAAGGACCCCATTTGGTGCCTTCGTCGACATGCAGACGTTCACAGTCGACGGGCGACTGCTAGCAGACATCATAAGATGTCACAATGGAGGCGACGAGTTCATTTTTTGCGGAAAGCCAGTTCTATTCAGTGCCGACGAAGTCGCACTCATTCTGGGACTTCCAGCTCATGGGAAGAAGATCGACACGTCCAGCCAAATGTTCAACGGAAGGTTGTTCAGACGGTTTGGCCAGGGTTTAGATCTTCGCCAAGAAGGTTTGGAGAAGTTGATATTTCAACTCCGATCATCTAAAGTACAGGAGGATGTCGAGGACACCGTCCGACTTTGGATCGCATACATGTTGGCCATGTTTTTGGCTCCAAAGTCTAATCAGAGATGTCCACGGTATCTCATCCAGCACTTGGATGACTTAAGTCAACTGGTAGCATCGACTGGGCTTCGGCACTGAAGGAGTTGATTGTTCTGGCTCTCCCAGAAATAGCTGCTTGCTTGCGTTCCGAGGAGCCGGTGCACTCAAAGAATGCAAAAAAAGTTAGGAGGCAGCCTACCCTGTTCGGATGCTCGGCAGCACTGGTGGTAAGGATTATTGAGACACATAATTAGTGTTCTTAGTAAATTTTTTTGTAATATTACATTATTTAATATCCAAAAAATATCATGTTCAGGCGTGGTTCCTCGAGCATATCAATGCGAGAACCAGCATACCCTGATAAACTGCCCCGGCTGTTGAAGTGGTATGACCACCAAATGAAGATCCAATCGGTTCGGGTTGCCGACTTGCAGCCTCACGACTTGGTAAGCTAGTTCATTGCTCCATTGCTCTGACCATTTTTTTCAACTTAATGCGTCAATATGTTCACTTAATATTAATTTGTTATCATCTTGCGTTGCAGATGGAGGGAGCTACTGTACCATTGCCAGAAGAGCGCTGGCTTCTCCTCAGCAGAATGTAGCATCCCCTCAACCAACAGATACCTGCGCCCCTCAACCAACGGATAGCTGCGCAGGATGTGCCGAGTTGAGGACTGAATTGGAGTGCGTTAAGGATCAACTCGACGATGTCAGGCACAGGCTGTCCATTGCTGAGAGCCTCCTCAGTTCACTGGTCAGAAAGGAAAGTAATGCAATAAATGAGGAGGACAAGGGAGACGAGAAAACAGAGAAGGTGCATTCCCTGGAGTTGGTCCTCCGCGAGCCTGGTAATGGAAATAGTGAGGAGAAGAAGATGGAGGAGGACCATTCATCCGAGTATCCAATTGAGACAGGGAATGCAAAAGCAGAGGAGAAGAGATTGGAGGGGGATTCATTGGCTGATAAAACAGAGCATGGGAATGAAAATAAAGATGAGTCCATATCCGATAATAAACTTGGCACCCCTGCGCCAAAGGATGATAATATGGACATAGAAATAATTGGAGTGCCTTCGCTTGTTAGGAGGGTTAAAAAAGAGCCGAGGAAGCGTAAGGCATCCACGGTCGTCGGAGAATGTTATGAGACAACCCGTCCTAAAAAGTCGGCGAAGACAGTGGGCACGTCAAAGCCCAACACAACGGTCGAAGATGACCAAATTATTATTCAAAATTTTTTGAGCGAGCGACTAACCGACGAGATCGTCTACACAAATATGTTTTCTGGCGTTGTAACAAGAAAAAATCTTCAAGATCTCATTAACAATGAAATGATAATAGATGATGTAAGTATATCAAGAAACCTGTTCTAGTTGTTGATTTTAGAATTATATTAATCGGTTTACATTGCATTGGCAGATAATTGATTCCGGCCAGGAGTTTCTGATGCGCAACTGGACAGAGCATCCTGACCGATACCATAAGTGCATATTGCATCAGTTTTCGTATCTGCTCTGTGTCTGACTTCCTCATCACCTGCTCATGAACTTGCTGGAACATCAGGGGCCGCGATATTTGACAATGTATCGGATGAAGATAAGGCCCAATTCCGGTTTCTTTTCACCATAATAAACTCTGATAACTCGCACTGGCATTTGGTTGCTGTCGACATGGAAAGAAAGGTGTTCATGCACCTGAATTCAATGAAACGCAACCCGAAGTACAAGGCCAATGCAAGGAAATGGCATACAATTCTAGGCCACATATTCCATATCTACTGCGATAAGAAGGAAGCGATGACTTGGCCGATGGAAGATATTTCGGATTGCCCAAGCCAACCGACCGGATCGCTGGATTGCGGCCTATACTGTCTGAGATACATGGAATGTCTTGCTCGATGGGACAATCCTGATATGAAGATGGATTTCACGGATGAGGAAGTCAGAGATTACCGGCGACACTTAGCTGCGACGATATTGAGAGAGGGCTGAACAAAAGATTAGCGACATTGTCGAAAAATGTTCTTAATTTTTTTATTCTTCTTTGAATGAAAATTGAATGTAATTTATTCATATTAACACTGATTAATATTTAATGCAAATGCACAAAATATATTGCGAGCAGGGGTGTCCTTGATGTACTCATATGTTTGACTTCGTACTCGTTATAAAAAGAGTACTCGTAAGCGTCGTTAGCCAAGAAAATCGCGAGTACTGGGATGTCGTAGGTTTTCGCCTTTCGGGTGTCGCCGCAAGAGCTATGCAAGAGCTGGGGTGTCATCGCGCTAAAAGAGTACTGGGATGTCGTATGTTATTCGTCGAGTGGGATGTCCGCCTTTCGGGTGTCGCCGCGCAAGAGCTAGGTGTCGTTAGCCAAGAGCTGGGGTGTCATCGCGCTAAAATCTTCGGTGTCGGTTCGCGAGTACTGGGATGTCGTAGGTTTCCCTTTCGGGTGTTGCCGTTTGAATAAGAGTACGTTAGCCAAGAGCTAGGGTGTGGAGCTGGGGTCGTCGCGCTAAAATCTTCGGTGTCGGTTCGCGAGTACTGGGATGTCGTAGGTTTCCGCCTTTCGGGTGTCGCCGCGCAAGAGCTAGGGTGTCGTTATCCAAGAGCTGGGGTGTCATCGCGCTAAAATCTTCGGTGTCGGTTCGCGAGTACTGGGATGTCGTAGGTTTCGCCTTTCGGGTGTCGCCGCGCAAGAGCTAGGGTGTCGTTAGCCAAGAGCTGGGTGTCGTCGCGCTAAAATCTTTGGTGTCGTTCGTGAGTACTGGATGTCGTAGGTTTCCGCCTTTCGGGTGTCGCCGTGCAAGAGCTAGGGTGTCGTTAGCCAGAGCTGGGGTGTCGTAAAATCTTCGGTGTCGGTTCGCGAGTACTGGGATGTCGTAGGTTTCCGCCTTTCGGGTGTCGCCGCACAAGAGCTAGGGTGTCGTTATCCAAGAGCTGGGGTGTCGTCGCGCTAAAATCTTCGGTGTCGGTTCGCGAGTACTGGGATGTCGTAGGTTTCCGCCTTTCGGGTGTCGCCGCGCAAGAGCTAGGGTGTCGTTAGCCAAGAGCTGGGGTATCGTCGTGCTAAAATCTTCGGTGTCGGTTCGCGAGTACTGGGATGTCGTAGGTTTCGCCTTTCGGGTGTCGCGCAAGAGCTAGGGTGTCGTTAGCCAAGAGCTGGGGTCGTCGCGCTAAAATCTTTGGTGTCGGTTCGCGAGTACTAGGATGTCGTAAAGAGCGTCGTTAGCCGCGTCATCGCGCAAAAAGTACTGGGATGTCGTAGGTTTCGCCTTTCAGGTGTCATCGCAAGAGCTAGGGTGTCGTTAGCCAAGAGCTGGGGTATCGCGCTAAAATCTTCGGTTCGCGAGTACTGGGATGTCGTAGGTTTTCGCCTTTCGGGTGTCGCCGCGCAAGAGCTAGGGAGTCGTTAGCCAAGAGCTGGGGTGTCGCCACGCAAGAGCTAGGGAGTCGTTAGCCAAGAGCTGGGGTGTCGTCGTGCTAAAAGCACTTCATTTTACTGAAATAGACACCCTATTTTGAAAGCACTTCATTTGCGACCAAGCCACCCTAATTCAAAAGTTACGACACCCGTGTTTTATATATGCTCTTGTGTAAGTTGACTCAATACATAAGCATCAAATTCGTCCATCAAAGTTTCGGAAGGCGGAACAATTCTCTCCAGGTCCTCTTCAGTATTAATAGACTGCAAACAAGTCTGCCTGATGCTTGAAGCAGCTCTTTCCTTGACCTGATTTTTCCTTGATCTTTTTGACTTCTTCTCGACTCCACTCTTTAATCTGTTCTCTCTCGGGCGACCTTTCGTCCTAATTTGTTCAGGATCTTGAATTACAAGCTCTGTACGTGGTTTAGCTGCGCAGTTGGCATCCACGGCAATTTTGAATATAGGTGTTAGACCATCCATCACTACATTAAATGCATCTTCAGACATGGAGGCTATCTCTGCGAGCTTCGTCATCCGATGACTCAGCAAACTATATCTACAATCATTAACATAATATTAACGATAACAAATATTAAGACATTTCAATTAAAAAATTGTCACTGCGTACCGTGATTTTCGTGTGCTTTTATCATAACCCTCAGTATTGCAGTCGAATTCGTATTTCATGTCCTTGCACCATCTCTTCAAGAAGTATTTATCTGGTAAACGAAATACGTCACTTTGATGAAGAACCAACAGGGCATGCCTACACAGGTACCCCTTGAACTGAAAGGATCGGCACTGGCATTGGACATCCTCAATATTTCTATCGTATGACACGATATAATCTTTGATCATCTCCTTGCCCATTCCATCGACTTCAATCCTTTCATACGACTTTACGGAATATAAACAACTGTTGCCAGCTTCCTTGATCAATTTTGTATTTGATGCAGCCATTTCAAGGATCTCATTCTGAAATTTTTTGAAAATGCACCTTGTATACCTTCCTGCAGCTTGTCTCTCAAAAGGTGATGATGTCTTTAGGAAAGCAATCGTTTGCAACGTCCTATTATCTTCCTCATTTTCGGCCTCGTATCTTTTTTCCAAGGCATCTTCGTACTTACTTATGAACTCCGTTAGTGTTGTCTTCGAATTTATAAACCCATCGAAGAAGTGATTAATGCCCTCGCTCCTTTGTGAAGATGACATCCCTGTTCAAAATTTTGTCAACAAAAAAAAAAGCGTTTAACGCGAACATGAACCAAAGACAATGACATACAAACCTGCGAAGAATGTATCCTTTAGGTAAACTGGGACCCATTTATCCCGACATTCGTAAAGGACATTGAACCAATCTATAGACTTGCATTCTTTATATTTCTCCATAACATGTGCCCACCTTTCCTCGAATGACTGTATGGTCAATGAATCATATATCGCCTCATCGAAATCAACCATAAACTTGGGATTTGCCGTGCAAATGTGGCCAATCTTTTCAGGTATCTTCTTCAATATATGCCAAAGACAAAATCGATGTCGTGTGTTAGGAAAAACTTCTTTGACAGCAGCCTCGATTGCCTTATCTTGGTCAGTTATTATGGCAATAGGTGCTTGACCACCATTTGCATCCAGCCATGTCTGAAAAACCCATTTATATGTCTCAGTACTCTCATCAGACAACAATGCGCATCCAAGCAAGGTGGACTGTCCATGATGGTTGACCCCAACGAATGGACAAAAAGGCATTTGATATCTGTTTGTCAAGTACGTTGAGTCAAAGCTTAGAACATCACCGAAGTATGTGCATGCCAATCTTGACCTTGGATGAATCCAGAAGACAGACCTCAGATGACCATTATCATTGAGGTCTAAGGAATAGAAGAAATTGGGATTTCTGAGTTGCATTTCGGTGAAATGAATTACCATCGACTGAGCATCTCCTTCTTTCAGCTTAGACTGACGTTCGCGACAAATGAAGTTACGAGCATCCTTCTCGGTGAAATCCAATTGTCTTCTGCCCCCTTTTCTCCTTGCTATGGCAGAGTATATCTGAGTCGTCGGAACATTCACGGCATGTAAATTGCTGATCTCTGCCTTCTCTGGTGTGCTGATCCTCCTATGCGACCGTAGATAACCAGTTGATGTTATGGACATCCCATGGTTATGTTCTAGAGAAACCTCATCCAATATCCACTTACCACTTGTAGCATTCAGTCTTGCTTTTATGGATGCCATACAATCAACTTTCCCAGTATCCCTATGATTCATACTCTTCTCTGATTTTCTAGATTTTCCTTGCCTCCAACACGCCAGGTGCTTGAAGCAAAGTTGTTTTTTGTTGTTGGCCCTGCTACACACTGTTGTGATTCCAAAACCAACTCGTTTCGCGTATCCATTGTAGAACGTATATACATCATCTGCTGAATTGAATTCCATTCCAGTTTGAGAACTACAATATCATCCACTGCATTTGGAGCGACGGTGAAGGTGCACGGCCTGGAGTGTTATCGATTTCTTTCCGATCTACAATTTCAGCATCAACTGTGAAAATATAGGCACACAGTCATGAACAATGATATCCATAGATTTAGTTGTCAATATATGCTGACAAAGGATTAGGATTTAGGACACGAAGGTTAAAATAATACGACACCCCAGTTATCATCTCACGACACCCTAGCTTTAAGGCGACGACACCCGTGGGTTCACTGTTAATGCACGGGTGTCGTCGCCTTAAAGCTAGGGTATCGTGAGCTTTCAACGGGGGTGTCTCGAAGGAGTTTCGGCCGAAATCCAATTCTCCCTGGGGTGTCGCGGGGATTCTCTGCGCGGTCAGTTCTAAGCACGGGTGTCGTCGCCTTAAAGCTAGGGTGTCGTGAGCTTTCAACAGGGGTGTCTTGAAGGAGTTTCGGCCGAAATCCAATTCTCCTGGGGTGTCGCGGGGATTCTCTCCGTGGTCAGTTCTAAGCACGAGTGTCGTAGCATTGATGCTAGGGTATCGTGAGGTTTCAAGTGGGGTGTCGCGAAGGAGTTTCGGCCGAAATCCAAATCATCCTTGGGTGTCGTGAGGTTTCCTCTTGGGACGACGTAAAACTTACTACGGTAACCGGGTATTTGGCTTCCCGAAACTCTCTTCTGTTCCCCATCCCTTGAAACTCAACGAGGGGGGGGGGGGGCGCACCGATTCGATTCCTGTGAACCGCCCACTGAGATGGTGGCGCGTGGCAATCGAAACACCCGCCAGGAGTACCTTAAATATGGATGGGGGAATGCCATCGTTAATCATCTTTTTAGCTGATCTTCCAAACTTTTTTGATACTGAGATGGCTTCTAGAGGCGAGGGGCGATCTACTGGCACCCATGGGAGCCGCCGCACAACGGTAACCGTCGATGCGGAGGTCTTTGCATCGTCGCTCATAATCAGCGAGCGACTCAACAGGGCGGCCGAGCAATACATGGCTGTTTCAATGAGAAAGATCGAGGTCCTGCTTCAGGCCAACAGCCGGCTGGAGTCGCAAGTAGAGTTCCTCCAGCGCCAGATTGCCAAGGAAGCGACCGAAGTAGATGACAAGCCCCAGTGAGGGCTCATGTACTTTTTTTTTCTTTTGTGATGAATAAAAATAAATTTTAGTAACTTGGGTGTTATCGATTTCTTTTCGATCTACAATTTCAGCATCAACTATGAAAATATAGGCACGCAGTCATGAACAATGATATCCATAGATTTAGTTGTCAATATATGCTGACAAAGGATTAGGATTTAGGACACGAAGGTTAAAACAATACGACACCCCAGTTATCATCTCACGATACCCTAGCTTTAAGGCGAGGACACCCGTGGGTTCACTGTTAATGTACGGGTGTCGTCGCCTTAAAGCTAGGGTGTCGTGAGCTTTCAACGGGGGTGTCTCGAAGGAGTTTCGGCCGAAATCCAATTCTCCCTGGGGTGTCGCGGGGATTCTCCGCGCGGTCAGTTCTAAGCACGGGTGTCGTAGCATTGGTGCTGGGGTGTCATGAGATTTCAACTGGGGTGTCACGAAGGAGTTTCGGCCGAATTCGACAAGGGGTGTCGCGGAGGTTCTCTCCGTGATCAGTTCTATGCACGGGTGTCGTCGCCTTAAAGCTAGGGTGTCGTGAGCTTTCAACAGGGGTGTCTCGAAGGAGTTTCGGTCGAAATCCAATTCTTCCTGGGGTGTCGCGGGGATTCTCCGCATGGTCAATTCTAAGCACGGGTGTCGTAGCATTGGTGCTAGGGTGTCATGAGATTTCAACTGGGGTGTCACGAAGGAGTTTTGGCTGAATTCGACGAGGGATGTTGCGGGTATTCTCACCGTGATCAGTTCTAAGCACGGGTGTTATCGCCTTAAAGCTAGGGTGTCATGAGCTTTCAACAGGGGTGTCTCAAAGGAGTTTCGGCCGAAATCCAATTCTCCCTGGGGTGTCGCGGGGATTCTCCGCGCGGTCAGTTCTAAGCACGGGTGTCGTAGCATTGGTGCTGGGGTGTCATGAGATTTCAACTGGGGTGTCACGAAGGAGTTTCGGCCAAATTCGATAAAGGATGTCGCGGGGGTTCTCTCCGTGATCAGTTCTAATCACGGGTGTCGTCGCGTTAAAGCTAGGGTGTCGTGAGCTTTCAACAGGGGTGTCTCGAAGGAGTTTCGGCCGAAATCCAATTCTCCCTGGGGTGTCGCAGGGATTCTCTGCGCGGTCAGTTCTAAGCACGGGTGTCGTAGCATTGGTGCTAGGGTGTCATGAGATTTCAACTGGGGTGTCGCGAAGGAGTTTCGGCTGAATTCGACAAGGGGTGTTGTGGATATTCTCACCGTGATCAGTTCTAAGTAAGGGTGTCGTCGCCTTAAAGCTAGGGTGTCGTGAGCTTTCAACAGGGGTGTCTCAAAGGAGTTTCGGTCGAAATCCAATTCTCCTGGGGTGTCGCGAGATTCTCTCCGTGGTCAGTTCTAAGCACGGGTGTCGTAGCATTGATGCTAGGGTGTCGTGAGGTTTTAAGTGGGGTGTCGCGAAGGAGTTTCGGCTGAATTCGACAAGGGGTGTCGCGGGTATTCTCACTGTGATCAGTTCTAAGCACGGGTGTCGTCGCCTTAAAGCTAGGGTGTCGTGAGCTTTCAACAGGGGTGTCTCAAAGGAGTTTCGGCCGAAATCCAATTCTCCCTGGGGTGTCGCGGGGATTCTCCACGCAGTCAGTTCTAAGCACGGGTGTCGTCACCTTAAAGCTAGGGTGTCGTGAGCTTTCAATAGGGTGTCTCGAAGGAGTTTCGGTCGAAATCCAATTCTCCTGGGGTGTCGCGGGGATTCTCTCCGTGGTCAGTTCTAAGCACGGGTGTCGTAGCATTGATGCTAGGGTGTCGTGAGGTTTCAAGTGGGGTGTCGCGAAGGAGTTTCGACCGAAATCCAAATCATCCTTGGGTGTCGTGAGGTTTCCTCTTGGGATGACGTCAAACTTACTACGGTAACCGGGTATTTGGCTTCCCGAAACTCTCTTCTGTTTCCCATCCCTCGAAACTCAACGAGGGGGGGGGGGGCGCACCGATTCGATTCCTGTGAACCGCCCATTGAGATGGTGGCGCGTGGCAATCGAAACACCCGCCAGGAGTACCTTAAATATGGATGGGGGAATGCCATCGTTAATCACCTTTTCAGCTGATCTTTCAAACTTTTTTGATACTGAATGGCTTCTAGAGGCGAGGGGCGATCTACTGGCACCCATGGGAGCCGCCGCACAACGGTAACCGTCGATGCGGAGGTCTT
Source organism: Calamus simplicifolius (assembly GCA_900491605.1). Classification (NCBI taxonomy): domain Eukaryota; kingdom Viridiplantae; phylum Streptophyta; class Magnoliopsida; order Arecales; family Arecaceae; genus Calamus; species Calamus simplicifolius. Next base: position 166,414 of record UESW01001341.1, on the reverse strand, counting down.
TGCGTTGTCGCTCGCAATCAGCGAGCGACTCAACAGGGCGGCCGAGCAATACATGGCCATTTCAATGAGACAAATCGAGGTCCTGCTTCGGGCCAATAGCCGGTTGGAGTCGCAAGTAGAGTCCCTCCAGCGCCAGATCGCCGAGGCAGCGACCAAAGTAGATGACAAGCCCCAATGAGGGCTCATGTACTTTTTTCTTTTCTTTTGTGATGAATAAAAATAAATTTTAGTAACTTGGGTGTCGCGGGCCTTCTCGCCGTGGTCAGTTATAAGCACGGGTGTCATTAGATGAGAGCTAGGGTGTCGTGAAGTTTCAACTGGGGTATCGCGAACGACGATAGCACCGACTCAGGCTGTTAACGATACCCCAGTTCTCATCTTACGACACCCTAGCTTTAAGGCGACGAAACCGATGACGTGACTGTTAAAGCGGGGTGTCACGGGGATTGTTCTCCATACGGGGTGTCGCGGGCCTGCTCTCCAGTGTCGTTTATAAGCATGACACACCCTTTATAGCATTTAAAGACACCCCATAGAACAAGCTACGACACCTCGGAAAGCAACATACGAAGATCACGAAGGTTATAAGCATGGGTGTCGTAGCATTGTAACTACGGTGTCGCGAGGCTTTTCTCCAGCATTCGTTTAGAGCACGGGTGTCCTAGGCTTGTAACTACGGTGTCTTAACAGTATATTAGGGGTGTCATAGCTTTAACGACGACACTAGAGCTATATGGACAGGAAATAACAGGGAATATAGGCCAAACCACTCTGACGACACCCCAGTTCATGAGGTATAACATCCTAGTTAAAAGAGTATGACATTTGTGCTTACAAAATAGTAAACTCTAAACAGTTATGACTCACAGAATGTCATAACTATTTTGTTCTAAGGAAGTTACCCGCGCATTAAACGGTTTGGTCATGCATTAACTAACTCTAACCAGAAAAAATGGTTGGTGTAATAAAGGAGCTTTAGAAAGAAGTGGGAAGAAAGACTTTTTACTTTGTGCTGCGGATGACATTTCCTCTAGAAGTTTTTGTACAAAGACTCCAGTAGCCAGGTTTTCCAGCCTCGAAGCTGAAATATTTTCTTTCGACCGGGGAAGAAAGAGAGTTCTTCTTGCACAGATGAAAATCAACGTAAAATGGCGCTAGGATGGAGGGAAAGGGCATTTTCGTCCGCACGCTAATTTTTTAAAAAAGCGAACAGCTTTAAATGGCCGTCACGTTCAGAACGTAACATCAAAGCAGAGCCATACCGTCCGGCAGGTCATCCACGTAGGAGCCACGTGGACCAATAAGAAGAGGCAGTGCAGCCCACGTAGGCCTTGCTGCACCGGAGGCGGTGTACAAAGTCTTTTCCATTCTTTTATCTATTATCTATTTATATAACTAAAACTAAAGCCTATGCTCACGCTGAGCTCTCAGTATGCCACCCTATTACGTATGATTTGGCAGAGGGAAAAGACTTTGCACCGCCTCTGGTGCAGCGCGCATTGACCGTACGTCTATGTATGCATGTATGCGAGATGCATCATGGACTAAAGTAAATCACAAGATGGTTGCTAAAACATTAGGATTTATTTTCATCACTGTCGGTATGAATGCATTTATTGGAAAATTTATAATGTATGTTAATGAACCCTACATATTCGCACGGTTTAAGCTTTTTTTTTTCATAGAAATGTCACAAATTGTATTGGAACTTTGAGCTTGGTTGATTATATTTATCTTTCGGCAGCATCATGGCAAAGATTTTTAAAGTCGTGTAGTACAAATGCTGCTCGATAAAGAAAGGAGAGGGATTTAAAGATGTGATGATGATCGCAGATTTAAATATCAACCAACTAAAGACTTGATACGGCTGGCCATTTTCTCTGGGCAGTATTATCTTTTGCACGATTTCCAAAAATAATGATGTGACAGCAAAACCCAAAGGTAGAACTCCAGCGCTGGCCTCCAGCTTCAGCCTCCAGCGCCGGCCTCCAACTCCGGCCTCCAGCACCGGCCTCCAGCGTCGGCCTCCAGCGTCGGCCTCCAGCGCTGACCTCCAGTGACGGCCTCCAGCGCTGGACTTTGGCTCCGGCCTCCAGCGCCGGCCTCCAGCATCGGCCTCCAGCGCTGGACTTTGGCTCCGGCCTCCAGTGCTGGCCTCCAGCGTCGGCCTCCAGCGTTGGCCTCCAGCGCTGGACTTTGGCTTCGGCCTCCAGCATAGGCCTCCAGCGTCGGCCTCCAGCGTCGGTGTCCCAGATGACCTCCAGCGTCGGCATCCAGCACTGGCCTTTGGCTTCGGCCTCCAGCGTCGGCCTCCAGTGCTTTTTCGCATGCACAATGACCAGTCTCATACAACAGATCCCGTGATTCAAGGTCTATTGCCGTGTACCTCGCTCACTGAAATCACGGGCAAGTGTTAGCTCGTTCAGCAGTTACCACTACAAGCGGCCCTTATCCAGCAATGGCTTAACCACTTGTCGTTCGGAGAAACTTATCCCAACGAGGAAGATTCGACGGTTCCAACGGAACGAGGTAAACGGAACCCCAGACAGGTATAAAAAGAGGACCCGAGCTCAATGCGGGGGAGGCTCGGAATCTCTCTCTCTCTCTTTCAAGTTCACTGATATACAACATTCCTGTTCTACAACCCACTGACTTGGGCATCGGAGGGTCCCCACCGGAACCACCGGTCCGGGACTTTTTGCAGGCTCTAGAAGGAAGACGGTGACCTTTCTGCATCCTCGAAGGCCTGCGGAGATATCAGCTCACCCGACGTTCATCGCAAGTGATTTGGCAGCAAAAGATTGGCGCGCCAGGAAGGGGGGCCAGTTCGCACGGGAGGAAGATGAAAGTTCTCCCTGTGACCCCACCAATTTTGCGAGGGAAACGATGGTGACTACACGAGCACAGGAGGCTTCCTCCAGTCAAGCCGCGGAGCGCATTCCATGGGCTGAGCACTCGGAGCCCAATCTCCATGTTCTGCCCCCTGCGCAGATAAGCCGACCTGACCGGCTCGAGGTTCTGGCCCACCAGGTCCAGGATCTGATGATAATGGTCCGGGGGCTGCAAGAGCATTGTTTGGCTGCTGCACCTTAACCCCCTGCGCTCGACGAAGGGGTGCGGGGGACAGTCCAGTCTCACCAAGGCGGGACTCCACCTGAGGTCCCCCACCGCTCACCCCTCGAACCTCATCACCAAGGGACCTCGAAGCGATGGCGGTCCCCCTCTCGCCACTCCGGTCGTTCCCACCACCGGCCGGAGGAGAGTCCAGACGGGTGCGTTCTTTGCGCCAGCGATCTTCTTCAGCTTCTTCTTCCGATTCATCCCGAGATGGCACCCTCAGGAAAACTACTCGTCGGGCCGAGCAAAGGCTCGATGAGTATCATCGACGGTTGGAGGAGCTTAGCCGCCGGATTGCTGATCCTCATGGAATGGATTATGAGCGTCGCCCCCCACTTTCCCAGCATATCATGAAGGAACCGGTCCCACCCCGGTTCCATCTCCCCCAACTGGATCCATACGATGGCACGATAGACCCCCTGGACCACCTAGAAAGCTACAAGGTCCTCATGCAGGTCCAGGGAGCGACGGACTCCCTTTTATGCATCGCTTTTCTGGCCACCCTCCGCAAGGCGGCATGCGCGTGGTACTCTCGCCTGCCTCCACGCAGCATCAATTCGTTTCGGTAACTCGAGCGATCTTTCTTGGCCCACTTTGATGCCTGTCGAAAGATCCCACGAGTGGCTGATAGCCTCTTTGCTGTCCAGCAGAGGAGCGGCGAGACCTTGAAGGATTTGGTTGCTCGATTTAAGGAAGCAGCATTGGAGGTGTACAACCTGGAAGACTCCGTAGCCACTTTGGCCCTAAAACGAGGACTTCGTCCATCCAGGTTTGCTTATTCTCTAGATAAGAAGCCTCCGAGTTCTTATGCTGAGCTTCTGAGCCGAGCACAGAAGTACATCCGCGCCGACGAGCAGATTCTTCCAGGAGGGAAGTTGACAAGAACACCAGTAAGAAACCACCGCCTACTGATCACGCCGGTGCACGACCTCGGAAGCCTGAGCCTCCACACCGCTCAGATCGCCGAGCACAGACGCTTGTTCCTAAGGAGCAATTCACCCCCCTCATGGCTCCCATATCTCACATCCTGCTGGAGATCGAGGAGGAACCTTATTTCAAGCGTTTGGCTCCCTTGAAGTCTGGGGCCCCCCGCAACAAGGAGTTTTACTGCCAGTACCACCGAGACTATGGTCACGACACCGAGGATTACCGCCATCTAAAAAAGGCCATTGAGGAGCTGGTTCAGCAGGGTCACCTGGGCAAATTCGTTCGAAAGGGAAACCTTCCCACTTCGGGCCCACCGGTGCCTCCGAGTCGTCGGCTGGCGTGGACAATGCTCCAACTGAAAAGACCATAGCTATGATTTCCTGGGGCGAGTGGCGTTCAAAGAGGCAGCGAGAGGGAATAGATTCTGTAATTCCTTTCTTTGGAAAGGATTTAGATGGGGTAGTTAATAAGCATGACGACAGCGTCGTTGTGTCCATGACTATAGCCAAACATCCTGTAAAAAGAATTTTAATTGATAGTGGGAGTTCGGTGGATGTTTTGAGCTATGAGGCTTTTGTTCGGATGAATCTGTCGAAGTCTTTACTCCGACCCGTTGCCGCGCCTCTAATGGGCTTCACTGGAGATTCGGTGAGCGTCGAGGGGAAATTGCCCTCCCAGTCACGGCGGAACCCTCCATGTCAGAGCACTGTGGTTATAAATTTCTTGGTGGTCCGGGTCCCGCTGGCTTATAACGCTATCTTGGGGAGACCAGGGTTGAATCTGCTAGATGCCGTAATCTCCACTAAGAGATTATTGGTAAGGTTCCCCACCGACGAAGGAGTCGGAGAAATGAAAGGGGAGCAAAGCCCGCACCGCCCTGCTATCATTTGTCTCCCAGCCGCTGGAAGCGGCGTCGGCAGTAGCCTCTGAGCCGCTCGATCCCGGGAGCTGGGAAGGAGGGGAGAGCCAGCCGAGCACCTTCTAACCCTCCCCTTGGGTGATGACCCGGCAAGGACTGTTCAGGTGGGGGCATTGCTTCCAGAGGAGGCACGTGATCAACTTCTTACTTTCCTGCGTGCCAACACGACGTCTTCGCATGGTCATCCTCAGACATGCCGGGCGTCCCGAAGAAGTGATCACCCATCGGCTCAACCTCAGGCCAGAGTGTCGGCCGGTCCGACAGAAAAAAAGAAACTTCGCTCCGGATAGACAGAAAGCTATCGACGAGGAAGTTCGCAAGTTAACGGCTGCGGGCCATATTCGGGAGGTCCATTACCCCGAATGGTTGGCCAACGTGGTGCTGGTCCGTAAGACCAACGGGAGCTGGAGAATGTGCGTAGATTTCACCGACCTCAACAAGGCATGCCCTAAGGACAGCTTTCCCTGCCCCGATCGATCAACTGGTGGACGCTACATCCGGCCATGAGGTCCTTAGCTTCATGGATGCTTTCTCTGGATACAACCAGATCCGGATGAATCCGGCGGATGAAGAAGCTACCTCCTTCATAACTGAGAAGGGGTTATACTGCTACAGGGTAATGCCTTTCGGGCTAAAGAACGCGGGAGCCACCTACCAGAGGCTGATGAACAAGGTCTTCGAAGGCCAGATAGGATGCAACATGGAAGTGTACGTGGATGACATGTTGACAAAAAGCGTTCCGCCACTGACCATATCGCGGACCTAACGGAGACTTTTGACAACCTTCGTCGGTACCAGATGAAGCTGAACCCACGCAAGTGTGCATTTGGGGTGACAGCCGAAAGTTCTTGGGTTTCATGGTAACCCGGAGGGGGATCGAAGCAAACCCGGACAAAGTCCAAGCCATCTTGGACATGAGGCCTCCTGCCAACAAGAAGGAAATACAGCGCCTGACGGGAAGGGTGGCCGCCTTAAGCCGCTTCCTGTCCAAGTCCGCTGAAAGGTGCCTACCTTTCTTCAAGGCGCTTCGCAGAGTCAATGAATTCGAATGGACGAAAGAATGCCAGGAGGCGTTCGAAGGGTTAAAGGAATTCTTATCTACCCCGCCGCTGCTAGCCAAGCCAACGGGTGGAGAAGAACTCCTTCTATACCTCGCGGCCTCTCCTGAAGCCGTTAGTTCTGTGCTGGTCCGCGTGGACACCAATGGCATGCAAAGGCCAGTATACTACACAAGCAAGGTGCTCCACGATGCAGAGACCAGATACTCAAATATGGAAAAGATTATCTTCGCATTGATCGTGTCTGCCCAGCGTCTGCGGCCATACTTCCAAGCCCACCCGATCGCGGTGATCACAGACCAACCTCTGAAGACAGTTCTTGCTCGCCCGGATACTTCCGGCCGGCTGGCAAGGTGGGCCCTTAAGTTGGGGGAGTTCGATCTATCTTTTCGCCCCCGGTCGGCCATGAAGTCTCAAGTCTTGGCGGATTTTTTGGTCGAATGCACTTGGGGAGAGGAGCAACCTAAAGAACCTCCTACAGACACTCAGCCCCTTGGAACCAGTGATGATGAATGGGTCCTTCATGTAGACGGGGCATCGAATTCTCAAGGGAGCGGAGCAGGCCTCATCTTGGCCAACTCGGATGGAGTTGTAACCAAGTGTGCACTTCGCTTCCTCTTTCCAGCCACTAATAATCAGGCAGAATATGAAGCTTTGTTGTCCGGGATGAGATTGGCTCAAGAGCTTGGGGTGAAACGCCTTAGGGCATTCACCGACTCCCAACTGGTCGCTGGCCAAATCGCAAGGGAATATGAAGCAAGGGATCCCATCATGTCCCGCTACTTAAGTATGGTGCAATCGCTAGCTTCTCCCTTGGCTCACTTTAGTGTCAGCTACATCCTCGACAGGAGAATGCTAGAGCCGACGCCTTATCCCATCTTGCCACCTCAGCTGATGGGATGTTGGGAAGAGCTTATGTGGAGCACTTAGAAGCCCCGAGTATTGACGTATCAAGAGAAACTCTACCAGTGGAGCAGGAGCCCTCCTGGATGGATGCCTATGTCCGGTACTTTACCGAGGGTACCCTCCCAGAAGACCCTGCCGAAGCCAGGAAACTTAAAAGACGGGCCCCAAAGTTTTTCATAATGGAGGGAAAGCTCTACCGGAGGTCGTTCTCATACCCAGTCCTCAGGTGTGTCGGTCCCACCGAAGCCAGTTATATTCTGCGGGAGATACATGAAGGTATATGTGGAAGCCATCTGGGGGGCAGGGCTCTTGCATACAAAGCCCTACGGCAGGGGTATTACTGGCTGACAATGAAGGAGGATGCATCCGAACTTGTCAAGAGGTGCGACAGCTGCCAGCGCCATGCCAACATTCAACATCAACCGGCGTCCCAGCTGACCCCTCTGGCTGCACCTGGCCCTTCGCACAGTGGGGCATGGACATCCTGGGACCGTTCCCTCCAGCCTCCGGACAACGCAAGTTCCTAGTGGTGGCCGTCGACCATTTCACCAAGTGGATCGAGGCGAAGGCTCTCGCTAAGATCACGGAGGTCAAAATAAGGACTTTCTTCTGGAAGTCTGTGGTGTGCCGGTTCGGGCTACCGCACACCCTCGTTACTGACAACGGCCGACAGTTTGACAACACGGCCTTCCGGGAATTCTGCGATGGCCTAGGCATCCATCATCGATTCACCTCCGTGGGGCACCCCCAAACCAACGGTGCAGCTGAGGTGACCAATCGCATCATCCTCCAAGGACTCAGGGCTCGGCTAGATAGCTGCAAAGGGCGCTGGGTGGAGGAACTCCCCAGTGTACTGTGGGCCTACCACACGACGCCGCGAGCCCCTACTGGGGAAACTCCTTTCAGCCTGGTCTTTGGGACCGAAGCGGTCATTCCAGTGGAGATAGGAGTTTCCAGTCCCCGGACGGAATTATACCACGAAGAAAGCAACTCAAACCAGCTGCGAGCCGATCTAGATTTGGTGGAAGAATTGCGAGACCAAGCACAGCTTCGCATGGCAGCATTCCGTCAGCGAGCGGCCAAGTACTACAATGCTCGGGTGCGATCCAAGACGTTCCGCTCCGGAGATCTCGTTCTGCGAAGAGCTGAAGTATCAAAGCCAACAGAGGGGGGCAAGCTGGCACCAAAATGGGAAGGACCATACCGTGTCAAGGAGGTACTTCACCACGGGGCGTACAAAGTTGAAGAGCTAGACGGGAAACCGCTTCCTCGCACCTGGAACGCCGACAATTTACGCCGGTATTACCAGTAGGGTGCTATCATCATTAATTTGAATCTATTTGATAGATGAATGTTCGAAATGTTCACTTATTTTTGAATGAGTATGTTCAGCAATTAAAGACCGGTTCTGCACCGGCAATTAAAGACCGGCTCCGCGTCGGCAAAAAAGACGGCTCCACGTTGGCAACAAAGACCGGCTCCGCGTCGGCAAATAAAGACCAGCTTCGCATCGGCAATTAAAGACCGGCTCTGTGTCGGCACAAAAGATCGGCTCCACGTCGGCACAAAAGACCGGTTCCGCACCAGCAATTAAAGACCGGCTCCGCGTCGGCACAAAAGATCGGTTCCGCACCGGCAATTAAAGACCAACTCCGCATCGGCACAAAAGATTGGCTCCGCATCAGCACAAAAGACCGGCTCCACATCGGCAAAAGATCGGCTCCGTACTGGCAATTAAAGACCAGCTCCGCTGGCACAAAAGACCGGTTCTGCATCGGCAATTAAAGATCGGCTCCGCGTCGGCACAAAAGACCGGCTCCGCATCGGCAACAAAAATCGGCTCTGCGTCGACAACAAAGACCGGCTCCGCATCGGCAAACAAAGACTGGCTCCGCATCGACAAACAAAGACCAGCTCCGCGTCGGCACAAAAGATCGGTTCCGCACCGGCAATTAAGACGGCTCCGCGTCGGCACAAAGACCGGTTCCGCACCGGCAATTAAAGACCGGCTCCGCGTTGGCACAAAAGATCGGTTTCGCACCGGCAACTAAAGACCGGCTCCGCATCGGCACTAAAGTCCGGCCCTGCCCGGCAATAAAGACTGGCTCCTCATCGGCAACAAATACCGGCTCCCTGCGTCGGCACTAAAAACTGGCTTCTTGCGTCGATAATTCGTGAATGTTTTGGTGAACGATAACATTTCGCCCAACCTATTGACGAGACGCCATTGGTTGGTGATTCATGACAGCTTACACAACTAAAGCTGATTATAACCAAGGGCACGCAATGATGGTTAAAACCTTCATTGATGGCTAAAAGGTTACAAAATTGCCGACCTGAGTCGGACTTAGAGCAATAAAAAAAAAAAAAAAAAACTAAAACTACTAAGGGTTATTTGGGGCCGGTCATCGTCTTCAGGACGTCATCTGGCTTCAGCCCTTCAATGTCCTCCAGGTCGTAGAGTTCTTGGATTTTGTCCTTGCAGTCTTGGAAGCCGCATTATAAGCAAACGCCGTTGATTCGGCTAGCTCCTTATCAAAGGCTTAGACTTTCTGAAAGCCTCTACGGCCTTGCAGCTCTTTTCTCGCCTCGGAGGCTTTCTGCTCGGCTCGACGGCCTCCCTCTTGGCCTCAGTCACCGCGCCTCCAAATCGACAATCTTGGCGTCGGACTGGCAGGTGGCCTCTTTGGCTGCATCTATTTCAATGGAGGCAGAATCCAATCGAGTCTTCAAGATGCACATTTTCGATTCCACCACCTTCAGCCTCTCCTCGGCCATCCTCTGCTTTTCCTCGGCGCCTGAGCATTATCCAGCTCATTGGCTGCACGACGCTGGGCAACTTCCAGCGCGTACTCGGCCTTCTCGGCTCTCAGCCGGATGGTATCGACTTCGCCCTTTAGGGTGGCCCGGGTATCCTCCAAAGCCATTTTCACCTTTTCTGCCCTGGCTTGGAGTGATAACATCTCCTCCCGCGCCTGGTCGATAGCAGTATCACTCAGGGTCCAAAGATTCCTCATGGCGATCAGAGAGTTCAATGCCTAAGGGAATGTCGATAGTAAAAAGCAAAATAAAACAAACGAAACAAAGAAAAACGATAATGGAGCAGAGGCTCACCCAGAGATGTGCCACAGATGCCTCGCAGAAGAAGGTGGCTCTCCCTTGATGCCGGAGAAACTCTTGCACCTCCACCACAGATGCTTCATCTAAGGCCCGCTCGGCCCAACGGCTGTGGTTCGCCAACAGTGATTGGAAGGAAGGGTCGACGCCCCTCCTTTCCCTTGGCACGGGGTCCGCGGAGGCGGATTCCGCCTCTGACTCTGCTACTCTGGCCCTTGACTGGTGAGGCGCTTCGGTTGTTGTCCCTACGGGGGGCAGGATAGCTGTGGGAGTCGCCCTATTGCTGCAGGAACTTGCTCCGTCTCCACGGCTTCGGGCAGGGGTGACGGTGCTCTTGCGACCTGCTCAGGAGGATCGAGCAGGATGACAGGAGGAGCTGGAACTGAATATCTCCCTTCTATTTGGCTCCGCCCTACTCTTCGCCGGCCTCGGCCCTTACCGTATCTATCTTGGCGGGCTCGTCGGCTTGGGCTCTGGCCGCCTCACACATGTGCCGTTTAGCATCAGCCTCCCAGCGTCGGCCCTTCTAAGGTCGCCCTTTTTCAAAATCTTGGCGCGCAGGGGCTTCACAACTCCAGCCCCTTCAGCGTCGGCCCTTCCCGCGTCGGCCCTCCCCGCTTCGGTCTCTTTGGGATTTTGGAAATGGCCCTTCTCTCGGCAAGGGACTCATTCCCCGTAGCCTTCCTTTTCCTAGTAGCCGCCTGCCTGAGCTCGCGAAGCGAGGGCGCCATCCCTATAAAGGCGGAAGATGAATTTAAAAAAAAAAAAAAAAAAAAAAAGAGAAGAGAAGGGGGAAAAAGAAAAAAGAAGGCGAGTAATCAAATGCTCACCACTCGAAGGAATTAAACCGGCGAGACGAAGGTTTTCCTCGGCTAAAAGCTTATTGCACCGAGGGATATCGGCAGTCAGAAGCTGCCCGAATGCCATCCGATCTCTTGGAAGGATGGAGGAATCCCTATTGGCATCAATGTTGGGTATCCCCCAGCTTCCGCGCACCCCGCCGATATCAGCAAAAAAGAATTTGTCCTTCCACCCTTTGACGGAGGTGGGAAGGCACAACTTGAGGATCCTATTGGACCTAGGGGTGAAGGACCACCAACCTGATTGCTTGCGGAGGGTATAAAAACTGCGGAATAAGGAGATGCTGGCCTCTATGCCTTGCAGGTGACAGAGAACCAGAAAGCCGACAATGGTTCGGATCGAGTTAGGAACTAACTGAGAAGGTGTTAAAGAGTATCGGTCCAGAAGATTGAGGATGAAAGGATGGATAGGTAACCGAAGTCCGGCCTTAAAGAAGGCTCCATACAAGGCAACTCTTCCGAACGGGAAGAGGTTACCCTGTCATTGGAGCAGGGTAGAACAAACGAAGGTCCGACGGAAAGCTATATTTGGCTTTCAGATTTACTATGTCTTGAGCAGACATAGCGGAAGCAGTCCCTTCGGGGGACTCCTTGACGACACTAGAAGGACCAGCAGCCGTCGGATGGCCCCGGACGGAAATCCGCCCGCCGGTCGGATGACTCCCGGTTAAGGGGCGACTGACCGGCCGCTGTTCCGGCAAGGAGCGATTAGAGGAGGGGTAGACCACTGGCTTGGTAAGGAAGCGGAAGTTTGAGAAGGGTTGGGGGAACACCCCCAGGAATCAGAAATGGAACAAGAAGGCGATGAAGCCATGGAGACTAACCTGAAAACTTGAGCTAGAATCGAAGGAGCACGAGGAGAGAACGAACACGGGAGACGAACGGACGCTTGCGGACTCGAGAGGGAGCAGTAGCATAAGAAAAGGGAGGATGGGAGGATAAGGACGATTTTTTCCCTTATAACTCCATTTCAAATCACCCCACGATCGTCCGTTCTGACTACGCGTCCACCTTCAAATGGAAGGCGCTTCGGCGGCCTACCAGCGCGAAAAACACGAAAAGCTCCACCAATAAAAAGGGGGCATTGGCCTTATCACAATGATGACGCTCGCCTTTTGTGACTCATTGCTCGAGGGAAATCCTCTCCAATCCCAACAACACGGACAAGCGAAATGATGGCGCGAAAATCGGCCGCCCAGAGGATATTAACACCCCTTTCGCGGGTGATTGAGCGCTCACCCATCTCAGGGGCGGGGGGCATCTGATACGGCTGGCCGTTTCCCTTGGGCAGTATTATCTTTTGCACGATTTTCGAAATAATGATGTGACAGCAAAACCCAGAGGTAGAACTCCAACGCTGGCCTCCAGCTCCAGCCTCCAGCGCCGGCCTTCAGCTTCGGCCTCCAGCGCCGGCCTCCAGCGTCGGCCTCCAGCGCTGACCTCCAGCGGCCTTCAGCGCTGGACTTGGGCTCCGACCTCTAGCGCCGGCCTCCAGCGTCGGCCTTCAGCGCTGGACTTTAGCTCCGGCCTCCAGTGCCGGCCTCTAGCGTCGGCCTCCAGTGTCGGACTTTGGTTTCGGCCTCCAGCGCAGGCCTCCAGCGTCGGCCTCCAGCGTCGGCGTCCCAGCTGACCTCCAGCGTCGGCATCCAGTGCTGGCCTTTGGCTCCGGCCTCCAGCGTCGGCCTCCAGTGCTTTTTCGCATGCACAATGACCAGTCTCATACAACAGATCCCGTGATTCAAGGTCTATTGCCGTGTACCTCGCTCACTGAAATCACGGGCAAGTGTTAGCTCGTTCAGCAGTTACCGCTACAAGCGGCCCTCATCCAGCAACGGCTTAACCACTTGCCGTTCGGAGAAACTTATCCCAACGAGGAAGATTCGACGGTTCCAACGGAACGAGGTAAACGGGACCCCAGACAGGTATAAAAAGAGGACCCGAGCTCAATGCGGGGGAGGCTCGAAATCTCTCTCTCTCTTTCAAGTTCTACTGATATACAACATTTTGTTCTACAACCCACTGACTTGGGCGTCGGAGGGTCCCCACCGAAACCATCGGTCCGGGACTTTTTGCAGGCTCTAGAAGAAAGACGGCGACCTTTCTGCATCCTCGAAGGCCTGCGAAGATCTCAGCTTACCCGACGTTCATCGCAAGTGATTTAGCAGCAACAAGACTTTCAATGAAATGGTGGAAAGAATAATAGAAAAGAACATGACTTGTTTTTCACCCATAGACTTTCAGCGACTTGAAGCTGGCTTTCTTTGTAAGTCAGCATAAAATGTTTGAAGAAAATGCTGCGATGCTTGGGCCGTCACGCTTCCACGACGTATGTAAGGCCCTCGGTGGATCCAGATTCCAGGTTGGGCCTTTCAAGGCTCTATAATTTCTCAAGCCAAGCCCGTCCACCTCTAGACCTTTGCTAATAGGAGGTGCATAGATGCATAGATTGATCGTGTGCCAATATCATTGTGCATGCAGTATGCATCAAGGCTCATTGAGTATCAGCATGCATGGTGGCATGGGTGCGTGGCCAATTCGCACGCCCGATGCGTGCTTGCTACACCTGAGACAGTGCAGCAAGTCTTTTCTTATCAATGTATCAGGTGGCTCTCAACTTGAATGCCACGTTTATACTCTATTTTTAGCTAACAATCCGATCTTTAGATGGGCATATCCATCCCACCTTATGGTTGCTGTTATCCTTATGGAGTTACCATCTTAATATCTTTGCCATCTTCACAACTTTACTCACTTGCCTCAAGGAAAACGCTATGTGCATCAGCCTTCAATGCACAAAGTGTGCACCGAATGTGCACATTGACCGCACGCTCATGTAAATGCACATTCGGAATGTGCCGCGACATGCATGTTTGCACAAGCTCATAACCAATTGCCACGCTCAATACGGTGCACAAAAACTTTTCCTTGCCTCAATTAGTTTTAGGCCTTCCCTCCATCATGCCAAGCTAGATCTTTCATGTTAAACGCTAAACGTTATTTCTTTCACATGGATGATCCTTTGATCTGTTTTAAGCTTTGAACATATTAATAAAAAAAGATGCACATTAATTGATAGACGTAGATGGATTTAAAATAATTTATTTTAAAAAATTCTAATATTCTTTATATCCATCCAACTTGTTATTCTTTTGATTAAAAAATAAAATATAAATAATATTTTTATTCCACTATTTTGTACTTGTTAACCGAAGATTAATAATATGAGTTATATTTTTATTTTTTAATTAAAAAAATAAATATAAGTTATATTTCTGTTCTGTTTCTTTTGTCTATTGAACGATATGATATGAGTTATATCTTTATTTTTATATTTTTATATTTTTTAACTAAAAAAATATGAGCCATATTTTTAGTTTTATATTATTAAATTTTTTAATAAATAATGAGGATATAAACTATATTTCTATTCTTTTATTCTCATTATAGGCTAAGACTTTTCTTATTTTCTTTTAAATTTGTTTAAAGACTATTAAATAAATATTTATGTATTAATCCGTTTGAATTTTAAATTTGAACTAGTTTTGTGTCTTTGCAACTGCATCAGGCATGAATCTACATATGCGTTTGATTGATTGGTTCTCTTGATCGTCCAAAAACAATGAGATGGACCATCCAATCCAATATGGTTTCATAATTAGACAAGTGTCCTAAGAAAGAATGCAAGTGAAACAAAGTCTTGAAAATGTTGTTAGCTTACTCGGCCGATGAAAATTTTGGCAATCGTACCAAATGATTAGAACCTGCCTTCACAAGAGTTCTGTAAGATTATTTGAAAGGTGAGCTATCTTACTAATTTTCATCGGTTCAAAAAGCTTCATTAAGGGTGAAGTCCTAACTACGTTAATTGGGTTTTGTTGCTTTAAGATTAGTGCTATCGAATTGTTTCTTTACTGATTTTCGATGATCTTGTCATCAGCTCCGATCATCTGGACTGTCTGATGGCAAACTCTTCCGCTCCTACTCCGGTAGTGTCCGATGGGGCCTACGCATACCGGATTGCCTTGGCATCGACCTCAAGCTGGTAAGTTTGAATGGATTGCTCCATCACCCTCACCCGCAAAGGTAGCTGAGCTCGAATGGCTATTCCCAGACATCATTCAGGTTCCAGTTCAATCTCTAGAGAACGAAGCTAGTGGATGGGTGAACAGGTCGATCATTGCCCGAAGCCTCTCCCATTGGGTGCCACCGGTAATCGTCTAGGAGTTTCATCGGGCTGGTGTTTCGGAGGGATTGAAGTCGTTTCTCTGGCTCACCGACATTACATCTTTCGATTTTCTGATTCTCAAGCCAAAGATCTCGTTCTGGGAAGGCCATGGGCGGCCAACGGACAACCAATTGCCGTCGCGGAGTGGCAATCCGAGTTCATCCTGGTGGCTGACACCCTTCTCAATGCCCTGCTATGGATCTGACTGCACCTGCTTCCATTGAAATTCTGGACAGAGGAGATATTGTCCTCCATACTATTGGTGGCAGGGGAGTATATGTACTCTAATGCTACAACCAAACTGAAGAATCGAGGGGGGTTTGCCCGTGTATGTGTCCGTGTTGATGTGGGCAAACCCCTCCGACCGGGGGCGAGAGTACGTGGGAGTAAAGCTTCCTTCTGGCAACAATTCTCTTATGAGAACATCGAAGTTATCTGTGAGTCCTGTGGATCTCTGCACTTCACCGGGACCTGCATCTCGATGCCGGACCAAGCTCCTTCCACGCATGGCCCCAAATTCGGATCTTGGATGGCCGCTATCTGGTGAAGGAGCGCCCCCCCCCCCCAGATTTAGCCTTTGGGTTCCAGGAAGAAGGATCAGGGGGTGCGGTGCCTTCCCCTATTTCGGTGGAGGGTGGCAAATCCCTAAGAAGGTGGCTCAATGGCAGTTGAGCAAGCTCCCCACTGATGGCCGATCTTCCTCTTCATCGAAGATGCTATCGGATCAAGGCAAGGAAGCCTCAAAGCAAGCGTGCCGGTCTCATTATGCCATGCCAGTTTTAGAAGCTAAAACCCAGGTTGAGTTTCAGAGGGCTAAACCAATGCAACCTGAGTACAGGGACCATAACCCCTTCACTACTCTGGGTTCAGGGAAAGAGTCTGAGTGCTCGGAGTTCGCAAGGACTCGACTCCGGGCCCATCGAGGAGGGCCCGACCTGTGGAGTCTAACAATCAGCGAGTGGTCTTCAAGTCCACTAAAGCTAAGGGAAAGTTCCCCCTCACAGCTAGAGGAAAGGAGCCAGCATCCTTTACTTTTTCTGCTTCCTTAGACTCAGCCCGGGGGTCAGGTGCTCAGTCTTGCCGGGGAGCCAAGAAATTCCATAGCATGACAAGGCCTAACCCGGGGGTTGCTTCAAGGGTCACCCAACATGAGCTGTTGGAGGGACACACCCACGAGTCTACAGTCTATCAGCTTAAGCAGGCCATTCAGAAAGTTGATACTGTGGTGGTGATGAATTCTTCCCAGTCAGGGGAGTGCTATGGGAAGGAACTAGTGGATGATTCCCCTCCAGACAGCTATCATTCTGAAGAGGAGTTGCCTGGGGACAAGGTCGGGGTCTTCCCCACTCAAGTATCAGGATGAAGATACTTATTTGGAATATGAGAGGAGCCCTGAAACCTTCATTTTGCTCCTCTTTTGGGAGGCTTTTGCAGCTTCATTGTTTTAACATTTGTGTCCTTTTGAAAACTCGACTGTCTAGGGTTAGTCTGGCTCGCTTTCAAAGACTGATTTTTAGATTTTGGGTTTCTTATGCTGTTGAGTTTGTCAGTCTTTCAGGTGGCATTCAGGTGCTCTGAAGAAATGACATGATTAGAGTGGATGTCTTTTATTGCTGTGGTCAGCAAGTTGCTGCTGTCATTTTCGAAGGGACCTCTGTCCCTTAGCTCCTATCAGGTGTTTATGCCAGCACAGACTTCAGGGAACGCCTGGTGCTTTGGGATGAGATTCAGTTTCTGCTTGCCTAAGGATTCCCCTCCCTGATTGCAGGTGACTTCAATTGCATAGTGGGGGCCCATGAGAAGAAAGGGGGAAGGCAGTCTGCTGGATCTGCGGGCAGAGCTGAGTTTAGGTCTTTCATCTCTATTGCCGGTCTTTTGGATCTGAGATTCCAGGGTTCCTAATTTACTTGGTGCAACAATTGGCAGGGAACTGCCAAAGTATGGAAAAGGCTGGATAGGGCCATGGCCACTTCTAATTGGCTTCAGCTTTACCCTTCTATCACTGTCACCCACTTGTCCTGCATAGCATCGGACCACTGCCCTCTTCTTATATCTACTGATGCGGGGTTTCAGCGGAGTCGATAGTTTAGATTTGAGAAGTTTTGAACATCTTATTCTTCTTCTAGGGCTATCATTTCGAGGTCTAGCGATTGCCTGTCAGAGGGAGTGCTATCTACAGGTTATCGAGGCGTCTAGCTCTTGCTAGACGCAGGCTTTCCAGCTGGAATCAAAGGGAGGTGGGGGACATTGTGAGGCAAGTTGAGTAAGTTGAATCTATTATTGCTACGCTCCAGGCCAAAGAGGATCAGAAGGGATTTCTTAATGAGTCTGACCTATCGTTCCTTCCTTCTAGTCTGTCGATCCACCATTCCCTTCTTCTGCTGTAGATTTTCTGGAAGTAGAGGTCCTGGATCCAGTGGATTAAAGAAGGCGACTGTAATACTAGATTCTTTCATTAGGCCACCCTTAAACGCCAAGCGATGAATCATATCAGGTGTTTAGCTGATGATGAGGGTCACTTTCAAGAGGATGACCAGGTGATTAGGGATCAGCTTCTTCATTTCTTCCGATCTAGATGGACTGAGCTTACTGGTGATGAGTTCCCGATTTGCCCAATTTTGACCCCTAATAGGGTCTTCGATACGGAGAATGACCTTCTTATTAGGCCCATTTCGGCAAAGGACATTCGAATGGTTTTATGGGATTTTGGTGTGGATAAGGTCCTGGGGCTTGACGAGTCCCACCTTTATTCTTTCGCCATTATTGGGGTATTCTGGGTCAGAATGTTACGCAGGTCATCCAGCTTATTTTTCAATCAAAAGCCATTCCCTTTGAGTGGAATTGGACTTTTGTTATCATGGTACCTAAACTCCCTGATGCCACCGTTCTCTAGCACTACCAGCCTATCAACCTTTGCACTACCTTATATAAGTTATGTGCGCATCTCTTGATCTTTCGGATGCGATCGGTGATCCCTCGTCTTTTTTCTTCAGAGCAAGAGGCTTTCCTCAAAGGGTGTAGTATCACTGATAATGCCTTGCTAGCTTAGGAATTCATGCATGATCATCAACGAGCCTCTGGTCGTCACTGTCTAATGGTCATAAAGTTGGACATGAAGAGAGCTTATAATAGACTGAGCTGGACTTTCTTACGACATACTCTCGAGGAGCTTGGGTTTGAGGAGCTCTTTATTGACTGGATCATGGCCTATGTTTATCGGCCATCTTTTTTTATCCTTATTAATGGGGTCAGACTGATTACTTTCACTCTAAGGTTGGGTTGAGGCAGGGGTGTCCTCTTTCACCATTTCTATTCATCCTCTCTACTGATGCTTTATCGCAGGTACTATCTCAGGCACAGTAGGGCTATTGTCTGATCTCCTATAGCGCGGGGCCCTGAGGGCCTTCGCTGTCCCACCTGCTGTTTTGCCAATGATTGCATTATCCTGGGCAAGGCTTCAAAAAGTAATGCTACCACTTTTGCCTCTATTCTTCATTTTTATTATCAGGCCTCTGGATAGAAAGTCAATCTGAGTAAATCCTTGATCTGCTTTAGCCCCTTAACGATGCCTACTTTAAGGGGGGCTATCACGAAAATTATGGTATCTCGATTATGGCAGACCAGCTTTCCTATATGGGGATTCCTATTACGAAAAGACGGCCATGAAGCTCTAACTTCAATGATCTAGAGAGGCGTGTCAGTGATCGTCTGGATGGATGGCAGGATACTGGACTTTCTATGATGGCGAGGATTATACGATCTGTGCTTTCGTCTCTTCCTCTCTATCTGTTATCTAATACGGCTATTCCATTAACTTGCTTGAGGAAGATTGGGAGATACTCCAGGGACTTTCTCTGGGCCTCGATGTAGGATGGACATGGTACTTACCTTGTGGCTTGGGACATTGTTTGTTTACCGATCATTGAGAAGGGGCTGGGGATCCAGTCCCTTACTGTTAGGAGGGAGGCTTTGATTGCTAGGCACACAATACGGTTTTTGCTTGATCCACACTGTATATGGAGCTCCTTCATGCATGCCAAATATGGAGACTGGATTTCTTCTGTTGATCCTCAGTCTACTCGAGGGCATTCCTTCTTCTGGAAAGAGGTCTGCTGGCATGTTTCGGATATTTTGAACAGTATCTCATGGATTATTGGTGATGGAGTCTCTATGAATGTTGTTCGGAATATGTAGATTGCGGACCTCCCACTGTCTCGTTGGCCTACCTTTGTTAGCACCGCCATCCCTAGTGGCATGAGAGTCTCTGATTTAATCATCCAGGACCATTCTGCTTAGTATACCCCTTTGCTATCCAGTCTTTTCAGGGATGACCCTGTCATCACGTTCTATCCATTCCTGTCACTCCGGGTCATACCTCTGACATTAGGGTTTTGAGAAGATCTTGTTTGCCTTGGGCTCCTATTAGGGACCTCCTGAATATTTATAGGCCACAGCCCCAGCAGTTGTTGGATGTGGCATGGATCTGGCACCTCTCTATTCACCCTAGAGTTCAACTATTTGTTTGGAAGCTGGCACGGAGCTATTTTCCCACCTGCTCCTTTCTCTCAAGGCGTGGTTTGAGCATCTATCCCACTTACCCATTATGTGGCCTTGAGGAGGAGTCGGTTGATCATACTATTTTTATCTGTTCCAGAGCCAGACATATATGGCAAATTTCAGGTGACCGGCCCTGGGACGAAGATATTTCTTCTCTCCGCATCTCCTTTCTGGGTCTGATTAAGTGGGATTTGGAGAGGAGCATCCATCAGAAGGTTACCACGAGGGCTTATATTGCTAATTAGATTTGGTTATCCCAAACCAGCTGGTGTTCATTGATGAGACAGCTCCTTTCTATAAGATCGTCAGGTCAGCCTTCTCCTTAGCTGCGAAGTATACTTTCCATCACACAGTTCTTGATTCTGATAGCCCTGGCCTCTGGAGCTCACATGCTGCCTTGGCAGTGCATCGTCGTACGGTCTTCATTTCCTAGGAGCCCCCACCTCTAGGTTTGTCAAAATCAATTTTGATAAGAGTGTTCGGGGTAGATCTGCTGGATCAGGTTTTGTGATACGAGGGCCGAATGGTGAGTTGTTGGCTGCTGGTGGTTTCGGCCTTCTTGACTCATTGATGCCCCTGGCTGAGCTGTCCGCTGATTGGATGGGCATTTCCTATGCCATCCGTGCTCTGGGCGCCCATTGTTTTATCATCGAGGTGAATTCTATCACTGTTATTCTCTAGCTCCGACAGAACCCCTGCGACTCATTGCCATCCAACCCCTTGATTATCGACATTCGATCTATCCTTTAGGGAGTTCATAGCGCCTTGATTCGGCATATTTATAGGGAAGCCAACTCTGCGGTCGATTGAATCGCCGCCAGGGTGGTCGATCACTCTGAATTTGGAGCTAGAAGCAGGATAATCTATACCATCGTGTTCTGACATAAATTTTGTATTCTAATATATCGGGCTTGACTCATCCGATATTGATATGATCATCCGTATGTACAAAAAAAAAAAAAAAAAAAAAAAAAAACTTCATTCATTAATTATTTTCAGCTCCTACTCCATCCTTTATGCCCTTAATTTTTTTCTTTTTTCTACTTATTTCTTTCTTTCTTTGTTTTTAGTGACACCATCCATATATAATCAAAAATATTATAAAAAAGTATTTTAAAGATGGCTACCCTATTTCATATATAGCTCGTTACACGCGTGCGCGACTACCCTACAACCTCTTTATGACTATAATCATAATTACAATGCACTTACAATTGTATGGATAAAAATGGGCTGACCTATTTCAGCACATTTCAATCAAAAATAAGATTTAAGTATAATTTGTTTATGTATATTTGTCACTTAATAAGAAAAAAATAGTGTATATATATATATATATATATATATATATATATATATATATATAAAAATAAAAATATTTATAAAAATATAATTAATAAATAAATATAAAAATACTATTCAACTCAACTTATCTGATCTAAACCTTTTTTTTCAACTACATAAATAAAAATAAAAAATATTTTTTTAAAATTTAAAAAAGATAAAATATAAAATAAATTTTATTTTTACTTATCAAAAATAATTTTTAAGAGATAAAAAAATAAAAAAAGAAACATTTATGAAAATTAAATATAGTCTTATTTTTAAATTAATATATATCCTGACACATTTTAACGGTGACGTTCAATTTGATGGAGAACTTGTACCTTCAACCAACTTGATGAGATGTGGCAATAATAATAAGAACTTTTTACTGCAACAACAACTTGACCTGGACCTGAGTGATTAAATTTGGTGGACGAGGAATCAAATATTAGACACAGAGCTAACGAGGGTCGGTATAGCAGGGCCAAAGACAGAAAATGGCCTGTATTGCTA
Organism: Calamus simplicifolius; assembly: GCA_900491605.1. Taxonomy (NCBI): domain Eukaryota; kingdom Viridiplantae; phylum Streptophyta; class Magnoliopsida; order Arecales; family Arecaceae; genus Calamus; species Calamus simplicifolius. The sequence goes on along the minus strand of UESW01001341.1, from coordinate 144,889 downwards.
CTAGAATATGTCTTTCGATTCGAATGTGATTGAACTTTAGGATGGGCTCTCTCTTGAGAAGACCTGTAAAATAGTCCTTACGCAAGAGGCATTAGGAATGGTCCTCTGCGAAAGACCCTCCGACACTCAAGTCAGCGGAAATCAGTATTCAACAAATGTGAGAAGAAGGCTCTCACTGAACAGTCTCTTCAGGATGACCTTTCGAGAACTCCGAACAGAGCGTTAATGATGGAAAGGGGTGAGCAGAAGTAGAAGGAGAGTGGACCAGTAAGCCAGTGCATATACCTGAGAAGTCAGAAGTCGGTTCTATTTATAAAGGATCACTTGATTCCTTGGGGGCGTCGTGGGTCCGAAAGCCATTAGGATTCGAATCCAGTTTGTTATGAGGTCAGTAAGATTCGTATCTTGTTAGTTAGAGGATCGACGGCTGGGAGAGCTGGTTGATGTCTTGAGATTCAGAAACGGTGTAGGCTCTAGGGCTTTAGGCCACTCTCGGGTATGATTTTTTTCTAAACTCTCCCATGCCGGATTCCGCAGAGGTGCTTGAGTGCCCGGGTCTGGCTGGGGCACGGTGAATAGGAATAGCTCGGCGGAGGCCGAGAGACAGGGATAGCTCGGCTGAGGCCGAGAGATGTTAATAGCTCGGCTGAGGCTGAGAGATGTGATAGCTCGGCTGGGACCGAGAGATGTGATAGCTCGGTTGGGATCGAGAGACAGGGATAGCTCGACTAAGGCCGAGAAACAGGGATAGCTCGGCTAAGGCCGCAAAACGAGGATAGCTCGGCTGAGACCGAGAGACAGGGATAGCTCGACTGAGGCTAAGAAATGTCAATAGCTGATGTCAATAGCTCGACTGAGGCCGAGAGATAGGGATAGCTCGGCCGAGATCGAGAGACAGAGATAGCTCGGCTGAGGCCGAGAAATGTCAATAGCTGATGTCAATAGCTCGGCTGAGGCCGAGAGATGTCAATAGCTCGGCTGAGGCCGAGAAATGTGATCCAAGCCTTGGGAATCCTTGGCTCGCCGAGGGGCTAAAGCACCTCGACCCACTGAGGCTGATTCATCTCTAATGAGTACTGTACAGCAAGTGGGAGTCAGGGCTAATCTTAACCCCTTGCATGATTATTAATGCAATGGTGATTTTACCCCTCAACACATGCCCCCCACTCCCTAGTTTGAAGCGTAGGTTTGGGCGTAGGGAGTATAACTCCAAGTGGCACGATCTGAATGGAGGGGTCTGGATTTGACAGCCTGCATAATGATGCCCTAATTAATGCTGCGCGGCCTCCATGCTTTGCAGGATGAATCTATCGTTTCTTAGGGGCAAAGGTTGGAGAAACGCCACGTATCAAATCCCGATTTTCATGGCGCCCGCGATGGCGGTTCCGGGTGTCTTGTTTAAAATGCCTTATATTCTCTTCGAGACGGTTACCTTTAAGGAGAAACAAAGTTGTAACAGCGCCATTTCCGTTTGCAACACTCTTTTGTTTCTTCTTGGAGAATCTTGTTCCCCTATTTCCTTTGTAACCTCGCTCGGCATTTCTTTCAACCAACAGCATGGTGAGGCCTAGCGACATGGTTTCAGAGATTGTTGCTGAGGATTTGGGGAGAATACGCCAGAAATATGGCATTCCCTCGGATGTCATTTTGCGGATGTCGAAGCCCGAGCACAGGGTCTTGTAAGAGCTGGAGGGCGGGATCTTTCTTTACGAAGATAGCCTGAAGGCAGGCCTCCGGTTTCCCCTTCATCCCTTAGTGAAAGAGATCATGAGGTTTTATAATATCTGCCTGACAATGGTGGCTCCTAACAGCTGGCGGAGTATCATCGGGTTTATCTCGATGTATAACTAGGTTCAGGTAACAACAACTTTGTCCCTGTTCTGTGTTTGTTACCATCTGATGTCAGGGAGGAGCTCAGAGTGGTCCTATATCGGACCTCGGAGGTCATTCAGGATGATCATGGATAAACTGTCATCCATAAAGGAATGGAAGGTTCGATTCTTTATCGTCGAAGGGAACATCGGTTCCAGCTTTCCGCGGGGATGGGGAAACCCTGTTAGGGATATGGAAGCACATCCAGCCTTATCCGAATAGGAGAAGGAGGACCTAGGGGTCCTTCTTGACGGTCGAGTGTTCTCGACTAACGTCTTACTATCGGAGGAGGCTCTTTTGTCGCCGGGCTTAGCCCCTCGATGTACAAGGCAAGTCTTTTTCTTTCTCTCTTCTATTGATTTCATTCGAGCGAGTATATCTCGGTCTGATTGTCACCTACTGCGCTTGCAGTCAAGAGATCTACATTGGAGGGCCGCATAAAGAAGGAGTTGGGCAAGCGCCCGAGAGAGGCCAGTAGTGGGGAAAGACGCAAGCCTGAGAAGAGGGTTCGTCTTTCTGAAGAGCGCTTGCCGGAGATAATTGTTGACCCAATTGATGATTTTGATGATTAACAAAACTATGTGAGTATAATTTTTGAAGGCTCTAATGATTTTGATTTAGTGTTTCAGCCTATAAGACTATTGAAAGATCAAAATCAAGTGTTACAATGTGTTCTGGATCGATCTAATGTCTAGGTAAGAATTGCAGACATTAGAGTCGACTCCGAGAATCACAGAGCCGACTCCGGAACTGGCACGGCCATTAGAGTCGACTCCGAGACTGTGAGAGTCGACTCTCACAGACGGAGCAGAAAGTCGATTTTTCTGGCTCCAACCTAGAGTCGACTCCGGGTAAGTTAGAGTCGACTCCGGAAAAGCATCTTGTCGACCCCAGAAAAGCCAGAGACGACTCCGAAAATAACGTTTTAAATCGCCTCGAGCTAGAGCCGACTCCAGAAAAGTTAGAGTCGACTCCAACCCACCTGGAACGAAAAACGAAGTTGCCAGATCAGCTCTAACGGTAACTTTTCTATTTTTACTCATTTCTAACGGATATATTTTGATAGAAGGTACACTCCAACGGATAGTTTTATTCCAAAAAGGGTGTAAAAGAAATCTATAAAATGGGGAGTCTATTGTTAAAAGAAAAGACGAGAAAAAAAAAGAGAAGAAACAATCCAAAAATCTGAGATAGACAAATCCCATTTCAAAAATCTGAGAGCTTGAATCTTGAAAGGAAAACCTTCTAGCTCAAATCCACTCCACTCCAAAAAGCTCAAGAGGAATCCAAGGCATTCAAATCAAGTTTTTGTGGATTTCCCAACTTGGAGAAAGAAGTTCAGATTCTTGCTTTTCAACTCTTCTCAACTGCTTCAACTGTGAAGAATCGGAGCTGAGGCTTGATTCAACCTAGCAAGGAGAAGAAGAAAAGAAGAAAAGAAGAAAAGCTCAAAAGCCAACCATCTTCAAATCAGGCTTTTCTAAACTTGTTATATTATTTGATTATCTGCTCATTAAGGAGCTTTGTATTTGAAAAACATATTTCATTTGTTTGTATCTAGTTCAATCTGGGGGATTGAACTAGTGGAGGTAGTCTTACCTCGGTACAAGCTTGGTAAAGCTTGTGTTAGGGTTTTTGTGCTGGTGAGCCTTTGAAAACCAGCTGGGTTCGTTGTGCACCCGGTAAAACAACAAGTTTGAGTTGTGAGCTTGGAAAACAACTCGGCTGTAATCTAGAGTGATTATAGTGTGGACCCAAGTGAATCTTGGGAGTGGACGTAGGTGTTGGATACACCGAACCACTATAAAATCTTTTGTGTTTGCCGTGTTCTATTGACTCTATCTCTATCTCTATTCTATTCACTGCACTTTATAGTTACTTTGCATTTGCCTTCATTAATCTCAAGCAAACTATTTAAAAAGGGCTAATTTTTAAGAACCCAATTCACCCCCCCCCCTCTTGGGTTGCATCTGGGCCAACAATTGGTATCAGAGCTAGTGCTCATTAGATTTTGATCACACGATCAAGAGCTAAAGTTCCAAATGGCAACACAAGTTGGTTCTTTTGCTGAAGGTCATTCTACGAATAGACCTCCACTTTTTAATGGCTCAAACTATTCTTATTGGAAAGCTAGAATGAGGATATTCATTCAAGCTTCTGATTATGAGCTTTGGGGTGTTATAATTAATGGACCTAGTACACCCACACACGTTATTGATGGCACTATTGTTCCTAAGCCCGAAAGGGACTGGAATGATAATGATAGGAAAATGGCACACTTAACGCTAAAGCCATGAATGTACTATATTGCTCATTAGACGCTAATGAATTCAATAGAATCTCCACTTGTAATTCCGCAAAGGAGATTTGGGATAGATTAGAGGTTACCCATGAGGGTACCAATCAAGTGAAAGAATCCAAAATAAATATTCTTGTTCACAAATATGAGTTATTAATATGGAACAATCTGAAACCATTGCATGCATGTACACTAGATTCACTGACATTATAAATGGTTTGAAAAGTCTTGGTAAGACATATACTAACTCTGAACTTGTTCGGAAAATTCTTAGGTCTCTACCAAGATCATGGGAAGCAAAGATGACTGCAATCCAAGAAGCTAAGGACCTCAATACTTTACCCTTAGAGGAGCTTCTAGGATCCCTAATGACCCATGAGCTGACTATGAGGCAGCATGTTGAGGAGGATTCAAAGAAAAAGAAAATGATTGCCCTCAAAGCTGCAAAAGATGAAGAGAGCAGCAGCAATGATGATGATGATGATGATGATGAGACTGCTCTCTTAGCAAAGAAATTTAAGAGATTTATGAAGAAAAAGAAACCCTTCCACAAGAAAAAATTTGGAGTTAAGTGGGAAGGAGAAAAGGATAAGATTAAGGACAAGGACAAGGAAAAAGAGAAAGACCCCTTGACATGCTATGAATGTAATAAACCGGGGCACTTTAGAAATGAATGTCCTAGATTGAAGAAAGCCTATAAAAAGAAGAAGAAGGCTTATATGGCGACTTGGAGTGATAGCGAGGAATCTTCTTCCGAAGAAGAAGAGCAAAAGGAAGTCGCAAACATATGCTTCATGGCGGACGACAACGAAGAGGTAAGCACCGAAACCCCCGATGATGAATTTACATTTGATGAAATGTTTGAAGCTTTTAATGAATTGATGATTGATTTTAAATCTTTGAAAAAGAAGTATAAGTTTTGAAAAATGAAATATTAGTTTAGCTAAAAGTAAAAATGAATTAGCTTTAGAAGTTAAGAACTTAACTAATGAAAAAGAAGAACTTAGGAAAGAAAAGAAATATTAATCAAGAAATAGATTTATTGAAATCTGAAACTAAAAACTCAACAAAGATTTAAAAGTTCAATTAGAAACTTAGCTTTAGAAAAAAGCAAGCTAAAGAAATGACTTCTTAAGAAAGATGTTAAAAATATAAAGACATTGTTGAAAATTTACTTAAGCTCAACTAAACTTAACATGATTTTAGATAGTCAAAAAGCTGTTTTTGACAAAGCAGGTTTAGGGTATAACACATTAAGGAAACAAAAATCTTAAAGAATATTTTATAAAAGCCAACCAAAGTAATATAACTTGTTTCAAATGTAATGAAAAGGTCATAAATCATTTGAATGCAAAACGTTAAATAATAACAACAAGTTAAATATTAAAGCAAAGAAAATATGGGTTCCGAAAGGAACAATTTTTGTTGCTGCTAACCATGAAGGACCCAAGAAAGCTTGGGTACCTAAACATAAAGTTTAAATTATGTTGCAGGAATGTCTTGTAGCCAAAAGATCAAAGAAAAAGTGGTACCTTGATAGTGGCTGCTCAAGACATATGACGGGTGACAAAGATGAATTCATCACCCTGGAAGAAAAGAAAGGTGGAGTTGTGACGTTTGGCGATAACGGTAAAGGTCAAATTATGGGCCTTGGTAAAGTTCGCATAACTCCATCTATAGTTATTGATAATGTACTTTATGTTATGGTTTAAAGCACAATTTAATTAGTATAAGCCAACTATGTGATAAGAACTTTAATGTTTCATTTAAATCTTCTATTTGCATAGTATCTGATTCCATTAATGATAGCATTGTTTTTACTGGTTATAGATATGGCAATGTGTACTTAGTTGACTTAGATAAATTATCTGAAAGTAGTCATTGCCTAATTGCTGACAATGCTAACATAAATGATATTGGATGGTTATGGCATCGTAGATTAGGTCATGCAAGCACACACCTTATTTCAAAACTAATTAAAATGGATTTAGTTAAAGGATTACCTAAACTAGATTTTGAAACAACAAAATTTGTGATGCATGTCAATTTGGAAAACAAACTAGAAGTTCTTTCAAATCTAAAAATGTTGTTTCAACTTCTAGGGCTTTAGAGCTACTTCACATGGATCTTTTCGGACCAACTAGAACCACAAGTCTAGGAGGAAAGAAATATGGTCTAGTGATTGTAGATGATTATTCTAGATATACTTGGGTAATGTTTTTAGCTCACAAAGATGAGACTTTCTCGATATTCCTGAAATTCTTCAAGAAAGTCACAAATGAGAAAAACACTACTATAGTATCTCTAAGAAGTGATCATGGAACAGAATTTGAAAATCACTTATTTGAAAATTTCTGCACTGAAAATGGAATTAATCATAATTTTTCAGCCCCTAGGACTCCACAACAAAATGGTGTAGTTGAAAGAAAAATAGGACTCTAGAAGACATGGCCCGTACCATGCTATGCGAAAGTAACCTACCAAAGTATTTTTGGGCGGAAGCTATTAACACAGCATGTTACATCTTAAACAGAGCTTTAATAAGACCAATATTAAAGAAAACACCTTATGAATTATGGAATGAAAGAAAACCAAATATAAAATACTTTCATGCATTTGGATGTAAATGTTTCATTCATAATAATGGTAAAAACAACTTAGGAAAATTTGATGCTAAATCTGATGAAGGAATTTTTCTAGGTTATTCAACAACTAGTAAAGCTTATAGAATCTTTAACAAGAAAACCTTAATTGTTGAAGAATCCATACATGTAGTGTTTGATGAATCTTTAGCAACTGGATCTGAAAAGATTGATGATGAGGAAGATACAAACATAATTGAAAAAGATCTTGAAAAACTTAATATTGAAGTATCTTCTGATCATGAACAAGAGGCTAAAGATGATGACTCACATAAGGACGATGATGTCAATATTGATCATAATGATATAGATCTTCCGAGAGACTGGAGATATGCCCATAGTCATCCCAAGGAATTGATTATAGGTGATCCATCTCAAGGTATAAGAACTAGATCATATGAGAAATATCAGTAATCATCTTGCATTTGTTTCACAAATTGAACCTAAAACTATAGAAGATGCTGAAAAAGATAATAATTGGATGTTAGCAATGCAAGAAGAATTAAATCAATTTACAAGAAATAATGTATGGACTTTAGTTGAAAGACCTAAAAATCATTCAGTAATAGGATCAAAATGGGTTTTTAGAAATAAACTTGATGAAAATGGCATTGTAATTAGAAACAAAGCTAGATTAGTTGCAAAAGGATATAATCAAGAAGAAGGCATTGATTTTGATGAAACTTTTGCACCTGTAGCTAGATTAGAAGCTATTAGGCTATTACTAGCATTTGCATGTCACATGAACATTAATTTATTTCAAATGGATGTTAAAAGCGCATTTTTAAATGGATTTATAAATGAAGAAGTATATGTAGAACAACCACCTGGTTTTATAGATCACGAATTTACAAATCACGTTTTTAAATTACACAAAGCATTATATGGTTTGAAACAAGCACCTAGAGCTTGGTATGATAGGTTAAGTAAATTCTTAATTGAAAATGATTTCACAAGAGGAAATGTTGATAAAACACTATTTTTGAAAAGAAAAAGTAAAGATTTACTTGTAGTACAAATATATGTTGATGACATTGTTTTTGGTGCTACTAACGATTCTCTATGTCAAGAATTTGCTAAGTTAATGCAGGGAGAATTCGAGATGAGCATGATGGGAGAACTCAACTTCTTCCTTGGACTCCAAATCAAACAAAGCAAAGAGGGTATCTTTATCAACCAAACAAAGTACACAAGAGAGATTCTAAAGAAATTTGGTATGGAATCAATTAAACCCCTCGGAACACCAATGAGTCCTTCATGCAAGCTGGACAAAGATGAAGAAGGTAAAAAGGTTGATCAGAAGTATTATCGAGGTATAATCGGATCCCTTCTTTATTTAACAGCAAGTAGACCAGATATTATGTTTTCTGTATGTCTATGTGCTAGATTTCAATCAGAACCTAAAGAATCACACTTAATAGCTGTTAAAAGAATACTAAGATACTTAAGTGGAACAAAAAATGTAGGTTTATGGTATTCTAGAGATTCCACATTAAATCTAATTGCATACTCAGATTCTGATTATGCCGGATGCAAGTTAGATAGAAAAAGCACAAGTGGTGCATGCCAATTTTTAGGAAGTAACTTAATCTCATGGTTTAGCAAAAAGCAAAATTCGGTTGCATTATCTACTGCGGAAGCAGAATATGTTGCAGCTGGAAGTTGCTGTGCTCAAATCCTATGGATTAAGAGACAACTTGAAGACTATGGTATCACACTTGATAAGACACCCATAAGATGTGATAATACAAGTGCAATAAATCTTACTAAAAATCCAATTCAACATTCAAGAACAAAGCACATTGAAATACGATATCACTTTATAAGAGAACATGTAGCCAATAATGAAATTTGTCTTGATTATGTGAATACTGAAGAACAACTTGCAGATATATTAACAAAACCCTTAAGTGAAGAAAGATTTTGTTATCTTAGAGGAGAATTAGGAGTTTGTGATCCTTTGGAATAGTTTTCTGAAACTCTTAAGGACATCTATCTAGATTTCATCATTTTCTTGAAAAATCTTGATATTTCAATAAGGAAATCTATCTAGATCTTGATTCACTGTTTCCCCAATTGCTAAAGAACTTAAATCTATAATTTGATGATTAATTTGAATAGTTTCAAATCGTTGAAACTCAATTTTTTATCTCTGAAACTGTTAGAGTCGACTCTGACAGTTTGCGGAGTCGACACCTGAGTTTTTGATTTTCTGTCTAAGTGATTAGAGCCGACTCTGGCTTTTGTGGAGCCGACTCTAATACGAGCGCTGACAGACTTTCTGGCTCGGAGCCGACACCCAGTTTTCGGGAGTCGACTCTAAGTCGAGTTAGGTCAAAAATAAAAAGGCGGAGTCGACCCCCATTCATTCCAATCGTCTCCTAAACCGTTCCTAAGAGCTCCAAAATTTTCCAACTTCCCCAAATCCACTCAAAACCCTTGATTAAGCTTCCAATCTTCTCAATGGCACCAAAGAGGCGCGGATTCGTCGCTGGAGCATCCGTTCCAACGAGAAGACGCACGATTCGAAGGCAACCATCGCCTTCTTCCTCTTCGGCCACTCAAGAGGATTCTCCACCTTCACCCTCATCTCCTAAGGTTGATCAATTAGCTGGTAAGACCATTACCACTGGGAGGAAAGTTAATTTTGATTTATTTGAATCGGAGGGTTTCTCTATTGGACGAAATTTAAGGGATATGGGATGGGAGAAAGTGTGCTCACTAGACTTACCCACATATCCAGCATTGGTAAGAGAATTTTATAATGGATTAAGCAGAGGAGAAGGAGGATTGATTAGCACAGTGAGAGGAACTAGGGTTATGGTAACAACTGAAATTCTTGGAACCCTTTTAGAAATGCCCACTGTTGGTTTATTGGAATGTCAACTTAATGACAGAAGTGGTGCACTATCAAGGATGCTAGGAAGAGATGTGACTGAGTTCGAAGAGATCTTTGCAAATCAGTTAAACCTAGAACTCAGATTATTGCATAATATATGTGGTAGAATCTTATTTCCAAAAATAGGGAGATTTGAGTATGTCTCGGAGCGAGACGTTCTGATGATGGACTGCATTATAACTGGAAGGCCAGTCAATTTAGCTGGCATGATGATAGGATACATGGCAGAGGCAGCCACTAAGAAAAGATCAACTCTACCCTACGGAATGATTCTGACACTAGTTTTTAGAAGCCAGGGTGTACTCATAATGGAAAATGAACCTTTAAGAAAACTGAGACACACTGATTATTACAGCATTTCTACTATTCACAGAATGGGATTTAAGAAAGTTAATGGTGTTTGGATGAGGAGAGAGGAAAGAACAGATAGGGATGGTGCAGAGGGAACCAGACTAGAAGAAATCCCGGGACCATCTACTGCGGGACCATCAGTCCCTGATTCATCTTTTGCGGGACCTTCGTCTGCTGGACCTTCGGAGGCCGGACCAAGTTCTATTCCATCACCTCCACATCAGCCTATAACAAATTCTGGAGGATTTTCAAATGAACAACTTGATCAGTTAAGAAGCTTACTTGCTGAGTATGACAGTCACAGGTCAAATGAAATTAATCAATTGAAAGAAGACTTTAATCAGTTAAAAGAAGAATTAAATTCGAGACTGGACATGCTATCCTTTACCTTAGGCAGTTCTGTGGAATCCTTTGGAGCTGAGCTTCACAAGATCTTCGAAAGGATGGAAGGCATTGCCGATGGATCAGGATCGTATGTTCATGCAACGGGTCAATTGAAGAAGGACATTGACCTTGCAGTCTCTCAAATTGAAGCCTGCCTTGAAAATTTTAAGAAGTCACAAAAAGATGATGTAATGGAGATAATAGGTCATCTAAAGAAAATTGTATTCAAGCATATTTGATCTTGTTTTAGAGTTTAATAGCTTGTACTTAGGAAGTTTTTGATTATCCAATGTATTTCATTTTGAGATGTAAATGAATCAACTGATGTAATGGTTCTTGCATATGAAATACAATTTCACTTTTTCAAAATTTTGATTGATTGGACTCCTATGCTTTATTGAGATTATAAATTTTTCTTTACTCTCCTTATTGCTTATAACAAAAAAGGGGGAGAGATAGTTGTGTATATGCAAAGAAAGAAAAGATTATATATGCATAAAGAAAGAAAGAAAGGGGGAGAAGGGAGAATTAATTGTTTATGCAAAATGAATTGAAATGATTAATCTGTTACAATTTGATTTATATATAAGAGGAGCTACTCAATGCAGGGGGAGCTTAACAAAAAGCTCATTTACAATCTTATGCACATTAAGTTTAATAATTCAATATTAATGGATTGTACAATTTTAAAAGTTTACATTGAACATTGGCATCAAAACCTTAATTTCAATGGTTTAAAGTTAAAATGACTATAATCCTTAATTTGATTGAATGTTTGAATGCATATACTCAAAGTTTTTGTTATCATCAAAAAGGGGGAGATTGTTGACCCAATTGATGATTTTGATGATTAACAAAACTATGTGAGTATAATTTTTGAAGGCTCTAATGATTTTGATTTAGTGTTTCAGCCTATAAGACTATTGAAAGATCAAAATCAAGTGTTACAATGTGTTCTGGATCGAATCTAATGTCTAGGTAAGAATTGCAGACATTAGAGTCGACTCCGAGAATCACAGAGCCGACTCCGGAACTGGCACGGCCATTAGAGTCGACTCCGAGACTGTGAGAGTCGACTCTCACAGACGGAGCAGAAAGTCGATTTTTCTGGCTCCAACCTAGAGTCGACTCCGGGTAAGTTAGAGTCGACTCCGGAAAAGCATCTTGTCGACCCCAGAAAAGCCAGAGACGACTCCGGAAATAACATTTTAAATCGCCTCGAGCTAGAGCCGACTCCAGAAAAGTTAGAGTCGACTCCAACCCACCTGGAACGAAAAACGAAGTTGCCAGATCAGCTCTAACGGTAACTTTTCTATTTTTACTCATTTCTAACGGATATATTTTGATAGAAGGTACACTCCAACGGATAGTTTTATTCCAAAAAAGGTGTAAAAGAAATCTATAAAAGGGGAGTCTATTGTTCAAAAAAGAAGAGACGAGAAAAAAAAAAGAGAAGAAACAATCCGAAAATCTGAGATAGACAAATCCCATTTCAAAAATCTGAGAGCTTGAATCTTGAAAGGAAAACCTTCTAGCTCAAATCCACTCCACTCCAAAAAGCTCAAGAGGAATCCAAGGCATTCAAATCAAAGTTTTGGTGGATTTCCCAACTTGGAGAAAGAAGTTCAGATTCTTGCTTTTCAACTCTTCTCAACTGCTTCAACTGTGAAGAATCGGAGCTGAGGCTTGATTCAACCTAGCAAGGAGAAGAAGAAAAGAAGAAAAGAAGAAAAGCTCAAAAGCCAACCATCTTCAAATCAGGCTTTCTAAACTTGTTATATTATTTGATTATCTGCTCATTAAGGAGCTTTGTATTTGAAAAACATATTTCATTTGTTTGTATCTAGTTCAATCTGGGGGATTGAACTAGTGGAGGTAGTCTTACCTCGGTACAAGCTTGGTAAAGCTTGTGTTAGGGTTTTTGTGCTGGTGAGCCTTTGAAAACCAGCTGGGTTCGTTGTGCACCCGGTAAAACAACAAGTTTGAGTTGTGAGCTTGGAAAACAAGCTGTAATCTAGAGTGATTATAGTGTGGACCCAAGTGAATCTTGGGAGTGGACGTAGGTGTTGGATACACCGAACCACTATAAAATCTTTTGTGTTTGCCGTGTCTATTGACTCTATCTCTATCTCTATTCTATTCACTGCACTTTATAGTTACTTTGCATTTGCCTTCATTAATCTCAAGCAAACTATTTAAAAAGGGCTAATTTTTTTAAGAACCCAATTCACCCCCCCCTCTTGGGTTGCTATCTGGGCCAACAATAATAGACAGAAAAGAGAATGTGGGAGTGCCGGCGATGAGAGAGGGGTCCTCTCAGTTGCGGAAAGAAGCAATAGCCATGACGGAGGAGCAAAGAGCAAAGGAGGACCCATAGAGGGTTGCCGAGATCCCTTGCCCTTTGGTGGTGGAGATAGTGGACAGCCCGGACGAGGCTCCGTTAGAAGTTCAGGGTGAGCCTACCATTGAAGGGCCTCCCTCGGAGGGATTAAAGGGCGCTGACGTTGGGCCAGCGGTAATGGAGGCTCGGGAGGAGTTTCCTGTTGGAGAGCTTCCGCCTGAGGAGGTTAGAGGAGCTGGTGAACAGGTTGAGGCTTTCGGTGGAGCCCGCGGGGGAGGAGCAGGCATCGGTGATTGAAGAAGGACCTTCGGGTGAAGAAAGGGGACAGGATGATAACCTTCCAATCGAAGCTTCTCCCATTGAAGCCTCGGGAACATTGATGCATGGGCTGGCCGAGATATCCGAGGAATCACAGGCTAGACTTTTGCTGAAGGAGACCAGGAGATTGAAGGCTTCACAGTCTGAGGTTGCCCAGACTGATCCCTCAGATGGGCAGCCTGGTAGTTTGGACTCAGCTATCGAGAAGGCGTTCTCTGCTCTGATGAGGTCGGCATTGTATCCGAGCGCGGTCCCTTAATGAACGAGTTTGCGGACTTGGATCTTATTGACGCCGCATTCTATCAGCAGAATGTGGCGAAGGATGTTCATCTTCTCCCTGAAATCAACAATTTCATTCTCATGGAGCTAGCTAGGTCTTACACCTTCCGGATGAGTTGCTATTCCAGAGTAGTGGGTGCTTTCTGGTTAACTTGATCGCGCTTTCTTATTTGGGTTTTGTTTCGCAAAGCGCTCTGATCACTAGGGCACTGTGCTGGCGCTTGAGCCTGGTGACAGGGGCCAGCGTTCAGGCCAAGAGAGTCAGTATTGAGCTCCGATTGCGAGCAGAGGCGTCCGATAAATTTAAGTGAGTTTTGGACACTGCCAACAAGAACCTGGCGAGGGCGAGGGGATTACATCAGGCCACCCTCGACGACACATCCAAATTAAGGCTCGAAGTTAAGGAGCTACGTGGGCTTCGAGCGAGGTATGATGAAGTATGCTCGGAGTTATCATAGGTCACATCTAGATATGCTGAAGAAATGGAAACTGCTAAGAAGAAGTTTGACGAAAGTCAGAACAGGATGAGAGAAGCTGCCGAGGAGAAGAATCGCCTGAATAGAATGCTTGGCGAGTCAGAGGAGAAGGTCCAGCAGCTAAATCATTGCATTGTTGCCAGGGATGATAGAATCAGATGGCATCAGGAGAAAATGGCCAAGCTCGATAACAAGCTCTCCCAGTCCAGGGAAGAAGCTAACAGCAGGCAGTCGAAGATCAATGACCTCAAAGATAGGATCAAGCAGGTTAAGGCCGACAAGCTGAGGGCCTTCGGCAAGGTTGAGGAATTGACCAAGAGATTAACTTGGCAGGAGGAGGAGATACGATATCGTCTTTTTAATTTTTCCATCGGCTCACTGTTGCATCGGCTAACCCTGTGTTTGCAGATAGAGAAGGCGAAATTAGAGGGCCGAAGCCAATTAGAGGCCCTGCAAGGGGAACTATCATCGAGTCGACAAAGGAGCTCAGAGCACAAAGGGCGGGTCGCCGAGACCGAGGAGCAAATCGCCTCACTCCGAAGCCAAGTTGTCAAGGCTGAAAGGCATCTCGCCATACTTCGGGGCGAACAAGATGTGACTTGTGCCGAGGCTTTCCAGCTTGGTGCGGAGGAGGCCCGAACTAGAATTTTTCGGGAGCATCTGGAATGAGACCTCTCCTTTTTGGATATTGAACCCTTTGAGGCCTGTACCCCGGGGGCCAAAGAAGTCGAGTATGAAAATATCTCAGATGTTGATCTTGATGCTATTTTGAGCTCTAGCAAGGCCGCGGCTCCCGAAGGATACTCCAAGCTCGCCGCCGAAGGAACGACGACTTTCGAAGTGGGCGAAACGAGCCAAGCTTCCCCGAATGTTGCTGAGGATACCGCTGGGACTGATCCAGCCCCTGATCCTTGAGGGTCGCTTGTGTATTTTTTTGCTTTTCGGACTTGTGACCTGATTGAAATGTCTGATGAACGAGTTTTTTACCTCTATTTGTTTGTCTTTTTGGCTAATATTTTACCTTAAGTTTTCCTCTGACTGCGAACGGATTATAACTCATTCGCGCTCTTAGGTCGGTTGAACTCGGGTTAGAATAAACATCTCGGTCGAGGCCGAGGAATAAAATGACCCGGCGCTACCGAGGAATATAGTTCTGGTCTCGCTCGGAGGGGTAAGGGAGTTCGCCCTGCCGAAGTATCGGATAGCTCGACTTGAAATGGTCGAAAATCGCAGGGGTATCCAGGTTAAAGCCGAGGTTAGATAGTTTGGCTTGCCCAGAATGGAGAAATGGGCATGTTTTCAGCCGAGGTACACGAAGTGGCTTTGTTGGAGAGTATTTCGCCTTTGTCAGGGGATTTACTTCGTTGGCCTTTTCTAATGCAGGTCCTTTTAGTGTACGTGACAAGCAATCGATCGCCATTGGATGACATCATTTTCGGAGGGGATTTCCCAAGCCTGCCCGTATCCCAACGACCTGCAGCCGATCTCATGCATTTAAGGTTTTTGATTTGAGATCAGGGGGAGATCTCTTGCCTTTCGTCATGGCTTGGGAAATGCATTTGGCGCACTCCGGGAAATGATTCTTTTCTTCTGCCCTTCTACGTAGCAATGGGACATGTTGTTTCAAATTTTGGGGGCTCATTTGCCTATAAATTGGGGAGAATGGGTCGTGTTAGGCTATCTCTCAGGACTTTGTTCGCCTGTGAAAGCTCTCATGATGTCTATGTATCTGAGGTTGAGAGTTGAGAGACTGAGTTCTCCTTTTGCAAGTCGACTTCTCCCGGATAGCTGGGGTGATGAAGGAGCCGCTGAAGAGCAGCCCATCCTCAAGAGAGGAGTTTCGGAGATCATATGGAGAGCGCATGGAAGGTTCGCATAGACCATATGGGGAGCGCACGTATGCGTTCCCTGTGTGTCCTTTGCCACTTGCCATGGGGACCGCCGGAGATGCAAAGTATGCATATCCACATGGTAAGGATGGACTTTTCCTTCTCCCTCGGGTTGGGTCCCTTAGCTTGTCCGGTTAGGGGATCTTTTGCCCGTGAAGAGAGAGTTGAGAGCAGTGTGGGCTTGCTGGTCCCCTGTCTTTCATGGTCGGGCAGCGTCCAGCAGCCCAGCATCCCACCCAGGGGGATGCCTCCTCAGCATCGGTGTCCATGGGTCTTCCTTTTGTTCTTGGATCTCTTGGTTCATCTGAAGGACCCGTGGGAGGCCGGCCTGGCCCTAACCAATGGTTCAACGTGAGCTGACTGGATCGTTTGACTACTCGGGTCAGATGCCGAAACATCATTATTAACTGAAGCTGACTGAAGCAGTCCGGTTGAGCTATTTACTTGTTTTTATTTCTTGTGCCATGATGCACTTGTAACGCCTCTTAGGAGGTTGTAACTCTTTTCCATTGATGAAGAAATAAAGAAAGTTTTATTCTTTCTTCTTTTAGTACCTGCTTTTTTTTTCGATGTGATTGTGTTTGAGAGTTACTACTCCCATATTATGCTTTTTGTATCATAGCATATCTCGACAACATTCTTGCTACTTTGGTTTTGCTAAGACCAATGCTCGGTCCTCAGTGGAGGAAAACGTTTGTCCCTGTTTGGATTAGAGGTGGACCTGGGCAGTCCTGGGGACTCATGTGGTAAGCATGATCCTGTTTGTAGAACGGAGCAGGTATTTCTTTGGAAAGAGATAGCTCGTATGTTTTTACGGTTGAGTAGAAGGAGTTTGCTTACTTTTGTCGAAGTATCATAGGATGTCTTAATTGCGTCAGAGAATTCGAGAGATTACTCGTCTAGAATGGAGCTTTAGATAACATTTTAAGAATATGCCATTTGACTTGGCCGATGTTTCATATAATCACTCGATTGTAGCCGAGGCTTCGGAATATCGCTCGGTTATCGCCGAGGCTTCGGAATATCGCTCGGTTGTTGCTGAGGCTTCAGAATATCGCTCGGTTGTCGCTGAGGCTTCGGAATATCGCTCGGTTGTTTTACTTGGCCCTGTCAAGGTACGGAGATCGCTTGGTGTTTTGCTTGGCCGTGCCAAGATACGGAGATCGCCTGGTGTTGCTGAGGATTTTTTGATAGTTTACTTGGTCCTTACTGCAACTGTAGATTCAGGCGCGGACAGCTAAAGAGGATGGGGGCTACCCGAGCGATGGAGAGGGCGCCCGAAGCCTGTAAATCGGTCACTCTCGAAGAGGGCGAGCTATGTTGCTCAATGTTGGTCGCTGATGCACTTTTTCCTTTTCTCCGCGTTTTTTCGAGGATGCCTAATTCAAGGAAGTCTGGCATACTTTCGAGGACATTTACTTTGAAAAGGTCTGGCAAATCGGAGGGAGTCTAATCCCGAGAAGGGAGCTCCTTGAGTGCCTCAACGTTATTAATGATCCTCTTCGACAAGGGGCGAAACTCTTCGTTTCCCGCGAGCGCCCACTGAGGTGTTGATACGCGGCAAGTTTCCATGGGTTGAAATTAATGGCTCGAGCGATCGAAATATTCACCAGGAGCGGTTTAAATACGGATGAGGAGGATTCCTCTGTTAGTCATCTTTTCAGCCGATCTCCCAAGAATTTCTGGGTTCTAAGATAGCTTCTGGAGGTGAGGGGCGATCAACTGAGGCACCAAGCAGTGGCGCTAATGGCCGTGGGGGGTCCCAGGGGAGCCGCGTTATGGTAACAATTGATGGGGAGGTCCTGGCATCAATGTTCGCGGATTGCGAGCGGCTTTAGAGGGCGACCGAACAATATCTGGCCATTTCTATGAGGGAAGTCGATCTCCTTCGTCATGCCAATAGCCGGCTGGAGGGGGAAGTAGCATCCCTTCGATGATAGATCGCCGAGTCGGCTCGGCGTGGGGAGGGCTCGGCAGCTCCCAGAGAAGATGATAAGCCCCAGTGAGGGCTTATGTACCTTTTTCTTTCTTTTTTGCCCTTTTTGTGATGAATGAAAAAGAGGAATTTTGCAACTTTTATGTTTGCTGTTATTTCCAAAATGTTTGCTCTTATCACTCGGTCTTGGCCGAGATTTTTGATAAGAAATGGAAATGCATTTCGGCTTTGGCCGAGGCTTTTATTCTTCGGCGCCGGCCGAAGCTTGTAAGCTGCCCGAATCCTATTGAAATTTTTTTCGCTCTTCGGTCCGGCCGGGGCTTGTAAGCTGCCCGAATCTGAATGAAGTTTTCTTCATTCTCTGGTCTGGCCGGGGCTTGTAAGCTGCCCAAATCTGGATGAGTTTTCTTCGTTCTCTAGTCCGACCGGGGCTTGCAAGCTGCCCGAATCTGGATGGAGTTTTCTTTGCCCTTCAGTCTGGCCGGGGCTTGTAAGCTGCCCGAATATGGATGAAGTTTTCTTTGTTCTCTGGTCCAGCTGGGGCTTGTAAGCTGCCCGAATCCGGATGGAGTTTTCTTCGCCCTTCAGTCCGGTCGGGGCTTGTAAGCTGCCCGAATCTAGATGAAGTTTTCTTCGTTCTTTGGTCCGGTTGGGGCTTGTAAACTGCCCGAATCCGGATGGAGTTTTCTTCGCCCTTCAGTCTGGTCGAGGCTTGTAAGCTGCCCGAATCCGAATGAAGTTTTCTTTGCCCTTCAGTCCGGCCGGGGCTTGTAAGCTACCCGAATCTGGATGAAGTTTTCTTCGCCCTTCAGTCCGACCGAGGCTTGTAAGCTGCCCAAATTCGGATGCAGTTTTCTTCATTCTTTGGTCCGACTGGGGCTTGTAAGCTGTCCGAATCCAGATGGAGTTTTCTTCGCCCTTCAGTCCGGCCGGGGCTTGTAAGCTGCCCAAATTCGGATGGAGTTTTCTTCGTTCTTCAGTCCGGTCGGGGCTTGTAAGCTACCCAAATCCGGATAGAGTTTTGGAGATCACTTGGCCCTCAGCTGCACTAGGGGTGCCTGACCATACCGAGTCTTTGTCGAATAAGACTTGGCCCAGCCATGGTGCAGAGATATTGCTACTCAAGGAGATAGCTCGGTCATGCCAAGAATGGGTAAGTAACATCCATTTTTTGTTGTGACTTTTTAGCGGAAAAAATGATTGCAGTGATAGAGCCATGAATAATAGGGACATAATGCTAATGCTGTAAATAGGGCGAGTCTATAGAAAGCATACCCTACTTGTTGTATATACGGAGATTGTCCGAGTTCCACGTCTGGAGAATAGATTTCTCGCTCAGATCCTGGAGCCTGTAGGTGCCAGGTCCGATGACTTTCGCCACTTGATAGGGGCCTTCCTAGTTCGAAGATAACTTTCCTTGTTCTAGTGGTTTGGAGACAGATGCTTTCCGTAGGACGAGATCGCCGGGTGAGAAGGATTTCCCTTTGACTCTGGAGCATGATAGCAAGCCACTCTTTGCTGATATGCAACTATCCTGATTTGAGTTTTCTCTTTGATTTCTTCTATCAGGTTGAGATTGGTACGGAGCTGCTCGTCGTTAGCCTCCTCCGAGTAGCTCTCCACTCGCGGAGAAGGAAGCCCTATCTCCACAGGGATGACGGCTTCCGTGCCAAAGGCCATCCGGAATGGGGTCTCGCCAGTGGGGATTCTCTGGGTGGTGCGGTAGGCCCATAAGACATGATGAAGTTCATCCGCCCATTTGCCTCGGGCTCTAGCAAGCTGAGCCTTAATCCCTTGAAGCAGGGTCCGATTAGTTACTTCAGCTTCTCCATTGGCTTGCGGATGCCCTACCGACGTAAGGCGGTGGCAGATTCCATGCTCCTCGCAGAAACCTCGAAACTTTGGGTTATGAACTGCTTGCCATTATCGGTGATAATAGTATGCGGAAGGCCGAAGTGACAAATAATGGATCTCCATAGGAAGTTCCTGGCCCGAGCTTCGGTTATCTGGGCAACTGCCTCGGCCTCCACCCACTTGGTGAAGTAGTCGATGGCGACAAACAAGAACTTTCTCTGTCCAGTGGCGAGGGAAAAGGGCCAAGAATATCCATCCCCCACTTAGCAATAGGGATGGCAATTTTTTCCGTTTATCCGTTTACCCGGTCGGTACCATTTTTAACGGATCGGGGAATCTCCGATCTAAACAGCTTAACGGGTAACAGAGATTTTTTGTTAACGGCCAAATGGGTAAACGACCCGAGGACGGTATTCTTTGCCCCATCCCCGTTTATCCATCCCTGTCTTCGTTAACTTTAATATGATATATTTAATATATATATATATTAATATATTAAAAATTAAAATAAATAAAAAAATATATAATCTTGACTCTTGCTCTTTCTTCTTTCACGTAGCCGATCTAAAGTTATAAACCAAAACCAGACGAGAACCTAGCTCTATCAGTCCATCGTCTATCTTCGTCAATCGCTGCCCCATCGATGCCCTCCAACACCTTTTTTTTTCTCTGCTACATGCTCATCTTTTTTCTTTATTTTTAAAGAAAAAACTCTTTATTTTTTGCTTTGAAATTTGAATGTATTTTTTTTACGGTTGTTACGTTGAAAATATTCATTTTTCTGATTTTTTTTCCTTGTTAGTTATTTTCTCTCACTTTTCGTTCTCTTCTTCCTTAACATAGAAGAATCTCACTTTTCATTCTCTTCTCCCAAAAGAATCTCTTATATATATCAATATTATTATTTGGTTATTCTCGATTAGTCTCCATCTTATCCTAAAAAATTTATTTTTTTATTTTTAATAGATTATAAATTTAATAAAATTATTTTATTTTTTTATGTAAACGGAAAAATGGATACCCAGTGGGTACCCGTTTACCCGGCTGGGTATTCTGGTCCCGGCCCCGTTAACTATAACGGCTTAATGGGACGGAAAACGGGGATGTTTTTCCTAACGGAGACGGGGACCAGTATAGACTACCCCGGACCATCCCTGGGCCGTTGCCATACCTACTTAGCAAAGAGCCAAGCAGAGGAAATAGGGACTAAACTGGCAGAGGGGAGCCTCTGAATGTTGAAATGTCTCTGACATGGGTCACAAGCTCGGACGAGGTCATCAGCATCCTTTTGCATGGTGGACCAATAATACCCCTGGCACAGCACCTTGTGGCATAAGGACTGGCTCCCCAGATGGTTGCTGCAGATTCCCTCATGTACCTCCTGAAGAGCATAATCAGCTTCAGATGGGCGAAGATACTTGAGTAGCGGCATTGAAAAGGATCGCTTATAGAGTTGGTCCTCGATCAGCACATAGTGGGTGGTTTGCAATTTTAGCTTCCTCGCTTCCTTTCGGTCGGCTGGGAGCGACCCTTCTTTAAGATACTTCAGTATGGGGTCGAACCAGGATGGTTCGGCCTCGACCTGCATCACTCGGTCAGCCTCCGCGATGTTAGGCTTTTCAAGAATCTCCAGGGGAAAATTTTGCTCGGAATCCATCGACTCCGCAGTTGCCAACCGAGACAATAGATCGGCTCGTGCATTCTGGGACCTTGGGATTTGAATGACTTCAAATTTAGAAAAGTGGGAAAGTAAGTCCCGCACCTGTTGAAGATACCGAATCATGTTCGGCTCCTGGGCCTCGAACTTGCCCCGCACATGACCGGCTACCAATTGAGAGTCGGTAAAGGTATTCAGCTTCTTCACTTTAAGGTCACGGGTGATTCGGAGTCCAGCGAGTAGAGCTTCATATTCGGCTTCATTGTTGGAGGCTGGGAAGGAGAAGCGAATGCTGTACTTGAAGGTAACCCCCTCTGGGATAGTGAGGATTAAGCCAGTGCCGAAGCCATTGGCATTAGATGATCCGTCGACATGGAGCAGCCACAGGGCATCTGATCTCGGATGCTCAGAAGAGTCCGGAGTGGAGCCATCCTCCGGGATGGTACATTCGAGGAGGAAATCAGCTAGAATCTGGGCTTTGATGGTCGGGCGAGGTTGGTATCAGATATCATGCTCGCTTAACTCGACGACCCATGTGGCCATTCTTCCTGATGTCTCCGGACGATGGACCATCGCCTTGATGGGTTGGTTGGTCAGG
Organism: Calamus simplicifolius; assembly: GCA_900491605.1. Classification (NCBI taxonomy): domain Eukaryota; kingdom Viridiplantae; phylum Streptophyta; class Magnoliopsida; order Arecales; family Arecaceae; genus Calamus; species Calamus simplicifolius. The sequence continues at coordinate 123,094 of UESW01001341.1, read as the reverse complement.
ACCGTCACAGAATGCACCTGAAATATGGCCGCAACCTCCGAACCAATGTTGCCAAGGCCAAAACCAACTTCTTGATCTGGGAGTATCTTGTCTCGGCATCCCGGAGCAACTTGCTGAAATAATAGATCAGCTTTTGGGTCTTGTTCTCTTCTCTGACCAACACTGAGCCAACTGCGCCTTCCGAAACTGCTAAGTACAGAAATAACATTTCCTCCGGATTAGGAATGCTGAGGAGGGGTGGAGAGTCAAGATATCTCTTGAGGTCCTCGAACGATTTCTGACACTCGGGGGACCATTGGAAATTCTTGGCAGATCGGAGAGCTTTAAAGAAAGGAAGGCATCTCTTGGCCGACCGAGCCACGAAGCAGTTGAGGGTTGCGATCCTTCCAGTCAGGCGCTGGACCTCTTTGACGGATGCCGGGGGTGCCATTTGCCGAAGGGCTTGAATCTTTTGTGGATTGGCCTCAATGCCCCGCTGAGAAACCATGAAGCCCAGGAACTTCCCAGAGTTGACACCGAAGGTACACTTAGTTGGGTTAAGCTTCATCCGATATTTTGGAGTGTCGCGAAGCTCTCAGAGAGATCCTCAATATGCTAGGATGCTTCTTTGCTTTGACCAGCATGTCATCAACATATACCTCCATGTTTCGACTGATTTGCTCCTTGAAGACTTTGTTAACCAGCCTTTGGTAAGTAGCAACTGCATTTTTTAGACCAAAAGGCATGACACGGTAACAATAAGTACCTCGGTCGGTTATGAAGGCGGTCTTTTCTTTATCCTCGGGCGCCATTCAGATTTGGTTGTAGCCTGAATATGCATCCATAAAGGTCAGCATCTGATGAACTGAAGTAGCATCTACGAGCTGGTTGATCCGAGGGAGAGGGAAGCTATCCTTTGGGCATGCTTTATTGAGGTCGGTGAAGTCGATGCAGATCCACCATTTACCGTTCGACTTCTTCACCATGACAACATTGGACAACCAACTCGGATAATTTAACTCCCGAATGAAATTTGCCTTGATGAGCTTGTCAACTTCTTCCTCAATTGCCTTCTGTCGCTCAAGAGCGAAGCTTCTTTTCTTCTGCTTCACGGGCCGGGACATCTCGTCCACATTAAGACGATGGACGAGAATGTTTGGGCTAATTCCGGCATATCAGAACCGGACCAGGCAAAGACATCAGTGTTCCTTCGGAGAAAGTCAATCAGCTACAGCCGGGGCTTCCCTTTCAGTAGCGATCCGATCCTTATGGTTCGGTCGGGCCGATCTTCGTCCAGCGGTACCTCCTTCAGCTCTTCGGCTGGTTCTCCTCATTGCTCAACAAAATCCTTCCAAGCATCCAGTTCATCAACTTTGGGCAGTTTGGACTGAAGGCTGGTAATGAAGCACTGCCAAACTACAACTTGATTTCTTCGAACTACTTCCACTCCCCATCCGGTAGGGAACTTCATTGCTAGATGTGGGATGGAGACAACGACTCTAAGGGACATCAGGCCGGGTCTTCCAAAGATTGCATTGTAGGGTGACCGAAGCTTGGTCACCAGAAAATCTGTATGAACAGTGGCAACGCAGGGCCAAGTTCTCGCGCGGACCGTCAAGGTCACGACCCCCTCTGGGGTAATAACATCGCCAGTGAACCCCATTAGAGTGGAGTCCACAGCTCGGAGATTCTCCATGAGTAGTTTCATCTTCACAAACACATCAAGATACAAAACATTGACAGAGCTTCCACTATCAATAAGGATTTGGTCTACATCATAGTTGTTCAGATTGAGAGATACAACTAATGCATCATCATGCGGGAACTGTATCTTCTGGAGGTCGTTGTTGGAGAAGGATAGCTCGTTAGTCCGTGCTTTCTTTGGCGCTGAACCTTCTTCATCATCCCGCTAGCTCGACGGACTACCAACTGCCTCGATCACATTGATGTGATCGACGACCGGAGGATTCAGAGGAGGAGGCTGTTGGGGCTCAGGCTAGTGGTCACCCCCATTTCTTGGCTCGGGTGCTCTCCTGAATTGGTCTAGCCTACCCCGCTGGATGAGCCTCTCGATTTCGTTCTTCAGCTGCCAGCACTCCTCAGTGTCTTGGCCTTGGTCCCGGTTGTAGCGGCAATATTTGGTGGGGTCTCTCCGGATCGCATTCCCTCAGAGAGGAGGTGGCCGAGGGAGCTGACGCTCTATCTCCATGAGGATCTCCGCCCTTGGAACGGTGAGCGAGGTGAACCGGTTGAACCTCCTAGGCGGGCTCCAGGTGCGATTCCTTGGTGGTGGCGGAGGAACCCTTTGGCGGCGAGGTGGGCTCCGCTGGCGAGCGGATCGGTGCTTGTCTGAGCCCTTGGACTCCTTCTTCCTTGTCAGCTCGGTGCGGACAGCCCTTCGCGATTCCTCGACTCTGGCATACTTGTCCGCTAGGGCCATCATATCAGAGAGGTTCGGAGGGTAGCTGACCTCCAACGCCAGGTAAAAGTCACTCTCCTTCAACACTCCGTCTGCTAGGGCGGACATGGCCATCTCATGATTAAGATGGTCCACTTCCAGCATGGCCGTATTGAAACGACCGAGACATTTCTTCAAGGACTCCCCCTCTCTCTGCTTAACCTCAGAGAGGGAGTCGGATCTCCGCCGGTGACGACGGCTGCTAACGAATTGGCTGATGAAGAGGTGGCTCAGCTCGTCAAATGAACCAACAGAACCTGGTTTCAAGGCATTGAACCAGGTTCGAGCGGGCCCCCTGAGGGTAGAAGGGAAGGCGCAGCAGAGGATCGCATCTGATGCCCCGTGGAACATTATGACCGATCGGAAGCTACTGAGGTGGTCGTCGGGATCGGAGGATCCATGATAGGGCTCTATTTTATGCTTAGAGAAGGGAATGCCTGCTCTGCTTTATGCTGAAGCGGATGGGCTTGCTTGGCGGCATCCAACTCCTGACGCATCTCCCGGTGTTGTTGGCGGATCTCCTCAGGCACAGCAGGAGGAGCTGGGCGAGGAGAGAAATGAGACGGTGTCGAGTCGTGATGAGAGAACACCGGAGAGAGGGATTGAGCCCGCCAAGATCGGGGAAGATCCTTGCCGTAGACCCCTTAGGGAGCTGGCTCAGCTTCCCTAGGACGACGAGGGGGGTCTGCAACCCCATGCGGGCCGGAATAAGAGATCGCTGGATGAACAGTGGTCGTGTTCTCCTCAGGAAGGTGTGGAGTAGGCGCAGCTAGATGTGGGGCTTCAAAGTGCCCCTAGATCAGGTGGGCCAGAGCTTGGACCTGCTGGACCAGCGAGGCAAACTGGTCCTGGGTCACTGGGGCCGCCGATGGCGATGGAGTTTTAACTGGCGGTGATGGTGGCGCTACGCTGCTCATCGGATCAGGTCTTTAGGAGGTGACCTGATCCCGGGCTTCGGAGGTAGCCTTTCTTCGATTAGCCATGGGAGGAGTTCTCTTTCAGATCGAGATCCTTGTCTCTTGGATCACAAGTTTATGGGACTTGAGGGCCCTTCCTATAGTGCCAATTTGTTGCTGCTGGAATCTATCCTTCGACTCGGATGCGATCGGGCTTCAGGATGGGCTCCTTCCTGGGCGGACATGCAAAACAGTCCTCACGTAAGAGGCGTTGGGGGTGGCCCTCCGCGGAAGACCCTCCGATGCTTAAGTCAGCAGGGATCAGCAATCAACAAATGTGAGAAGAAGGCTCTTGCTGAAGAGTCTCTCCAGGATGGCCTTTCGAGAGCTCCGAGCAAAGCGTTAATGGCGGAAACGGGTGAGCAGAGGTAGAAGGAGAGTGGGCCAGTAAGCCAGTGCGCATACATGAGAAGTCGAAAGATATTTCTATTTATAGAGGATCACCTGATTCTTTGGGGGCGTCGTGGGTCGAAAGCCGTTAGGATTCGAATTCAGTTTGTAATGAGGTCAGTAAGATTCGTATCTTGTTAGTTAGAGGATCGACGGCTGGGAGAGCTGGTTGATGTCTTGAGATTCGAAGACGGTGTAGGCTCTAGGGATTTAGGCCACTATCGGGTATGATTTTTGTCTAAACTCTCCGCGCTGGATTCCGCAGAGGTGCTTGAGTGCCCGGGTCTGACTGGGGCACGGTGAATAGGAATAGCTCGGCGGAGGCCGAGAGATAGGGATAGCTCGGCTGAGGCCGAGAGATGTTAATAGCTCGGCTGAGGCCGGGAGATGTGATAGCTCGGCTGAGATCGAGAGATGTGATAGCTCGGCTGGGACCGAGAGACAGGGATAGCTCGGCTAAGGCCGAGAAATGGGGATAGCTCGGCTGAGACCGAGAGACAGGAATAGCTCGGCTGAGGCCGAGAAATGTCAATAGCTGATGTCAATAGCTCGGCTGAGGCCGAGAGACAGGGATAGCTCGGTTGAGATCGAGAGACAGGGATAACTCGGCTGAGGCCGAGAAATGTCAATAGCTGATGTCAATAGCTCGGCTGAGGCCGAGAAATGTGGTCCAAGCCTTGGAAATCCTTGGCTCGCCGAGAGGCTAAAGCGCCTCGATCCACTAAGGCTTATTCATCTCGAATGAGTACTGCACAATAAATAAGAGTCAGAACTAATTCTAATCCTTTGTATAATTATTAATGCAACGATGATTATACCCCTCAACGGGCTGCATGATGCTCCAATATTTATTGCGTTATAAATCCTCTGATCAATAGGCAAGAACCAGGAGGAGAATACCGAGGCAAGAGTAGTGAAGCATTTGCCACGCCTAGCTGGAGGAGGGAAGACGCCAGTGCCCATTCTCCCTTGGGAGGAGAACTTCCCATTTCTCAAGGCAACGACTCGCTGAAAAATTGGATTCAAACGAATTAATTAAGATCCGCCCATATATAGATTTTTTTTGTTCAATTTATACGAGTCCCTGGCTAATATATGTCATTATCTAATTTATATCTTTATTTGGACGGCCATCTTACTCTTGGTTCCAGAGCTCCAGCTTGGATGGAAAAAAGAAACAACTTAAATTAAACAGGGTTAACATTTTGCTGTTCGTATGCAAAGGATATGGACCTCGGTTATCTCGGGGAGTCGAACCTGGCTAATAGATGGAACGCACGTATGGTGATCATGGGGTCATGCACGCACCACATCATCACCATCCATGCAACGGTTGCATGCACCCGTCAAGGAGATTTCATCTTTAATATAGATCTCCCCTTATGCAATATCTCATATACAGTTTAATTTGAAGCATGGAATTATATACGACTTACAAACAAATACGTTTATGCCGCAGATCACGAGACGGAGGTAGAGGCATGAGTGCAATATGATGCAGCAAAAGCAATTAAGCACTACAGCGATCGACTTTTAATTTCTTGCTGTTCTAAGATATAAGCAGTTATTAATTATTTGTATGCGATCGATCATTTGTTGTTCCCACTTCCCTGTAATCTAGTTCTGCTTGATGGGCAAGTCAGTGATGGCAACCCGATGATGTGCTCCCTCGCGTATCGATCTCAAAAATTTAAAAAATAAAAAAAAAATTGAAAAAAAAAAACATCGTTAATAAGTGTTCTCGGGAGGAGGTCCGAAGCACAGAGAGAACTTCCGATGTATCCGTAAGAACATAAGAACGGAGAGAACGAGAACGATCGACGAACTCATCATCGATCCTTACCCGCAACGGAAAGAACCAAGAGATCAGATGGCCTTGGTCAAGGTCAAGTACGACTCTCTGCTGCTTTTGTTGCTGCTCATGGCGGCTGTGCTGATGAAGCCATGCCATGCGACGCTGGAGGAAGACGAGAAGGAGTGCGCGGACCAGCTGCAGAACCTGGCGTCGTGCGTGCCGTACGTGAGCGGGAGCGCGCCCAAGCCGACGCCGGAGTGCTGCGCGGACGCGGAGAAGGTGCGGGCCAGCCAGCCCAAGTGCCTCTGCGTGCTCATCGTGGAGAGCACCGACCCCTCCCTCGCCCTCCCCATCAACACCACCTTAGCTCTCCGCATGCCCGCCGCCTGCAACAGCGACGCCAAAGTCTCCAACTGCCCCAGTATTATATATACTTAATTACCTTCTTCTTCTTCTTGTTGTTGTTTTATTGTAGAACAGTTCGAGCGAGAGTTCTTGGTTGGTAGGTATTTTGAAGCTGACTCCGAGCTCACCGGAAGCCAAGATATTTAATGATCATGCGAGTGGGGATGCGACGGCCACGACGACGAGTCCTCCATCCGCTTCATCGTCATCTAGCCCTCCCAACTCGGCTTCGGGTTCTTCTGGTGCGGCTCCGGCGGCTATTGGAGGGGGGTCGGGTTCTAAAGCGGCATCTAGCAGCAGGGGAGGGAGAATCGAGGAGGGCTTTGTGGCTGGAGGTGCTGCTAGCCTGTTGGTCTGCGGTGCAGTCTTTTTGGTTTGAAAGAGACCGTGATGCCGCAATGTCCAATTACCATGGGTTCACGCCTGTCGTGCCACCAAAGTTCCTCATGGATGGTGTACGTGAAACACCGAAGTCATGTAATAAACTCGGTAATAAACGAGCCCTTATGACAAGACTTTGTGCAGTTCTTTAGATGTTTACCATCAGAATTTCTACGAATCACGTGTACAACAACCACTTAACAAATGATGCGTGCATGCCATCATTTCTCTAACAAATGAAATCTAAGCATCAAATGTAGTATAAAATTGTATATGCACCATCCGTTAAATGAAAAACCTAATGGCAAACTCCTAACGCATTGCACCAAAGTTGTCCACACTCTTATTGGTACAATGGAAATCTTTAGGGCAACCCACGCGCACGTATATGCATATCAATACTCTGGATGCAATCAGACTGCATATTGATGATATCTTATAGGTTTTCCTGTCGCTTTTAACATATGCAACAACATCATTTCCCTTGTTGGGGAGTTGAAGATAATTAAAAGAAAGAAAGTCATGGTTCATTCGAACCGCTAAAGAAATAAGAAAGGTGATGTGTATTTGATTCCACTATATGCTAAAGCAATCTGAGATTCAAAGTAGGGTTTCCCATGTGCCTGAAAAGAAATCACCCGCGTCTCTCTGATTCCATGCAGGAAAATTTTAAGCACAATGTCACCAGCATATTCAGTGACAAGCTAGGGATTAAACCGTGCTGATTTTCAAATGTCCTGCTTACATCCGTTCCTTGAATTACAATACAAGGATCACACGTAGCCCTCCCAGACAGACAACTTGGCGTGACACTGATTTATCGTCATCCAGTTACCGTCTCTCTGCATTTTTTGTTTACTGTCATTGCTTCTTGAACCTTTCTTGATGCTTAGAAAGCAATTGCCATCTTCAAAAAGGATTAACCTGACAACCAATTGTAACTAGTGATTTCAGAATGAAATGTCATTCAATCTTACCAAAAGATATATTCCAAAAGTACGCCATAAAACAATCTTGTATAGATGGGGAGGAGATTCAGCATCCGTTCTATCTCATGAACTGTGAGAAATATTGGCTGACATCAATATATGTAAAAGCTACATCCACCACTCTCAAAGAAAATGATGATAAATGAAGCGGTATCACCAGGATCTATTCGCCCGTATGTCCTTGGATACATACGTTGGTGTATGGTGGAGGCTTGCAAAGGAGTATTTTCACTTCAATACAGTTGGTTGGAAAGATATCCCAATCACAAAGCAAAATCATCTACTGCATTTCTTCTTGTGGCTCTGCACCATTCCCCACCCTCTCATCACCGTAACGATGTCCAGAGTTCATGCCTGAAGAGCCCGAGGAGTTCCCTACTTCAGACTTGCATAGGGGGCACAGTGCATTTATCTTGAGCCATTTATCCACACATTCCATGTGGAAATGGTGGACACATGGAAGCTCACGAAGCTCATCATTATTTACATAATTTGCAAGGCAAATGCAACAAACCTGCAAAAGCAATAGCACCAAAAAAAAACAATATAAATTACCATAAAGGACAGGACCACAATGCAGTTAAATGGTGGTCTTTGAGATCTACAGCACTCATTATTTTTGGATTACCACAAGATAGGAAATCCAACTGCTTGACTACTATAAATGCAAATGGACGATGAAATGCAACACAAACTTATAAAGAACTCACGGCATCCTCAGCAGAAATCATGCGCTCCTTGTCACTACCAGCAGCCAGGATCCCGCCATCACCTTGGTTTTCAGAGTTAATTTCACTCCCTTCTCCATTTTGAGGTTGCTTTGATTTGAACTTGTAGGTTGGCAGTGCATTAATTGATTCTGGGGTAGCACCTCTGTTATGGCTCATATCCTCTCTAAAGCCCATGATAGATATGATGCAAGGCAAGCAGCAGCATATCATTGCACACAGAATGAAAGGCATGGCATACCCAATACAGCTGAATGTAAGGAAAACTATACATAACCTGAGGAAATAGATTAATTTTAGTGGTAGACCAGGATATAATGAGACGGGAAAAAAATGCAAACTACGTTCATACCTGTAGATGTTAGGAGAATCATGAGAGGATGAGCGCCCCCCAAATATCCACACATTTCCAACAACAAACCACACAGCAAAGAAGCAATCTAAGGCCATCTTGAAATGGTCAACTAGAGCATTTATCCTGAAAATTACCGCATGCAACTTAAATCCATGACAAGGAAGAAGCAATGACTGGAAAATTACACCAGGTTCTTACGTGTTTCTGCGACAGAAACAAAACATACAAAGGCAATAGAAAGATAAGACCAAATTTGTGTGCCATCATTACATATATATAACTGTCCTGCATAATTAATTAATTAATTAAAGTCTTTTATTCTGTTTATAATACTGTTAAAAGAAATTCAATTTCATGAATGGTCAGAGAAAGGCATCCATTAAATGTATCTCTACACACAAAAAGGGCAAAAAAGAAGTCAGTTCACCCTTGTGTACAGAGGGAATTCACTACGAAATGTCATCCCTCTCAACATAAATAAATGATAGTTCTCCACCATTTACAATATCCCAGTTCTCATCAGCAAACAAAAGCAAGTTTCTATGGGTTTTAAACTTCCGCTGCTCAAGCTATGGTATTCTTAGGTTCGCAACAAATTGTAGACACTCTTAAAAAGTCCAGCTAGCTTCAACATTTAGTGGGAATGGAATCCTCTGCATCATTCATTAAGCAGCAACCAAAAGGCCAGCAAAATGAAAGGAAATCCACTCTCACCATAAATTACCCCTCTGGTATCAGAGATAGCTGGCTTCTCTTAGAAGCTCCAACAGGGGTGGTATTGCTTGCCTTGCAGGTTTCAAAAACAAGTTTAGACGAATGCAAAACAGATGGGCTACAAATGTATGGCACAATCTACAAGTTGACCTATGCTAATGCAACTCTCAGGCTACATTTGGTTCAGGGTCAAAGTAGAATGAAACCACATTAACATATTGATGTAGGCATAATTAAGGATGGCCCATGATTCGCATGCAAGGTCTAGGGGAAACAATGAGTCATGGTAGGTCTAACTTGGTTGCTTGCTGCTCTAAACACGTATATGAGACAGCAGTGACAACATGTTAAGATTAAGGACCAAAAAAAAAAGGTCAAATAAATCTTCTGTGGGAATTTTGTGTTGAGAATGAGAGGAATGAGGCTCTAAAGCATTCCAGGCTTAATGAGAGTCCGTAGTTGCTTCTTAATAGATATTCAGAAAACAATGAGTGCAAATTGGAGAGATATATCGGAAGACATAAAGCTAATTGAAGAAACATCTATAGGAAGGGGGGGTGTGAGAGAGAAATGAAAAAGAGAGCAAGCAAGGGGAACGGAAGATTGGAACCTGGCCTCAAATCATCAATTCCCTTCAGATAATTCATATAAAATGCTACTAGTGGCTAGCCATGAACCTTTTCTACAGATTTTACATAACTCTTTTATACATTTTACACAGACTTGATTTACAAGTAACTTAATGTTGGCTACAAGGAAAAATTCAGAGTCCCGCATAACCTTACATGCAAAGACATAAAACATCTAAAAATCCAATCCAAGCAACTTCATGATTTATCCAACCCAACATATACCTAAAGTAGGACTCTAACCACATCATTAAGAAATCAGCTAAGCAAAAACACCAAAAAAATACAATAAAATTCATAGTAAACTAAGTTTTCTTCACCATCATTCGCTTCTACCGCACAGATCTCATCTTTGTGCTTCAAGATTTGATGATGAAGACCAACCTAAAATTTTCTCGCAATCGCTCCATTAGTTGGTTCTTTTGGCACCTTTATTCACTGACCATGAAACTTTTATCATCCAATCAATGAATCTCCAAAAATTAACAAGGAATGGATCTTCAAAGTGCATTAAAATAATTATAGTCCTTGACCAATGGTACCAAATGAGAATAAATCAAGAGGATTACAACTTAGATGGTTTGGGCGTTTACAACATACACCTAGAAATGCATCAAATATGAAAAAATGACTTGATACATGTAAAAGAGAAAAGACATAAAGATACACTAAAATTGCATGGAAGGAAGCAATAAAGGAAAACTTGATATCTCTACATCTTACAAAAAGTATCGCTCCAAACTAGATGAAATGGGGAGAAAAAAAAAGAATTCATGCAGCCAATCCTAACTTGCTTGGAATTAAGGCTTTGTAGTTGTTATTTTTAATTGATAACAATCCATGTCCCTATGATTTAAAAATTGTTCAGAAACTACAACTTCAGGGCCATCAGCCCTCTTAGCTGGATGCTGCAGATATGGTTCATCTTCAACTGCAGTGTCTTAATGTGAAGGTTCACTGCTTGTAGGGTTTTCCATAAATAAATTTTCCATTGCAACATCCTAATCACCATAAAATTGATCTTCATCTATAACAATGCATGATGGAACATCTTGGATTTTAACAAATACTTTAACAAAGCTATAATTGATGCTAGATTATCTTTGATAGATGCCATGTCATCACAGATCTACCCAAACACCTTATTTTGACAAGATGATAAAAAGCATAAATCTTGAAACCTTACTCCTCGTTTGATAGCAAATTATAAGGGAAAAGAAATAAAAAGAAAAAAAACAGAATGATTAAGAGGAAATAAAGAATAAATGACCCTTCAGCTCTCATACAAATGTGATATAGGACTGATTAAGGATAGCCTAATGAATGGGAGGACCTAGAGAAAGACTAAATTAGGGATATGTCTAATTTGGTTGCTCTTGCTGCCATAGACATTTATATGGGACAGCAATGATAAAATGTTTCGATTCCAGTAAAAGGTCTAATAAATCCACCCCAAGGTTTTTGTGTTGGGGTAAGAGAGAAGGAATGAACTTTTAAAGCATTCCGGGCTAAATGAGAGAATCCATAGTTTATGCATGGTAGAAATTCATAAAACAATGCATGAAGAGTAGAGAGAAATAACAGTAGAGAAAGACACTAGGGGAAAAAAATCCACAGGAGGGGGGGGGGGGGGGGGGGGGGGGGGGGGGAGGGGTGGGTGAGGGTGAAGAAAGATGAAAGAGGGGAACAAAGGGCTGAATCTGTTCTCAAATCTTTAATTCATTTCAAAAAATTCATGCGCAGTGCCACTACCAGCCAGCCATAAGGCCTTTTCAAATATTTTATAAGATTTCCAAGTAAAGGACTTTTTAACAAACAATAGTTGATGTCCATAATCTTTCCTCAATTGGAATATCTGGAACCCCAAGTAACCCTATATAGAATGACAACAGTTAAAATTGCTCCACTTCAAGTACTAGACACTCTTGAAGGACATCAAAGCACAATACCATCCCTAGTATGGACTGTAAGTGCCAGTAAACAGGGTTTCCATGGACTAAAATGCATTTAAGTGAACAAGAGGGAGAAAAAAAAATGACAGCAAATGTAACATCAAAAGTGGCTGGTCCACCACTAGAAAAAAGAAAAAGAAAAGAAACCAACAACTCAATAATAATTATTTTAGATGGGAATCGTAAGTTTTAAGTCTTTTAAAAATGATATTATAATGAAAAAAAAATGATAAATAGTATACAACATCTCAGTTGTACAGGTTCAAATGAAAAAAAAAAAAAAATAAGTCAATTTAGAATGTAGATGGCCAGAAAGGAATTTGATGTCATATACCATGTCTCAAAGGATCGATAAAACTTGACCTGGCAATCAAAAAAATTAACATCCATCTTTCAAACATAGTCCTTAACAATGACAAATAGAAATGCCAAACAGGAACAAGATACAACTCAACTCAACTCATCTAAGCCTTTTTCCAACTACATGGGGTCGGCTATATAAATATGCTTCCTCTACTCTGCTCTATTCAGGACTAAGTCGACATTCAAATTACAAATAGTTATATCTTTTTTAATTAATCTGTCCATATTAGTTTAGGTCTACCTCTACCTCTATTTCTATCCTAATTATTAAAAGATCACTTTTTCTAACTAGAGCATCTAAAGGTCTTCTTCGTTGTATATGTCCAAACCACCGTAATCGATTTTCTCTCATTTTATCTTCAATTGGGGCTACCCCTATCATTTCTCTTATATGTTTATTTCTAATTCTGTTTAAAGTTTGACCATATATTCATCTTAACATATGCATTTCTGTTACACTTAATTTATTCACATGTTATTTCAGTATTACCCATAATCTATTGCATATAGCATAGCTGGCCTAATAGCGGTTTTATAATTTTTTTTTTTCAATTTTAATGGGATGCGCCGATTAAAAGACAATTTAAAAGCACAAGGTGCAACATTCCAACAAAATTAAAGATTGCAATGAGAATCAAGCATCTAGCACATTTGCATAGAAAGAATAAGAAAAGTACCTTGGACTTGCAATTAAGATACGTTGCCCTAGGTGTGAGACGGAGCATGGCTATGGTCATTTTCACCTTCTGAGGGTTGAGCGACAGAAATGGATGTGTAAGTAGATTCAGGAGGGTTGTTCTGAGAAGAAGTCTGAATTGAACGAGCTGGATCTTGATCAGACCCTGATTGTTGCGATGAATGTAGCGCCAATAAAGATGAGGAAGAGTAGCAACACAGCCTGCTGTATAACCTATGATCCATTCAAATAATGGCGCTTTTGGATGCTCGTGTCTTGACAAGGATAGAACTATAACAGCTGCTATAATTTGGCTTACATAAACAAGAAGCTCAATCAAAATCCATAAACCAGAATTCAGAGGGCTTCTATGACGGCGACCATAATCATCGCTTCTCCTAGTCGATGCATATCTAGAATTAGGTGCAGTAAGTGATACTGAAGGTGGTTGGGAGACCAGAGTTGGTGTGCTTGTTGAAGGCCTGTCTTCATAATGTAATTCATCCAAGTTGTTTTCGTCATATCCATGAGATTGTGATGTAGAAGCAGAATCGCCCCTTGATATATCAATTATGTGCTCGTGTTCATTAATGTTAGCTGGTTGCTCCATCAGCAAAGGATGCCTGTCAGTTTGACGTTCACCATATGGTTCCAGAGGAGGAACAGCCATCAACATTCACCAATAAATATGACATGAGAGATAGCATAGAAAAGTAGCAATGTGCCACTTTCCTATGCTTCAGTTGCCTTTTTCTGAGAAGCTTAAATTTGTCTTGTACAAAACTTGATAACAATACTGGCCACAATAAAGGAATCTACCACTTCACCTTAATGATAGACAGAGATGCTTTGAAGTTTGAAACGACCACTTTCTAAACAATTCCATCAATGAAACCATGCATCTTAAAGGAGATTTTTTGGGGGGTTTCTTCTTTTATGAATAGCAATTCAAGAGGAGTCAATCCAACCTGCAAAATTAATTATATTTTATTACATGGTGAAAAAGCTGCAGCTATTTGATCAGGTATACTACAGGTAGCTTTTTTTTTTTGGCACCAAGTTATCACCGTATGAAAGATGAAGCTTCAGATGATTCAAACTGCTGCTTGATGTTGCCCTCATTTAGCACATTGTAGGCATACTATTTTGTATATATAAACTTTGCTAAGCACCTAGGTACCCGAAGAGGCCAGGGATGGTAATCTACCAGATGGCAAGCGAGACTAATATGCTTAGAACCAAGTTTCTAATTTTTGTCATGACTTCTTAAACATGATGGAGGTGCAGTTTTTTTTTAAAAAAATAAAAAATCCCGTTTCAATGATGGACTCAAGCTTACTAAACGCTCAGTCAAAGAAATTAAGCAAGCACGATCATATTACTTCCAGGAAACACAAATAGCTTTATTAACAAGATATCACAACCAATAAAATCCGTTCTCCTGATGTCAATTTAAGGTCTAAACACAAAATAATACGACCTGCAATGTGTAAAATGAAGCCCTTCAAATGAATGAATCAACCTAACTTAAGTATTCAGGGGTGGAACCTTTAAATATGGAAAGTGTTTGCATCACTCATCACTCCCCAGCACAATATCTGCTAACATTTCCACTTCCGCAGCAAGCATCTGTAGAAGAAGGTCCGATCATTTTCAAGAACATGCTAAAAATTAGGTGGGAAAGAAAGAACGATCAAAAACCAATGCCATTGCGTTCATCTGTAAAACCATATCAACACATCAATGAACGACACGAAACAATCTCTCACCTCCAATATCTCAAAGAAGTCCGACCAAAATTCGAGTCCCACCAAATCAAACGAGAGTTACCATGATCTTACAAAAGAAAAAGGACAGAAAGGCACCCTCGAACTCTCAGAAAACCAACAATCCACCAGCCAAACTCATACAAAGATGCCCCCCCCCCCCCCCCCCCCCCCACCAAAATTAAAATCAATTAAAGAATTCAAAAGAAAAGTCTAGGAAGCCAAGCCCTAATTTACGACTTTAAAACTCATTCAAAACCTAGAGCAATTCATTAAGAAGAAACGTATCAAGAGGAAATTCCAACCTGAATTACGCAAACAAATCTCCAAGAAAATAAGAATTGCAAACGTATTGGAGTTCACTGCGGCCGGATTCGGTGGGAAATCGAATCCGGACGCGAGGAGGGCCAAAACCCAAAGATTGGAAGGGGAGGGTTTGTCGCGACTATAAAGGGACGAGAGGGTGGGAGAAATCGGAGGAGAACGCACTAAATATCGCCACCCGTTGGCCTTCTACTGTAACTGAGGAGAGAATCCGTTGGAGTTCTCCTCCGTTTCATTTCGGTTTTTTTTTTTTTTTTGGGAATTTTTCTAGCACCAGCTCTCGGTGCCTCCGCTGTTTCCAAGTGCCGTTTCGGAATATTCTTTCTGGCGTGTTCCATACCGTCCGATCAGTGAATCCAAGAGAGCTATGGAACGATTGGCGGATATTTGACCCGAGGTTTTTGTTTTGTTGCTTTTTTGACAAACGCGTCACGCGTGTTAGCAGATGGTTGCGAAAGAAAATCGAACCGACCTGGTTGGTTCCGTGGTTAGCCTATAATTCTAAAAATATATAACCTATACATTGCGTCAAATTGAGATGGATAGGATGGACCAACCGGCGGACCACGGTACAAGCGTGAGGTGCGCCGTGCCAAGGGTTGCCGGATATTAGGTAGTATTTGATCTAAAAAAATATTTTTAAATAAATGTACATTATAGTATTTATCTAAAAAAATAGTTTAAAAAATAATTATTTTTTAAATAACAATTTATCATTAAAAGATAACTTTATTTATTTTTAATTTTTTAAAAAATAGATTATAAAATAATTCATGTTTAATCATGAATTATCCTTTTGATTAATCTTTTTAAAATTATTCTATATAGTTATAACTTCTGGAGATAAGAAAAAATATCTCCTAAATATCTTCTATTTCAAACACATATTCATGCCAATATCCTTTCTTATCCGCTCCCAATGCAACGGATTTAGCCCATGGCCCCCCATGGGCCATGCTAGCCCAATTCATGGACCAAGCACCGCATGCAATGCCCAATCTACTACCATCATATATTTTTACCATATTATCCATCCCTTTTAATAGTTAAAAATAACGGTTATCTAAGATATTCTTATCCATTTCTTTGTAAAAGATTTCCTTTGATCTTTCTAATTTTTTTTAAGGAAATCATCATTTATTACTTAAAAAAAATTATTTATCCTTCTCAATGATAAAAAAAATATTAATTTGTCATGTTATTAAACAATTAGAATCTTTTTGACGCTTGTAAATAAGCTTCAATTCTTCGTTCTCATCTCATACCAAATTTTAGCTTTTTTTAAGTCTTCCTGCAAACATTTTAATTTTTTTATATATTTTATAATCTCTTTGTAAGACCTTTTTAATCTATACAATGGTTGGTGGTAATATCTTTTGCTCTTGCGCATCCTGTTATAACTTCTGATGAAGGGTTAAATTATCATTGCGTCAATGCTCGTGCGCACTATCAAAAGGGTCGAGACCAATCTCGACACATCATCAGCCATCTATCACGTCTAAAAACAGCAGAGCCGAATAACAGAGTCAAGTCACCTCGGCGAACCGAGCTATTCTCATGCCTCGGCAAATCGAGTTACTTCTAAGCCTCGACCAGACCAAGTCGTTTAAGTACCTCTGCGGAATCAAGCGCGGGAGAGTTCAAATTTATGATAGTTGAACAAGATCTCAAACGAAAATTATGCAAATAATACTGGAAGTGGCCTAAGGCCTATAGAAGTGGCCTAGGGCCTATAGAATCGCTGAATCTCAAAGCGTCAACCAACTCTCCTAGCCATCGATCCTCTAACTAACTAGATACCGGTCCCACCAGCCCCGTAACAAACTTGATTCGAATCCGATTCGAATCTGAATGTTTTTAGACCCCCTATGACATGCCCAAGGAATCAGGTGATCACCTAGAAATACCCTAGTCCTGAAGTCTCTCATGTACGCTTTCATTGATACTCTAACTAAAAACTCCATTAAAGCTTGAGCAGAGCTCTGAGTTCTTGAGAGGCCATTGATCTTGAGGAACTCTTCTGCGAGAGCCTTCTCCTTACATCTGCTTGCTGTGAATTTCCACTGACTTGGGTGTCAGAGGGTCTTCCGCAGAGGGCCACCCCAGACACTCTCTGCGTGAGGACTGTCTGCAGGTTCTATCCGGGTGAGAGATCAGCGTCCAGATCCAAAGCCGAGCTGCACCC
This sequence comes from Calamus simplicifolius, assembly GCA_900491605.1. Taxonomy (NCBI): domain Eukaryota; kingdom Viridiplantae; phylum Streptophyta; class Magnoliopsida; order Arecales; family Arecaceae; genus Calamus; species Calamus simplicifolius. The sequence goes on along the minus strand of UESW01001341.1, from coordinate 106,049 downwards.
CGAGTCGGAGAGCGGATTTTCGCGGCAACAGATTGGCGCTTGAGGAAGGGGCTCAAGTCCCGCAAACTTATAATCCGGGAGACAAGGCTCAAAATCAGGAGAAGAATCCTATAATGGCCAATCGGAAGAGAGCCACATCTGATGCTCAAGATCAGGCCGCCTCTCAAAGGCCTGATCTAATCAGCAGTGTAACACCTCCACTACCACTGCCGGCTGAGACCCCTTCACCACCGGCGACAGCGGTGACGCTAGACCAGTTCTCTGCCCTGGTTCAGCAAGTCTATGCACTGACCTAGCTGGTCCAGGGACTCTAGAGGGTTTCCCGTCCAGTTGCCCCTGCTTCGCAGCTTCGTGAGAAGGCAGCTGCTCCCGTCCCGCCAGCGATTTCATCCTCCAATCCGCCTGAGGCTACAGATTATCTTCACCGACCTGCGAAGGCCAAGCCAGCGCCACAATAAGCTGGAGAGAAGAGCCCGCTCAAATCTCGACGAGCTCATTCTCTTTCTCCGGTGTCTTCGCAAGATTCGATACCGTTGCCATCCTTCCATCGCCCAATCCCTCCTACCACTCTGGATGAAGGGATTAGGCAGCAGATGCAGGAGATGCGTCGAGAGTGGCGTCAGGAGCTGGACGCTGCTAGACAAGCCCCTCCGTCCTAGCTAAGGGCGGAGTAGGGCATTCTTTTCTCTGAGGGTATTATGCGGGAAGTGATCCCTCCCCATGTAAAGCTCCCCGCCATCGAACCATATCATGGATCTGCTAATCCCAACAACCACTTGAGTAGTTTTAGATCCATCATGATGTTCCACGGAGCATCGGATGCGATCCTCTGCCGAGCCTTTCCCTCTACTCTCAGGGGATCTGCTAGAACCTAGTTTAACAGTCTGAAACCAGGTTCCATTGATTCTTTTGATGAGCTGAGTCATTTGTTCATCAGCCAGTTCGTCAGCAGCCATTGCCAATGATGAAGATCTGATTCTCTCTCCGAAGTCAAGCAGCGGGAGGGGAAATCTCTGAAGAACTACCTTGGCCGTTTCAACACGGTCCTTCTGGAGGTCGACCACCTCAATCACGAGGTAGCCATGTCTGCCTTGGCAAGAGGAGTATCGAAGGAAGGGGACTTCTACTTGGCTCTGGAAGTTAATTACCCAAATAGCCTCTCTGATATGATGTCCTTAGTGGATAAGTATGCTAGGGTCAAAGAATCACGAAGGTCGGCTCGAGCCGAGCAATTGAAGAAGAAGGAGGCAAAAGGCTTGGAGAAACATCAATCCTTCTGTCGTGCCAGCCTGCCTCATTGCCAAAGAGCTCCTCCATCGCCTCCTCGAGACCGAACCCAGAGCCCGGCTTGGAGGTTTGATCGATAACTCCTCTCACCGTGCCGAGGGCGCAAATCCTAATGGATATTGAGCGCCAAATTCCTCAGCCTTCTCCTCTCTGGGGCAACGTGACTCGGTGGGACATGACCAAGTATTATCATTTCCATCGAGACCACGGGCATGATACCGAGGAGTGTTGGCAGCTCCAGAATGAGATCAAACAGCTAATTCAACGGGGCAGGCTGGACCAATTTAGGAGGGTGCCTGAGCCAAACAATGAAGGAAATCACTTGCCCGAGCCTCGCCAGCTCCCCCCATCGAATCCTCCAGTTATTGGCAACATTAATATGACAGCGGTGGCCGGTCCTTCGTCGAATTGGCTGGATGAGGAGGAGAATCCACCAAAGAAGACTCAAGTTGATGAGCTCTCCTTTTCTGACGAAGACTTTCGGGAAGTACAGTACCCTCATGATGATGCCCTAGTTGTATCTCTGAATATGAACGGCTATGATGTACATCGTATCTTAATTGATAGTGGAAGCTTCATTAATGTTTTGTATTTTGATGCCTTCGTGAGATTGAAATTACGGATGGAAAGCCTTCGGGCCATAGAATCCACCATAATGGGTTTTACGGGTAATGCCATAGTCCCCGAGGGGATCATCGCCTTGACAGTTCGAGTGGGCATTTGGCCCAATATAGCTGCTACACCTATGGATTTTCTCATGATAAAGCTTCGGTCCCCTTACAATGCCATCCTCGGCAGGCCCGGGCTGATATCCCTCAAAGCTATCATTTCTGTTCCCCATCTCGCCATGAAATTTTCCATCGAATGGGGAGTGGGAATTGTCCAAAGGAGTCAAGTTGTAGCTCGGCATTGCTTTATAGCCGATCTTCAATCCAGGAAGCCCGAGGTTGATGGGTTGGATGCTCGGGATGATTTTGCCGAACAGTGAGGAAGCCAGTCGAGGAATCAGAGGAGGTGCCACTCGACGAAGCTTGGCTCGACCAAACCATAAGGGTCGGGTCACAACTGAAGGGAAAGCCTCGGCACGACTTGGTCGAGTTCCTTCGAAAGAATGCTGACATTTTTGCTTGGTCCGCATCGGACATGCCGGGAATTAATTCGGATGTCCTGGTCCACCGCCTCAATGTGGATGAAGCATTTCGGCCAATCAAGCAAAAGAAGAGAAGCTTCGCCTCCGAGCATCAAAAGGCTATCGAGGAAGAGATAGACAAGCTCATTAAAGCCAACTTCATCCGGGAAGTTAATTATTCCGACTAGCTAGCGAATGTGGTTATGGTGAAGAAATCAAATGGTAAATGGAGGATCTGCATCAACTTCACCGACCTCAACAAGCTTGCCCAAAAGACAGCTTCCCTCTTCCTTGGATCGATCAGCTTGTGGATTCAACTTTGGGCCACCAAATACTGACTTTTATGGTTGCTTATTCGGGTTACAACCAGATTCAGATGGTACCCAAGGATGAAGAAAAAACTGCCTTCATCACCGACCAAGGTATTTATTGTTACCGGGTTATGCCTTTCGGTTTAAAAAATGTAGGTGCAACCTACCAAAGGCTGGTCAATAAAGTCTTCAAGAAGCAAATTAGTTGGAACATAGAGGTGTACATTGATGACATGCTGGTAAAGAGCAAATAGGCATCTCGGCATATTGAAGATCTTGCAGAAAGCTTCGCAACGCTCCGAAGGTACCGGATGAAGCTCAACCCAACCAAATGTGCTTTCGGAGTTCACTCTGGAAAGTTCTTGGGTTTTATGGTCTCTCAATGAGGCATCAAGGCGAATTCACAGAAGATCCAAGCCTTGCAGCAGATGGCCCCTCCGGTGTCAATCAAAGAAGTGCAACGTCTCATCGGGAGGATAGCGGCTCTCAACCGCTTCATCGCTCGATCAACCGAGAGATGTTTTCTCTTCTTCAAAGTACTCCGATCGGCCAAGAACTTTCAATGGACCCCAGACTGCCAGAAATCTTTTGAAGATCTCAAAAAATACCTCAGCTCACCACCTCTCCTTAGCAGCCCAAAGCCAGGGGAAATGTTGAATCTATACCTGGCGGTCTCTAAGGACGCTATCGGCTCTATGCTGGTCAGAGAGGAAAACAAAGTTCAAAAACTGGTCTATTATGTTAGCGAGTTGCTCAGAGATGCCAAGACGAGGTATACCCGGGTCAAGAAGATGGTATTGGCTCTGATAATGTCGGTCCGAAAGCTGCGGCCATATTTTAGGCACACACTGTGATAGTCTTAACCGACTAAACCATCAAGTCAATTATCCATCGTCCGGAAGCGTCAGAAAGAATGACCAAATGGGCTATCGAATTGAGTGAACATGACATTCAGTATCAGCCTTGTCTGGCCATCAAAGCCCAGGTCCTAGCGGATTTTCTCCTTGAATGCACCATACCCGAAGATGGTTCCACTCCAAACACTCCTGAACAATGAAGGCTCAGTGCTTTGTGGCTGCTCCATGCCTACACCGACTCTCAGTTGGTGGCTGGCCAGGTGCAAGGAGAATTCGAGGCTCGGGAGCCAAACATGATTTGATATCTTCAAAAGGTGCGTAATCTATCATCTTGCTTTGCTGAATTTAAAGTTATTCAAATTCCAAGGGCTGAGAATATGTGCGCCGACCTTTTATCCCGCTTGGCAACCACAGACTCGATGCATCTTGAGCGGAAGTTCCACCTGGAAGTCATGGAGAAATCTAGCATTGCCGATGCTGATCAAATAATACAGGTCGACGCCGAACCATTCTGACTAGATCCTATGCTTAAATATCTCAAAGAAGGGCTACTACCTACTGACGGAAAGGAAGCAAGGAAACTAAAGATGCAATCATCTCATTATATTTTAATTGATGATCAGCTATATAAGCGATCCTTCTCTATGCCGTTGCTTAAGTGCCTTCGCCCATCAAAGGCCGACTATGCTTTTCGGAAGGTTAACGAAGGCATCTATGGTAATCATCTTGGCGACCGAGCTCTGTGTGACAAAGTGTTGCATCAGGGGTATTATTGGCCTACTATACAAAGAAATGCTATGACCTCGTCCGAGCTTGTGATTCGTGCCAATGACATTCAAATGTTCAAAGGCTCCCCTCTGTTCACCTAACACCTGTATCATCCGCCTGGCCTTTTGCCAAGTGGGGAATGAACATTCTTGATCCTTTTCCCCTCGCCACAGGGCAGAGAAAGTTCTTGTTTATAGCAATCGACTATTTCACCAAGTGGGTCGAAGCTGAGGCAGTCGCCCAGATAACCGAAGCTCAGGCTAGGGAATTTGTATGAAGATCTATCATTTATCATTCGGCCTTTCTCACACCATCATCACCGACAATGAAAAACAATTCGATAATCCTAAGTTTCGGGAGTTCTATGAGGATCACGGCATCCTTCACCGCCTTACTTCAGTCAGGCATCCTCAAGCTAATGGGGAGGCCGAGGTGACCAACCGAACCCTTCTACAGGGAATTAAGGCTCGGCTTAACCGAGCACGAGGCAAATGGGCATAGGAGCTTCACTACGTGCTGTGGGCTTATTGAATCATTGAGAGGATCCCCATGGGCTAGACTCCATTCAGAATGGCTTTGGTACGAAAGCCGTCATCCCTATGGAAGTCGGGCTCCCTTCCCCTCGTGTGGAAGGTTATTCGGAGGAATCTAATGACGAGCAACTCCGAACCAATCTGGATAATAGAAGAAGTTAGGAAGAAAGCCCGGATCCAAATGGCTGCCTATCAACAGAGGATAGCTTGTTATCACTCCACCAGAGTCAAAGGAAAATCCTTTCTCCCTGGCGGTTTGGTACTTCGAAAGGCATCTATTTCAAAGCTGCTGGAGCAAGGGAAACTGTCCCCAAATTGGGAAGGTCCCTATCAAATTGCGGTGGTAATCAGGCCCGACACCTACAAACTCTAGGATCTGGATAGAAAATCTATCCCCAGGACATGGAGCTTGGATAATCTTCATATATATCATCAGTAAAGTATGCCTTCACTAAACTCACTCTATTTACAGCAACAAATTTTTATTTTCAAAGGTCTGCAAACTTTTTGTTTCAATTGCCTTTCTTCTGAAAACTACAATGAGAAGTAGGTCTTCTCAATAGAATTCTCAAGCCTCGGTAGGGCCGAGTGATATCTCTGTACCTTGGCCACGCCAAGTAAAATATAATCTTTCCAGCCTCAGTAGGGCCGAGTGATCTCCATACCTTAGCCGCGCCAAGTAAAATATAATCTTTCAAGCCTCAGCAGGCCCGAGTGATCTCTATACCTTGGCCGTGCCAAGTAAAATATAATCTTTCAAGCCTCGGTAGGACCGAGTGATCTCCGTACCTTGGCAGCGCCAAGTAAAATATAATCTTTCAAGCCTCGGCAGGGCCGAGTGATCTCCGTACCTTAGCAGCGCCACGTAAAATATAATCTTTCAAGCCTCGGCAGGGCCGAGTGATCTCCGTACCTTAGCTGCGCCAAGTAAAATATAATCTTTCAAGCCTCGACAGGGCCGAGTGTCTTCGTACCTTGGCCGTGCCAAGTAAAATATAATCTTTTAAGCCTCGATAGGGCCGAGTGATCTCCATACCTTGGCAGTAAAATATAATCTTTTAAGCCTCGATAGGGTTGAGTGATCTCCGTACAAGTAAAATATAATCTTTCAAGCCTCGGCAAGGCCGAGTGATCTCCGTACCTTGACAGCGCCAAGTAAAATATAATCTTTCAAGCCTCAACAGGACCGGGTGATATCTCTGTACCTTGGCCGCGCCAAGTAAAATATAATCCTTCAAGCATCGATAGGGCCAAGTGATATCTCTGAATAATCTCTCAAGACTTGGCATAATCGAGTGACTCTTTCAAAATGATAGCAAAGCCGATTGATTCCTCCAACGCTTTAGCGTGGCTGAACTGCTCTATCATGCTTCGGTAGAGTTAAGCAACCTTTCTTTGCGCATCAGCAAGATTAAACGAGTCATTTCTCACCAAGGTAAAACCCACTTTATCCTTCGGCAAAACTGTGCCTATATTATGAATTAGCAGGGCCGCCCAGGCCTCCCTCTGACCTAAACAGAGGTAAGTGCTCTCTCCGCAAAGGACTAAGCATCGCTAAAATGCCTAACAAAAGCAAAGTGTCTAAAATGCTACTAGCGATTATGAACTGACATTGTAATTCAAAAGGTGCAACACATACAAAACGACTCTTATATCGGAATAGCACAAACACATTAGCAGAGGAATCAATATTTGACGCAGAAAGAGCAACACCTTCTTTATTGATGGAAAATTAAAACCACTTGAGAGGCATTACAAGTGCATCATAGCACAGGAAATAAAGCAAAATAAAATAAACAGTTTGGGTAAGCAGCTCTGATCGATGACGTTGCTCCTGCTTCCGATCCAAGAAATCAAAGAAACCAGATGGCTCCGTTGAGTTGCTGGTTAATGCTAAAGAACAAAGGAGGCCATCCCACGAGTCCCCATTGGATGAACTAAGGGATCCAAACTTGACCGAAAGCCCATGGATGCCGATGCCGAGGCTCCTCCCAGTCGGTGCGCTGAGTTGCTAGTCACTTCACAATAACATAGACAGCAACCCAACACTACTTACCTTCCTCCTCATTGAGAGCTGGATGATGAACCCCCGGATGGATGAACTAAGGGATCCAACATGGCGTTTAGCCAAAATGGACTGAGGATGAAGGGAAGTTCATGTAAGCCAGGGGCCCATAGCTGTTTGCATTTCTAGTGGTCTAAAGGGCCCCATGGCAAGTGAAAGGAGCCATACATGGAGCACATGTGTGCGCTCCCTGTATGACCCCTGTATCCGTTCCCGTGCGCTCTCTGTATGACCTCTAAGACTCCTCCTATGAGAACTACTTGCTCTTCAGCAACTTCTCCATCGCCCCAACTATCGAGATCAAACCAACTTTCAAAAGAAAAATCTAACCTCACCACCCTTGACCTAAATAAGAGGGGGGCCATGAAAATCTCTTTAACTCACATAGCAAGAAGGCCTTCGGGGAGTGCTCAGATACCTTCCGCTCCCCCTCTTTTATAGGCAACGGGCTGAGAACAACCATTAATTGAGAGGAGACTCTAGAACTCAAAACACCATGGTCGCATTGTACTCGGAGCCACGTGGCATACTATGGAAAAAGAAGGCGCATCCCAAGATGCGTTGGGCATGCTTTTCAGGCTGTGACGAAGGACAAAAGATTTTCTTCTGATCTTGAATCAAGAGCTTTAAATGCCAAGAACCGCCTATGAGTCTTCGAGATACGGATAGGCCTAGAAATCCCCTGTTGAAAACGACGCCGTCCAATAGCAATTGAATGCTTAGCGCATATGCAAAGTGAACTCGCATTGGAAAAGACCAATGAGATAAATGCCCTGAGGGAAAACAAGATCTCCCTCAGCAAGCCGTGAGCTGTTTCATCTGCTTCAGCGAGAAGCAAACCAAATTTTTGCTTCGGATAAACCGAACTATCCACTTTATCTTGGCCACAACCAAAGTGGTTCCTCTGTTTCGGTCATTTCGATCCATCCATTTTACTTCGGTCGGAACCGGGATAATATTTTTAGCGAAACCGAACAGCCCCATACTTCGGTGAACTTAATCAAATCAGCCTTGATTAGGCAGGGCAGTCCTTTCAGAACTGCTAAAAACCATCCCGTCTTAAAGTATGGCTTGTCCGCAATGAGCTATAAGCACAAAGAAGCAATAAACGAGCAAAAAGATCATTTGAAAAGAGATGCCCAAAACAACAGAACACGTAGAAGAAGACAAAAAATTTATTCATTAAGTAAGTCTTGATCGAGTTACAAGTAGAAGAAACAAAAATACAAAAGTAACCCTCAGGAATCAAGGCTCAAGTTCAGCTTCGGGGGCTCCCTCGGCGACATTCGAAAGAGATTGGCTTGGTTCGCCCGCTTCGAACGTAGCCGAATGAGGGACCTCGGGTTCTTCTACATTGGGCTAAGGGCATCCTTCTGAACCCACGGCTCTGCCGTCACCTAGAATGGTGTCAAGGTCAACGTCTAAAATTTCTTCATATTCAGCCTCAGTAGATACTTTGGCTCCTGGGGTCCGAGTGTTATAATGCCTGGCATCTAGGAAAGACATGTCTAACTTCGGGTATGCCCGAGAGATCTTTGTCTATGTCTCCTCTTCACTATACCAAAATGCATCAGCGCAAACCACCTTATGCTCATCAAGAAATTGAGCAGAATTCTTATATTCTTCCACGGCCAGAGTAGCCTGTCTGTTAGCTTCGGTCAATTGGCCCTCCAGTTCAAAGCTTCTTTGGCGGCTCGAGGCCAACTCCTCTCTTAAGACTTTTAGCTGGTTCTGAACCTCGAGTCCAATTCTACCCATCTGCAGACACGAAATCAGTTAAAGCCATAACTGAGAGAAAAGGCACAAAAGAGATAAGGAGATGTTATACCTCCTCTTCTTGCCGAGCCATTTTCGCACTCAGCTCATGGACTTTGTCGAGAGCTTTCAATTTATCATCTTTACTTTGTTGGAGCCTGTCCTTGAGATCGTTAATTCATGATTGTCTCTCCTTGATCTCTCACTGAGACTGTGCAAGATCAGCAGTAAGCTTAGCAATGTGATCCTACTGCCACTTAGTTCGGCTCTCTTTCTCGGCAAGCTTCCTACCCAAACTGGCAAGCTGATCATGCTGTCGCCGATACCTACGCTCCTCATCGAGCCTTTTATTTAAACTGCTTTTCTCCTCAGCAAAACTCTTCTTCAGTTTGCCCCACCTTTCGTTAAATGCTGCTGCATAGCCCCCACCTCTTCAGCATGTTGGAATTTAATTTGTGATAGCTCTAGGCAAGCCTTGTCGGATTGTTCACGAAATCCATAGAGCTCCTTAACTTTAATCTCAAGCTGAGATGCTCTTTCGATGACAGCTTGATAAGATTTCCCCATTTTCTCAAGATTCCTCTGAAGAGACGCCAAAGCCCCAGAAAGTTTATTGGATGATTCCGCCCTCTCCCGAAGACCGGTGATCTCCCTTCGAGCTTGTGCACAGGCCCCCATGGCCAAGTTTAAGCGCCAACTTAGCGCTCTCACAATTAAAGCATTTTGCAGGTAAAATATATGTGAGAAAACACAACCGAGCCAGCCAGCCAAAATCTATTACCGTGACATAATGACTTACCCGAGAGGCATAGTTCGTGGCGATCCTCATGAGGACAGGGCTATCAACCTTGGAAAGGAGATAAATATCCTTCGACACTCCATGCTACCCGAATGCCACATCGACAAGATTTTCTATGGCGGATTCGCTTGCCGAGGAACCCTCCCCCATGTACAGCACAGACCGCATTAGAGCGACGAACATGTCTTCCACATCCGGATCATATGTAAAAAATTCACATCCGAAGGGCTTCAGACTGAGGGTTTTCATCTGCTCAACTTCCCCTATCAAGGCTTTAACTTGGGAAGCCTCATATACTTTGGCTCGCCTGACCTCCCTCTTTGATGCTTCGACTGGAGACATCTCGGTCTATGCATCCCCTTCGCTCAATAGCTCTTCTTGATCCGCAGGCATTTGCTCAGTCCCAATAGGCTCCATTGGAGCCTCGACCTCCTTCGCTTCTTCTCCCAATACCTCGGGAGAAAGTTCTCCAACGGAGAATCCCTGGCAAACTCCAATTGTTAATTCAATTTCTTCCTCAACATCCGTTGATTATCCTCAGGCAACTCCTCTTGAGTCTCAGTGGTGACGACTACTTCCTTCACCCCTTCGATCAAAGCTGGGATCCATCCCTTGCTCACATGGGGCATCCTAGGGCTGCCTGTTGGGAATTATATCCTAAAGCCAATCATTTGATGATTGTGCTAATGTAAATAGCATATAAATTAATATATTAATAAAAGTTATTTGACAGTTTATTCATTACAAGAACATCTTATTAAAACTCCTAATAGTAATGAAGCCCTTAGATCTTCTTCACGATAAAGGAGGATTTATCTTTGAAGGTCCTCAAAAGAGTTCGCTACCAAATGATATACTATGACAGGGCCATAGTACTATCAATTATATAACATTGTATATCATATTTGTTGGTTGTCCTCTTAACCAAGGAGTGTAGAAACACTGGTATGATATACAGGTAAAAGTGTAGAAGTACATTTCACCGAACGTGACTCATTTCTGGATACTCTGCTATCAAAAGTTAATCCGAGAAGATATGGGTATAAGTATCCTTCAGACCTAAAGAACACAACCGATGACTTGCAAGCAACTCATTGTACTTAGGTGCCGGACCGCTTGAATTTTTAATCCAGCTACGAAAGGTTACTGGGTGCAGTCAAGTACTTGTGGTAGTCAGTTATGGATCAAGATAGAATTTGACCTATCCCATTAAAAGGAGAAATGCTTTGTTAATGTATATAGCATACAATCCAATTAGATATAGGGCATACACTACTGATGGGAATTATGCATACAAGATATGAATCAAATTCATATAAATATTGCGGAAGGTATAATATAAAATTCCCAAATGCCCAGGATCCTTAGGAACAAATTCATTATATCTCAAATAAAATCTAATTTTATTTATACCTGAGTCCTTTATCGATGTAGATGAGGATGAAGCCGGTTAATCCCTGCCACTAGCCGTCCATGTGCCTGGCCTCTAATGGTGACCACGCAGAGAAGAAGGGATGAAGACCTCCAAGGTATGAAGATGACGCCACGGGAGAGAGAGATGGGTGCTAGCGCCTCTTGAATCCCCTTACAGAAGATATCTTTGAAGAAAAGTCTAATCTTTTCTTCTCATACTCTATTTTCTTGGTAGGAAGGAACTATATTTATAGGTTAAAAATGAGACGTTCCAAAAAGGAAGAAACCTCTCTTCAAGGTAAGAAACTCTTCCCATCTTCATGGTAAGAAACTCCCATCTTCATGTTAAAAAACTCCTCCCATCTTCATGGTAAGAAACTCCCATCTTCATGGTAAGATTAATCAAGTATCACAATCTCAGCCTATAAAATTAGGAGTTGGTTATCCCATAACTACATGCCCTAATTTGTACGTGTTATCATCGAACCGTAGATATTCATCATGCCTCATCCCATGGGCATGATTCCATCTTCACATGGCTAAGATTGGACATCCATACCTGAATTATCAGAGCCATCCATCACATGGATCAAGTCACATATCGGTATCCAATTATTTGTTCATCATATGTACAAATAATTTCTCCTTAACATTCCTTCTATTATAATGGATCATATCCATTATAATTATATCTTCTTTAAATTTAGGTCTCACCCAATTATTTAATTGATCATCTTATCTGAATTAAATCTAATTTAATTTTCATTTTAATTCATCCAATATTCTCCTTAATGCGTGTGACCCATTAGGCCCTTTAACATGTTGGCAATAATCATGTCCTAATCATAGACCCTAGAAATGATTGGACAACTCTTGTCTAATTCAAAAACATGATTATAGATCATGAGATGCCTCTAGCAAAGCATCATGACCACCCAACTGCTAAAGGTTTTGTTGACGTGACCATCAACACCTGTCCATGAACTGTTACCGTATGATCAATCCTTTCGTCACATATCCCAGATCAATCAGTGGTATGGAATGTGTCAACACTGTAATTGATCTTTGTTTACTTGATCTCAAAAAAAATTGACTATATGAATTAGAACTTCGAAACCATTTCAATTCCAACTCAAACCTTGCAAGGATTTATCAATCAATTTAATCCATCAAGTGGCCATCGGATATAACCCTTTCTATCAAGGAGATGAATCATGTCTTGATCAAACACCATCTTCATGTGCTTCATGTCATACCCAACCGACACCATATTTGCCACCCGTGGCTAGAGCGATGTTTGGATGCCATCAAAGCATGACATTCCACACATGAGATACAATAAAGATCTTAAGTCAAAGGATCACTCACGCCATCGTCATTAGAGATCAACTATCGACACTATATAGAATATCCATATGGGATCTCTGTACGGGTCATCCAATGCATCATTACAATAACGAGCATCTACACACCTATCCTAGTATCTTCATACTTCAGCTTGTAAAATCAGCTGCTCACCCCAAGGGTGAGGATATGCAATGTGTGCTAGTCTCATGGTGTTCGATGGTGTCCAGTCCCATCTACACGTTGACTAGGAAAGTTTAAAGAATCGAACCATAACGTGCAATTTGGATCTCACAATTTGTAATCTCTATTATAAATTCCATATGCACGGTTCACATTCGTTTGGACTTTATCTCACAGACAAATATATCAAATAAAAGACATCTGGAGAGATAAAGAAACTATTTAATTTATTTGATTTGTATTCATAGAATGTATATAGCATTCAATCCAATTAGATCTAGGATACACTAGCAATCTCCCACTTGCACTAGAGCCATTTATCGATATATTTAATACCGAGTGACTTAACATGATTATCATGCTTCTGCTGCGGTAGGGCTTTAGTGAGCGGATCAGCTACATTATCCTAGTGGGGACTCGTTCTATTTTTACATCATTCTACCAATAATCTCTCTAATTACATGGTATCTCCTGAGTACATGTTTGGACCTCTGATGAGACCTTGGTTTCTTAGCTTGCGCAATAGCTCCATTGTTATCACAATACAAGTGCACTGGATCAGCAATGCTTGGAACCACACCAAGTTTAGCGATGAACTTTTTGATCCAAACCGCTTCTTTGGCTGCATATGTTGCCGCGATGTACTCAGCTTCGGTCGTAGAGTCAGCAGTCGTCTTCTGCTTAGAACTTTTCTAGCTGACTGCATCGCCATTGAGTGTAAAGACATAGCCTAATTGAGATTTATAATCATCTTTATCAGAATGAAAACTAGAATCCGTATAACCCTGAACTATTGTTGACCCAACTATTGATTTTGATGATTAATAAAGGAATTGAGTATATTTATTTGATTACTAATGGATTTGACAAGTATTTCAGGACTCAAAAATATTTGATCAATTAAATAAATTAAGAAACGTGTTTTGAATCAATTGCAAAACATCTATTTCAAAGTTTCAGAACCTGGAGTCGACACCTAGAATTCCTGGAGCCGACCCCATGGCCATTCAAATTTTCTTCTGATTTTGATACGGTCCGGAGCCGACACCTAGAGTTTCGGAGCTGACACCCAGAGTTTCAGAGTTGATACTTACAGTGTCTGGAGCCGACTCCGATGCAGGGACAGAACGTTGATTTTTTGAGCATCTTGGAGCCGACACCTACAGTATTCGGGAGCCAACACTGACGATGGCGAGCCAACACCTAACTTTTTCGGAGCAGACTCCTCGACGAACTCAGAACTTTCTATTTTTGGAAAAACGACTTGGAGACGACACCTGAAAAGTTGGAGCCGACTCCAACCTGATTGGGATGAAAATTTAAATTGCCAGATCAGCTCTAACAATAATATTTCCTTTTTACCTAATTTCTAACAGATATATTTTGTTTCCAGGTACATTCAACGGCTAGTTTTCTTTCCAAAATGGATTAAAAGAAATCTATAAAAAGAGAAAAACACCCGTTTGAAAAGGGACGGAAAATAGAAAAATTTTAAATCAAAAATCCGAGAAAGCCTGAGCCTGAATCTTAAGAGAAAAGCACTCAAATTCAAATCCTTCCACTCCACAAAGCTCAAAGAAGAATCCAAGGCATTCAATCTTGAAAAAATCAAAGGATTCTCAAAGGAAAGAAGAAACTCTGTTTTGAAGATTTTCCAACTTCTCATCCGCAACATTTGCAACGAATCAAAGCTGAGGCCTGATTCAACATCTCCAAAAAGAAGAGAGAAAAAGAAGAAAAGCTCAACTCAATCTACTTCAAACAGGCTTTTCTAAACTTATTTGTTCATTCATTTGAATATCTGCTCATTTGAGGAGCTTTGTATTATTGAAAAATTCTTTTCATTCTTGTTTGTGCTGGTTCAATCTGGAGGATTAAACTAGTGGAGGTTGTATACCTCGGGTCAAGCTAGATAAGCTTGAGTTTAGGATTTTGTGCTAGTGAGCCCGAAAACCGGCTGGGTTCGTTGTGATCCCGGGGGAAAACAATAAGTTTTGAGTTGTGATCTTGTAAAATAACTCGGCTGTAATCTAGTCGATTATAATGTGAACCCGAGTGAATCTTGGGAGTGGACATAGGTGTTGGATACACCGAACCACTATAAAATTATTGTGTTTGCCGTGCTTCCATTATCACTATCTCTTGTTTGTGCTTTATATTTGCCTTGCATTTAATTTCATTTAACTTAAAGCTAATAGTTTTTAAAAGGTTTAAATTTTTTAAAGAACCCAATTCACCCCCCTCTTGGGTTGCTATCTGGGCCAACAATTGGTATCAGAGCAAGTGCTCATTGTTTATTTGATCACGATCAAGAGCTAAAGATCCAAATGGCAGCTCAAGTTGGATCTTCATTTGCCGAAGGTCATTCTACAAATAGACCTCTCTTATTTAATGGTTCTAACTATTCATATTGGAAAGCAAGAATGAGGATATTCATTCAAGCTTCTGATTATGAATGGTGGGGTGTTATAATTAATGGACCTAGTACACCCACACACATTGTTGATGGCACTATTGTTCTGAAGCCCGAAAGGGATTGGAATGATAATGATAGAAAAATGGCACAGCTCAATGCTAAGGCCATGAATGTTTATATTGTTCATTAGATGCTAACGAATTTAATCGCATTTCTACATGTAATTCCGCAAAAGAGATTTGGGAAAGATTAGAGGTTACCCATGAGGGTACTAACCAAGTAAAGAATCTAAAATAAACATTCTTATTCATAAATATGAATTATTTAGCATGGAGCAAACTGAAACTATAGCATGCATGTATACTAGATTCATCGATATTGTAAATGGTTTGAAGAGTCTTGGGAAAACCTATGCTAATTCTGAACTTATTCGCAAAATTCTTAGGTCACTTCCAAGGACTTGGGAAGCAAAGGTGACAGCAATCCAAGAAGCCAAGGACCTCAACACTTTACCCTTGGAGGAGCTACTTGGATCCTTGATGACTCATGAGCTAACCATGAAACAACATCAAGAGGAGGAAGTCAAAAAAGAAAGACTATAGCTCTTAAGGCTGCAGAAAGTGAGGAAAGCTGCAGTGATGATGATGATGATGATGAGACAGCTCTTCTAGCAAGAAAATTCAAAAAATTCATGAGAAGAAAGAGACCCTTCCAAAGAAGAAATCTGGATTTAAGATGGAAGGAGAAAAAAAAGGAAAAGGACAAGGACAAAGAGAAAGACCCTTGATTTGCTATGAGTGTAAGAAACCGGGGCACTTTAGATACGATTGTCCTCAACTGAAGAAGACTTTCAAGAAGAAGAAGAAAGCCTATGTTGCAACTTGGAGCGACAGCGATGAATCCTCTTCGGAGGAAGAACAAAAAGAGGTTGCCAACATTTGCTTCATGGCAAACGAGGATGATGAGGTAAGTTCTGAAAACCCTTGTGATGATTTTGCTTTCGATGAATTATTTGAAGCTTTCAATGAACTAGTAGATGACTTTAAAATTTTAAAAAAGAAATACAAGTCTTTGAAAAATGATAGCTCAATTTTTATCAAAGAAAAGACAATCTTACTAATGAGATTAAAATACTAAAATCTGAAAAATGATAATTTGACAAAGAAAAGGAATCAATTTCTAATGAAAATGATAAATTAAAGAAGGAAGTTGATAAATATAAAAGTATTGTTGATAAATTTACTTATAGTTCTGAAAAACTTAATTTATTGTTAAGCAATCAAAGAGCTATATATGATAAAGCTGGTTTAGGATATAGACCTAACTTAAAACAAAAATTTGTCAAAAACTTTTTTAGAAAGAACAAAATAGAGATAATGTTACATGTCATTATTGTAACAAGAAAGGTCATAAATCCTATGAATGTGATGCAAGAAACAGTAACAAAAAATTAAATAATAAAGCAAGAAAAATGGGTTCCCAAAGGAACGATCTTTTATGCCACTAACCATGAAGGACCCAAGAAGG
>UESW01001341.1:67762-86888 GCA_900491605.1 Calamus simplicifolius | reverse complement strand
GGAGCCATGTGGCACACTATGGAAAAAGAAGGCGCATCCCAAGATGCGTTGGGCACGCTTTTCAGGCTGTGATGAAGGACAAAAGATTTTCTTCTGATCTTGAATCAAGAGCTTTAAATGCCAAGAACTGCCTATGAGTCTTCGAGATATGGATAGGCCTAGAAAATCCCCCGTCAAAAACGACGCCATCCAATAGCAATCGAATGTTTAGCGCATACGCAAAGTGAACTCGCATTGGAAAAGACCAATGAGATAAATGCCCTGAGGGAAAACAATATCTCCCTCAGCAAGCCACGAGCTGTTTCATCTGCTTCGGCGAGAAGCAAACCAAATTTTTGCTTCGGATAAACCGAACTATCCACTTTATCTTGGCCACAACCAAAGTGGTTCCTCCATTTTGATCATTTCGATCCATCCATTTTACTTTGGTCGGAACCAGGATAATATTTTTAGCGAAACCGAACAGCCCCATACTTCGGCGAACTTAATCAAATCAGCCTTGATTAGGCAGGGCAGTTCGTTCAGAACTGCTAAAAACCATCCGTCTTAAAGTATGGCTCGTCCGCAATGAGCTATAAGCGCAAAGAAGCAATAAACGAGCAAAAAGATCATTTGAAAAGCGATGCCCAAAACAACAGAACACGTAGAAGAAGACAAAAAATTCATTCATTAAGTAAGTCTTGATCGAGTTACAAGTAGAAGAAACAAAAATACAAAAGTAACCCTTAGGAATCAAGGCTCAAGTTCAGCTTCAGGGGCTCCCTCGGCGACATTCGAAAGAGATTGGCTTGGTTTGCCCGCTTCGAACGTAGCCGAATGAGGGACCTCGGGTTCTTCTACATTGGGCTGAGGGCATCCTTCTGAACCCACAGCTCTGCCGTCTCCTAGAATGGTGTTAAGGTCAACGTCTAAAATTTCTTCATATTCAGCCTCAGCAGATACTTTGGGTCCCGGGGTCCGAGTGTTATAATGCTTGGCCTCTAGGAAAGACAGGTCTAACTTCGGGTATGCCCGAGAGATCTTTGTCTATGTCTCCTCTTCACTGTACCAAAACGCATCAGCGCAAACCGCCTTATGCTCATCAAGAAATTGAGTAGAATTCTTGTATTCTTCCACGGCCAGAGTAGCCTGTCTGTTAGCTTCGGTCAATTGGCCCTCCAGTTCAAAGCTTCTTTGGCGGCTCGAGGCCAACTCCTCTCTTAAGACTTTTAGTTGGTTCTGAACCTCGAGTCCAATTCTACCCATCTGCAGACACGAAATCAGTTAAAGCCATAACCGAGAGAAAAGGCACAAAAAGAGATAAGGAGATGTTATACCTCCTCTTCTTGCCGAGCCATTTTCGCACTCAGCTCATGAACTTTGTCGAGAGCTTTCAATTTATCATCTTTACTTTGTTGGAGCCTGTCCTTGAGATCGTTAATTCATGATTGTCTCTCCTTGATCTCTCACTGAGACTGTGCAAGATCAGCAGCAAGCTTAGCAATGTGATCCTACTGCCACTTAGTTCGGCTCTCTTTCTCGGCAAACTTCCTACCCAAACTGGCAAGCTGATCATGCTGCCGCCGATACCTACGCTCCTCATCGGGCCTTTTATTTAAACTGCTTTTCTCCTCAGCAATACTCTTCTTCAGTTTGCCCCACCTTTCGTTAAAATGCTGCTGCATAGCCCCCACCTCTTCGGCATGTTGGGATTTAATTCGTGATAGCTCTAGGCAAGCCTTGTCGGATTGTTCACGAAATCCATGGAGCTCCTTAACTTTAATCTCAAGCTGAGATACTTTCGACGACAGCTTGATAAGATTTCCCCATTTTCTCAAGATTCCTCTGAAGAGACGCCAAAGCCCCAGAAAGTTTATTGGATGATTCCGCCCTCTCCCAAAGACCAGCGATCTCCCTTCGAGCTTGTGCACAGGCCCCCATGGCCAAGTTTAAGCGCCAACTTAGCGCTCTCACAATTAAAGCATTCTATAGGTAAAATATATGTGAGAAAACACAACCGAGCCAGCCGACCAAAATCTGTTACCTTGACATAATGACTTACCCGGGAGGCATAGTTTGTGGCGATCCTCATGAGGGCGGGGCTATCAACCTTAGAAAGGAGATAAATATCCTTCGACACTCCATGCTACCCGAATGCCACATCGATAAGATTTTCTGTGGCGGATTCACCTGCTGAGGAACCCTCCCCCGTGTATAGCACAGACCACTTTAGAGCGACGAACATGTCTTCCACATCCGGATCATGTGTAAAAAAATTCACAGCCGAAGGATTAATCCAAAGGGCTTCAGACTGAGGGGTTTTCATCTGCTCAACTTCCCCTATCAAGGCTTTAACTTGGGAAGCCTCAGATACTTCAGCTCGCCTGACCTCCCTCTTTGATGCTTCGATTGGAGACATCTCGGTCCACGCATCCCCTTCGCTCAATAGCTCTTCTTGATCCGCAGGCAATTTCTCAGTCCCAATAGGCTCCATTGGAGCATCGGCCTCCTTCGCTTCATCTCCCAATACCTCGAGAGAAAGTTCTCCGATGGAGAATCCCTCGCAAACTCCAATTGTTAATTCGATTTCTTCCTCAACATCTGTCGATTATTCCTCAGGCAACTCCTCTTGAGTCTCGGCAGTGACGACTACTTCCTTCACCCCTTCGATCGAAGCTGGGATCCATCCCTTGCTCACATGGGGCATCCTAGGGCTGCCTGTTGGGAATTATATCCTAAAGCCAATCATTTGATGATCGTGCTAATATAAATAACATATAAATTGATATATTAATAAAAGTTATTTGACAGTTATTCATTACAAGAACATCTTCTTAAAACTCCTAATAGTAATGAAGCCCTTAGGATCTTCCTTCATGATAAAGGAGGATTTATCTTTGAAGGTCCTCAAAAGAGTTCACTACCAAATGATATACTATGACAAGGCCATAGTACTATCAATTATATAACGTTGTATATTATATTTATTGGTTGTCCTCTTAACCAAGGAGTATAGAAACACTGGTATGATATACAGGTGAAAGTGTAGGAGTACATTTCACCAAACGTGACTCATTTCTGGATACTCTGCTGTCAAAAGTTAATCCGAGAAGATATGAGTATAAGTATCCTTCAGACCTAAAGAACACAACCGATGACTTGCAAGCAACTCATTGTACTTAGGTGCCGAACCGCTTGAATTTTTAATCCAGCTACGAAAGGTTACTGGGTGCAGTCAAGTACTTGTGGTAGTTAGTTATGGATCAAGATATAATTTGACCTATCTCATTAAAAGGAGAAATGCTTTGTTAATGTATATAGCATCCAATCCAATTGGATTTAGGGCATACACTACTGATGGGAATTATGCATACAAGATATAAATCAAATTCATATAAACATTGCGGAAGGTATAATATAAAATTCCCAGATGCCTAGGATCCTTATGAACAAATTCATTATATCTCAAATAAAATCTAATTTTATTCATACCTGAGTCCTTTATCGATCGATGTAGATGAGGATAAAGCCGGTTAATCCTTGCCACTAGCCGTCCATGTACCCGGCCTCTAACGGTGACCATGCAGAGAAGAAGGGATGAAGACCTCCAAGGTATGAAGATGACGCCACGGGAGAGAGAGAGGATGCTAGCACCACTTGAATCCCCTTACAGAAGATATCTTTGAAGAAAAGTCTAATCTTTTCTTCTCATACTTTATTTTCTTGGTAGGAAGGAACTATATTTATAGGTTGAAAATGAGACGTTCCAAAAAGGAAGAGACCTCTCTTCAAGGTAAGAAACTCCCATCATTATGGTAAGAAACTCCCATCTTCATGGTAAGAAACTCCTCCCATCTTCATGGTAAGATTAATCCAAGTGTCACAATCTCAGCCTTTGAAATTAGGAGTTGGTTATCCCATAACTACATGCCCTAATTTGTATGTGTTTATCATCGAACCGTAGAGATTCATCATGCCTCATCCCATGGGCATGATTCCATCTTCACATGGCTGAGATTGGACATCCATACCTGAATAATCAGACCCATCCATCACATGGATCAAGTCACATATCGGTATCCAATTATTTATTCATCATATGTACAAATAATTTCTCCTTAACATTCCTTCTATTATAATAGATCATATCCATTATAATTATATCTTCTTTAAATTGGGTCTCACCCAATTATTAATTGATCATCTTATCCGAATTAAATCTAATTTAATTCTCATTTTAATTCATCCAATATTCTTCTTAATGCGTGTGACCCATTAGGCCCTTTAACATATTGGCAATAATCATGTCCTAATCATAGACCCTAGGAATGATTGGACAACTCTTTGTCTAATTCAACAACATGATTATAGATCATGAGAGGCCTCTAGCAAAGCATCATGACCATCCAACTGCTAAAGGTTTTGTTGACATGACTATCAACACCTGTCCATGAAGGTTACCGTATGATCAAATCCTTTTGTCACATATCCCAGATCAATCAGTGGTATGGAATGTGTCAACCCTGTAATTGATCTTTATTTACTTGATCTCAGGAAAAATTAACTCATATGAATTAGAACTTCGAAACCATTTCGAATTCCAACTCAACATTGTAAGGATTTATCAATCAATTTAATCCATCAAGTGGCCGTGAGATATAACCCTTTCTATCAAGGAAGACGAATCATGTCTTGATCAAACACCATCTTCATGTGCTTCATGTCATACCCAACCGATACCATATTTGCCACCCGTGGCTAGAGCGACGTTTGGATGCCGTCAAAGCATGACATTCCACACATGAGATACAATAAAGATCTCAAGTCAAAGGATCACTCACACCACCATCATTAGAGATCAACCATCGACACTATATAGAATATCTATATGGGATCTCTGTATGGATCATCCAATGCATCATTACAATAACGAGCATCCACACACCTATCCAAGTATCTTCATACTTCAGCTTATGAAATCAGCTGCTCACCCTAAGGGTGAGGATATGCAATGTGTGCTAGTCTCACGGTGTTCGATGGTGTCCAGTCCCATCTACACATTGACTAGGGAAGTTTAAAGAATTGAACCATAACGTGCAATTTAGATCTCACAATTTGTAATCTCTATTACAAATTCCATATGCACGGTTCACATTCTTTTGGACTTTATCTCACAGACAAATATATCAAATAAAAGATATTTGGATAGATAAAGAAACTATTTTATTTGATTTGTATTCATATAATGTATACAGCATTCAATCCAATTAGATCTAGGGCATACACTAGCAATCTCCCACTTGAACTAGAGCCATTTACCGATGTATTTAATACCGAGTGACTTAACATGATTATCATGCTTCTGCTGCGGTAGGGCTTTAGTGAGCGGATCAGCTACATTATCCTTAGTGGGGACTCGTTCTATTTTTACATCATTTCTACCAATAATCTCTCTAATTACATGGTATCTCCTAAGTACATGTTTGGACCTCTGATGAGACCTTGACTCCTTAGCTTGCGCATAGCTCCATTGTTGTCACAATACAAGTGTACTGGATCAGCAATGCTTGGAACCCACCAAGTTTAGTGATGAACTTTTGATCTAAACCGCTTCTTTGGCTGCATATGTTGCCGCGATGTACTCAGCTTCGGTTGTAGAGTCGGTAGTCGTCTCCTGCTTGGAACTTTTCCAGCTGACTGCATCACCATTGAGTGTAAAGACATAGCCTGATTGAAATTTATAATCATCTTTATCAGACTGAAAACTAGAATCCGTATAACCCTGAACTATGAGTTCGGGTCCTCCATAAACCAAGAACATATCATTAGTCCTTCGTAAGTACTTAAGGATATTTTTGATGGCCATCCAATGTTTCTCTCTAGGGTTTACCTGGTATCTACTAGTGATACTCAATGCATAAGAAACATCAGGTCTCGTACATAGCATCGTATACATGATGGATCCGATTGCTGAGGCATATGGAATCCTATTCATGTGCTCTCTCTCCATTTGATTTTTATGACTCATGTCCTTGGAGAGATGTATTCCATGTGATACCGGCAGGAATCCCTTCTTGGATTCCTCCATGCTAAATTGTTTTAGCACTTTATCTATTTACGTTGATTGGGACAATCCAAGCAACCTTATAAATCTATCTCTATAGATCTTAATACCCACTATGTAGGCTGCTTCTCCCAAATCTTTCATGAAGAATTTGCTGGACAACCATTTCTTCACTTCTTGCAGCAAGGATACATTGTTTCCTATCAATAATATGTCATCTACATATAATATCAGGAAAACAATAATACTCCCACCAACCTTCTTGTACACACATGGATCATCCTCATTTTGATAAAATCAAACTTTTTGATTGTTTCATCAAAATGGATGTTCCAACTTCTAGAGGCTTGCTTAAGTCCATAAATGGACATTTACAGCTTGCATACCTTTTTAGAATCAATGGACTCAAAACCCTCAGGTTGTATCATATACACATCCTTCACTAAATCACTATTTAGGAAGGCGGTCTTGACATTCATTTGCCATATCTCATAATCGTAATAGGCTGCAATCGCAAGCAAAATCCTTATGGACTTAAGCATGGCTACGAGAGAAAAGGTTTCATCAAAGTCAAACCTTGCCTTTGCTTGTAACCTTTTGCAACTAGCCTCGCCTTATAGGTAATCACATTATCATCCATGTTTGTCTTTTTCTTGAAAACCCATTTGCATCTAATGGGTTTTATCCCTTCAGGTGGATCAACCAAAGTCCATACTTGGTTGCCGTACATGGAGTCCATTTCAGACTTCATGGCTTCAAGCCATCTCTTGGAGTCAATGTCACAAATTGCTTCATCATAGTTAGTAGGTTTATCATCTTCTATAAGAAATTCATATCTCTCAGGAATATGATGTGTTCTACTAGACCTACGTAGCTGATGTGTACTTGGAGCTTCTTATGGCTCCATCATTTTTGATAGAGGTTCATGTAAATGTTGCCTGAATATGAGTTGAGTCTCTGCTCAACTCCCACTACATTTGTGATGCGTGTCGTAGCGCAACGATTAAAACACCTTAATTTCACTATTAGAATAGCGAGAGTAAGGGATCGATTCCACAGGGACTCTAGCGATTATTTTGAAATAAATTTATAAATTTAACTAAATAGATAATTAGTAGTAGATAATTAGTAGTGCAAAATAATAAGATATGGTCTATCTTATTAGAGCACGGCTCGTACCCATCGATCACGGCCCATCCCTTTTAAGAATAAATCAGTCTAAATTATTTTCACTTAAATAGAATTTAATAATAATTAAATATGCATAAAACTTTATCTTAATAACATCCAAGAGTGCATATTAAAATCTAAAATAAAAGAGTTTTAATTTCTGATAGCAATAAGAGAGCAACAAATTCTTCATAAATCAAATCAAAGACAAGATGAAACTGAACCGGGTTGAAGACATGAACCGGGCCACGAACAGAGCATCCACGAAATCCACGGACTCCTCTCCGGATTCATGGACGGCCGCTTGCAGAGATTCCACAAACGTCTGCTCCAAGCGACGAACAGAGGACTCAAGGACTTCTCCCATGAACAGAGCTCTCAGGAAAAGAAAAAGGAACGGGATGACTCCTGGGCATGGATGGAACAGAGCTCATGAACGACTCTTGACGGATCTCCCGGATGCAGCGTGCTGGAACGGATCTCATGGACGGCTGCTTCCCGGACTCCTCCCAAGCGACGCTTCTCTGCGCTATTTTAAAGGCCCCGGACGCGAAGAAGACGCGGCAAAGAATTCTGTTTCAAAACAGAGATGCGGAAGCAACGAAAAAAAATAACGAAGAAAATCTAGATAAATCATAAATAAAATCCAAATTCCTTCTAGAGGAATTTAATTCTTCCAAATTTATAACTTTCAATCTAATCTATTCTTTAATTGGTAAAGGAAAGATTAGATTGGAATCGGAGAAGAATCGTGCGGAAACAGGGAGTTGGGCTGAGAAAACGATGAAGTCGGCACTTGGTTTGCCGACTTCACTTTAAAATCCATGCTAAAACAGATAATTCAATGTAAAATTAATTTTGGGCTCATCTTAAATCCGATTTGAGTGCCGTTTATGTCATTAAATTCCTAAAATCGAGCTCTTCAAATTGATAAGGTTTTACCTAAAATATTATATAAATTATTAAAATATTAAATAATAATATGTACGTTAAATTATTAATTAATAGGTTTAATGATAATTATATATGCGTTTATCACTCCTCCCAACTTGAATCTTACTCGTCCTCGAGCAAATAAGAAATTTAGAAATATGTACCAAGCTAGTCCAAGAATTGCTAGTTATCTTATCGTTCTTCTTAATTTTTTTTTCTTTTTTTTTAGATCATAAGGAAGGTACTTATTGGATTATTAAGTTTTTTAGTGATAAAGTGTAGTCTATAAGAATTTATAGAAGTCTTCCTTCACCAACTTTCTACTTCTCTGATTAAGTCTTCTAACTTAATTTGGGTTGGATGTAATGTCTTTTGTACTTTGATTTCCTTATTTATTTATAAAGTTAGTGCAATGTCCTAACCCCTTGCTTTCTAATTAACCCTTGTAGCGAGCTTTAGGCCAATGGCTCTCAAACCAATTGGTTTTAAGGCATTAGGTGTAAAACACCCCTCGGACTTACTTACTCGAGTCAAAAAGGCTTTAGGTAAGACTGACTCTTCTTAGGTTCTTTTATATTCTCACCTTTTTACGCAAACAACATCACTTTCTTAGGTGACGGGGCCCGGTTACTCAGTGAAGATGTTAAGAACCTAATTTATTAACTTTAAGAGAGATTTTTTTTTCTTTTTTCTTTTTTTTTTTTTTTTTTTTTTTTTTTTTAACATGACATTTTCACCCATACCCTTATTAAGTAGATTGTACTATTAAATCAGTGGTCTGGAGGCTCTGAAATTATTCTAAAATTTTTTCTGAGCTAAACCCTACCTTTTATTAGGTTTTCTTAATAATTTATTCCTTAGTATTTCAAAAAAATAATCTAACCATTAATTCATTAATAGACTGCTTGATTAACTTAAATCGAGATAGAATTTGGTACACACATCTGATTATAGTTTTACTCGAGGATTTATTTATTCTTTTTCCTCCCCCCAACTTAATTTCATTGTCCCTAATGAAGAAAAATTAATTTCAAGGAAATATACTACCTGGTAAAGTATTTGAAGGTTGGAGGTTTCATTGTTGCCATCTTCTTTCAATCTGCTTCTGTTGCTCTTCTCTGGTCATACTAAAAGAACACACTAAAAGAACAGAAAGTTAAAAATAACTAATAAACTGGGTTGCCTCCCAAGAGCGCTAAGTTTAAAGTCTTCAGCCAGACTGTGCTACTTATTATGATAATGTTGGGTTCATAAGATCAATTGATTCAACAACTTCTTCATCATTAATTTCTTCTATATATGGCTTCAACCGCTGGCCATTTACTTTGAATGTATTTCCTTGCTTGGGGTCTTTAAGCTCTACAGCTCCATGGGGAAATACTTGAGTTACTATAAAAGGTCCATTCCATCGTGAACGAAGTTTTCTAGGGAAAAGGTGTAATCTTGAATTGTAAAGCCATACTTTTTGATTTGGTTCAAAAATTTTCTACTAATAAATTTGTCATGATATGCTTTGGTTCATTCTTTATAAATTTTTGAGCTCTCATATGCCTCATTTCGTAGCTCTTCTAACTCATTCAATTGGAGTTTTCTATTGACACCTGCATTTTTCATATCATAATTAAATTGCTTGATAGCCTAAAATGCACGGTGTTCTAATTCTACAGGTAAATGACATGCTTTTCCAAATACGAGCCGGTAAGGAGACATTCCTATGGGAGTTTTAAATGCAGTACGATAAGCCCATAATGCATCATCCAAACGTTCTGACCAATCTTTCCTATCAGGTCTCACCATTTTCTCAAGGATATTTTTAATTTCTCTATTTGATATTTCAACTTGGCCACTAGTTTGGGGATGATAAGGTGTAGCTACCTTATGAGTAATTCATATTTGTTCATTAATCCTTCAAAGTGTCTATTCGTGAAATGTGTACCCCCATCACTAATTATAGCCCTTGGGCATCCAAAACGACTAAGGATATTATGCTGAATAAACTTGATTACAACTTTATGGTCATTGGTTCGAGTTGCCATGGCTTCAATCCATTTTGACACATAATCAACTGCCTAGAATGTATTCAAATCCAAAAGAGGAAGGAAATAGGCCCATAAAATCAATACCCCATACATCAAAAATTTCTACAACCAAGATAGGGTTTAGGGGCATCATATCTTTTCGAGATATATTTCCTATTTGTTGACATTGGAGACAATTATGGCTAAATTCTTGTGCATCTTTAAAAAGAGTTGGCCAATAAAATCCACTTTGCAGTACCTTTGCTGCAGTTTTCTTTCCACTAAAATGTCCTCCATAGGCAAGAGAATGACAAAGTTAAGTATACTTTTGAATTCACTTTCGGGAACACATCGCCTAATCACCTGATCCGAGCATTACTTAAATAATTAGGGTCTTCCCAAAAGTAATATTTGACTTGTGAGAAAAATCTATCTTTTTCTTGTTTTGTCCAGTGGGAAGGTACTTTTCATGTTGCCAAATAATTCACAATGTGGGCAAACCAGGAAAGACTGCTATGGGAAATTGAGAATAGTTTATCATCAGGGAACCTATCTCTGATTATTTCTTTATTGTATTCCACTGAGATCCTAGAGATATGATCTGCTACCATATTTTCAGAACCCTTCTTATCTAAGATTTCTAGATCAAATTCTTGTAGTAGAAGGATCCATCTAATTAGTCTGGGTTTTGTATCCTTTTTTGATATAAGATGCCTCAATGCTGCATGATCTGAATAAACTAAAACCTTAGACCCTAACAGATATGATCTAAACTTTTCTAGGGCAAACACAACTGCTAGTAATTCTTTTTAGTGGTAGTATAGTTCATTTGTGCATCTGAAAGAGTTTTGCTAGCATAATAAATTACATGGGTTCTCGATTGAGTTTCTATCCTAGAACTGCCCCTACAGCATAATCAGAAGCATCACACATGATTTCAAAAGGTATGGTCCAATCTGGGGGCTTGATAATGGGTGCAGTGGTCAAAGCAGTTCGAAGGATGTTATAGGCTGTTAGACAATCTTTATCAAAATTGAAAGAACTATCTTTGGTCAACAAATTACACAATGGTCGAGAAATTTTACTAAATCTTTGATGAAGCATCTATAAAAATCAGCATGACCAAGGAAAGATCGTACTTGTTTAACCGAGGTTGGGGGTGATAGATTTGAGATCAATTCAACCTTGGCTTTATCAACCTCAATACCTCGCTCTGAAACAATGTGTCCGAGCACAATTCCCTCACGAACCATAAAATGGCTCTTCTCCCAACTTAGGACTAAATTCATTTTCATACATCATTTTAGTACCCTAGTTAAGTTCTAGAGGAAGCTATCAAATGATGCACCAAAGATTGAGAAATCATCCATAAATACTTTCAAAAATTGACCAATCATATCAGAAAATATGGCCAACATACATCATTGAAACGTGGCTGGTGCATTACAAAGACCAAACGCATGCGTCTAAAGGCAAATGTTCAAAGGGACAAGTGACGTGGTCTTTTCTTGATCTGTAGGAAATACTGGGACTTGATTGTATCCTGAATATCCATCTAAGAAACAAAAGAAACTTTGTCCCATTAGCCGTTCTAGAATTTGATCGATAAAAGGCAAAGGAAAGTGATCTTTCCTAGTCACGCATTCAACTTTCGATAATCTATACACACTCTCCAACTAGTTGATGTGCGAGTAGGAATTGATTCACCCTTTTCATTTTTAATCATGGTAATACCTGATTTTTTAGGTACTACTTGGATTGGATTGACCCATTGGCTATCTGAAATTGGATAAATGATACCAGCATCAAGCCATTTTACTACTTCTTTCTTAACAACATCCCTCATGTTCAGATTTAGCCTTCGTTGCATGTCTCTATGTGGTTTGGCTTCAATTTCACTATGAATATGGTGCATGCAAACGGAAGGGTCAATTCCCTTAAGATCAGCTATTGTCCATCCAATTGCCTCTTTAAGTTCTTTAAGTATATCTACCAATTTATCTTCTTGCTCAGAGGTTAGGGTAGATGCAATGATTACTGGAAGGGTATCATTGGGTCCAAGGAATGAATATTTTAAGTCATCTGGAAGAGGTTTCAATTCTAGTTATGGTGGTTCTTCCAAGGATGGTATTAAAGGACTTGGTTTAGTTGGAAATGGTTCATATTTTATAGTCCAAGGAGGGATGGTGTCAAACTTAGGTGGTTCTAATAACATGTTTATCTCTTTGGTATACTCATCAATATCAAGTCATATTCCAAAATGTGTAA
Organism: Calamus simplicifolius; assembly: GCA_900491605.1. Lineage (NCBI taxonomy): Eukaryota > Viridiplantae > Streptophyta > Magnoliopsida > Arecales > Arecaceae > Calamus > Calamus simplicifolius. The sequence goes on along the minus strand of UESW01001341.1, from coordinate 74,456 downwards.
GACATGTTTGTAAAGGATCCGAATCAATCAAACTTTGGAATTTCTTATCTACTACTTCCTCTATCATGTTTACTTCATTTAAATCATACACAGGTGGTCCTTGGGAAGCATTAAAAATATTTAATCTCATCTTCTTGTTTCCAAAAGATACATCCATCACACCTGTTCTATAATTTATACATGCATTAGCGGTAGCTAGAAAAGGTCGTCCAAGGATGATGGGAATTTGGTTAGGATTACCGCTAGATTCCATATCTAACACAAGAAAGTCGACAGGAAAATAGAATTCATCCACCTTTACAAATACATCTTCCAATATTCCACGAGGTTCTTTGACTGATCTATCTGCCAATTGTAGTGTTACTGTCGTGGGTTTCAACTCTCCAAATCTGAATAATTCATACACTGAACTTGGGAGAAGGTTTACACTCGCACCCAAATCTAATAATGCTTTCTTGATTGTGAAGTTTCCTATGACACACGATATAATTGGGATACCATGATCTTTTAGTTTGGGTGGGGTTATTTGCTGAACAACTGAGCTGACTTGCTTAGTCAAATGTATCTTTTTTGGTATTTGTATCTTGGCTTTCCGTTTTTGTGTGCATAGATCCTTCAAAAATTTGGCATAAGCTGGAACTTGCTTGATAGCATCGAGAAGAGGTAAGTTTATTTGGACTTGCTTAAATAACTCAAGCATCTCATTCATCTTTATATTCTTCTTATCTGAAGGCAAAGGAGATTCTAAAGCACTAGGGAATGGGGCTTTAGGTATGATTGCTTGATCATTGAATTCCTTTTCTTTTTCATTTATTCTCTCTTCTGGTTTAGCCACTTCTAATTTTTGGGTTGTTCAGGTGGTTTCAATATTTTTCCACTTCTGAGAGTCATGACTGATTTAGCATGTTCTGGGAATTTGTCAGGACTATTGGAACCCTCAGCCATGAATTGTCCTTTCGGGTTATCGATAGGCTGACTAGGTAACTTACCCTCCTCCCTTCTACTGAATGCTGTGGCTAATTGACCTATCTGAGTTTTAGTTTTGCAATAGATTGTGTGTGGGAGTGAAGGATTTGAGTATTCATTTCTAGCCCTTTCAATGCTTGTAACACTTTGTCTTCAAAAGTAGGCTGATTATTCAGTGGAGGTTGTGGGATGTTTGGATATTGTGAATATGGCATGCTTCTAAAATTGGTTTTTTGATAACTAGGTCTGATCGATGATGAATTGGCTATAGGTTGAGGTTTCTAAGAAAATTTGGGTGATTTCGCCAGCCAGGATTGTAAGTATTTGCAAATGGATCATTTCCTGTTCTAGGAGCTAATCGGGTTTGGGCTTGGTGGACTTGCTCTTGAACAAGTTCAGGAAATTGGTATGCAGCTGGGAATTTACCTATAGAATGGGTTGGACTCGAACAAATTATGCAGACCTCATGTAATTGAGTAGATGGGGAAGAGATGTTTTCAACTTGTAGAATCTGGTCAAGTTTATGGGATAATTCATCTACCTTAGTATAGATATCTGTAGAATGACCTATTTCATATATTCCACCTCTTTTAGGTTCTACGGGAGGGTCCGACGAGCAACTGACATATGATGTAATGAATTCTCACTCAATGTCTCAAAGAGTTGCCAAGCCTCATGTTCATTTTTTAACATAAATGTCCCACCACATGAAGCATCAACCATTTGCCTATGCTTTTCTGATAATCCATCATAAAAGCACTGAACCAGTTGCCATTTGGGTATAGCATGATGTGGACATTTTCTAATCAGTTCTTTGAATCTCTCCCATGTCTCATGGAACATTTCTCCATCTGTCTGGGAAAAACTTGTTATGGCTTTTCTAATTTGATTCGTTTTTCCTATAGGAAAATATTTCTTAAGAAATTCTCTCTGAAGATGATCCCAAGTTGAAATTATAACAGTGTCTAATGAATTTAACCAATACTTGGCTTTATCTTTTAGGGAAAAAGGGAATAACTTAAGCCTAAGTGCATCATCGGAGAAATTTTGAATCTTGACAGTTGAGCAAATTTCTAAGAATTCATCTAAGTGTTTGTAGGGATCCTCATTTGTAAGTCCATAGAAAGATGGTAACATTTGGATTACACTTGACTTAATTTCATATTGGACGGCCTATACTAGAGGCACTTGAATGCAGGGAGAATAGGTATACCGTGAAGGAGTGAAATACTCTTTTAACTGTCGTGGTTGATTATTTTCGTTATTAGGATCCATAATTCTGAGTCTGTTTGCTCTAATAGTTCTTTCTATATCAAGATCTAAGGGTATAAGGTTGGGTTGCAACGATCGGCGACCAAGCATACACCCTAACAATGACTCTAAAGCAAAAGTAATTCAATTATTATTATTATTATTATTATTTATTATTAGAGAAGAAGAAGAAAAAGAGGAGATTCTAAAGAAAATACCCTAAAAATTCCTAGAACTAAAGGAATGAATAATTTAATTAGGGTTTAATAATTCTTAGCAATCAAGTTAGCAAAGATTAGACTCTCTATTCTAGGTTTACCCTAAATCTAGACAGCTCCTAATTTCCAAGACCGCCGTCCTATTGAGCTCGAAGTCCTTAGGGGCTGATGTCTAATTAATTTTAGATTAAAGGTTTGGGTTAATGTAGAATGAAGGATGTGGTTTGTGGGCTAAGGAAGGGTGATGAAATCCCCACCTTATCTTGATTAGGGGTTTGTGCCCTTAAAGTTAATTATGAAAATGCTATGCAACAAACAGATGTCCAACTCTTAAAATTATCAAACAAAATTAATCTAATTATTTTTTTTTTTTAAAGATTTTTGTGATTAGTTTCTAATTTCCTAATAAATTATGAAATGTCAATGGAAGAATTTTGAGTTTTGCAGAAAATAAATTCATCTAAGTCAATCTATAGCATAGAAATAAATAATTATTTTATTATATATTTTATATTTTTTTATAAATTTTTTTTTGTTTCCTTAAATTAATTATGTTTATGGAAGATGTCTTAGGGTTTTCTTTCAGGGTTTTTTTAGGTAAGTTAATTAAAAGAAATTTTGATTAGGTTAAAATTGGATTTGTGGCAAAAAGGAAAGTAATAATTAATTTTTTATGTTAAAAAGAAAATATGCAATTCTAACAATTAAGGTAACAAAATAATAAATAAAGAGACAATAACTATTTAAGAGAAAATTAATCTATTTTTTTTCTTTTTTTCTTTTTTTTATTTTTTTTATTTTTTTTTAAAATAACACACTTAAGTCCTCGGCAACGGCGCCAAAAATCTGATGCGTGTCATAGCGCAATGATTAAAACACCTTAATTTCACTATTAGAATAGCGAGAGTAAGGGATCGATTCCACATGGACTTTAGCGATTATTTTGAAATAAATTTATAAATTTAACTAAATAGATAATTAGTAGTAGATAATTAGTAGTGCAAAATAATAAGATATGGTCTATCTTATTAGAGCATGGCTCATACCCATAGATCACGGCCCGTTCCTTTTAAAAATAAATCAGTCTAAATTATTTTCACTTAAATAGAATTTAATAACAATTAAATACATAAAACTTTATTTCAATAACATCCAAGAGTGCATATTAAAGTCTAAAATAAAAGAGTTTTAATTTCTGATAGCAATAAAAGAGCAACAAATTCTTCATAAATCAAATCAAAGACAAGATGAAACGGACTGAAAACAGACTGAACCGGGTTGAAGACATGAACCGGGCCACGAACAGAGCATCCACGAAATCCACGGACTCCTCTCCGGATTCACGGACGGCCGCCTGCAGAGATTCCACAAACGTTTGCTCCAAGCCACGAACAGAGGACTCAAGGACTTCTCCCACGAACAGAGCTCTCAGGAAAGGAAAAAGGAACGGGACGGCTCCTGGGCACGGATGGAACAGAGCTCATGAACGACTCTTGACGGATCTCTGGAACGGATCTTACGGATGACTGCTTCTTGGACTTCCTCCCAAGCGACGCTTCTCTACTGCTATTTGTAGAGGCCCCGGACGCGACGAAGACGCGGCGAAGAATTCTGTTTCAAAACAGAGACGCGGAAGCAATGAAGAAAATAACGAAGAAAATCTAGATAAATCATAAATAAAATCTAAATTCCTTCTAGAGGAATTTAATTCTTCCAAATTTATAACTTTCAATCTAATCTATTTCTTAATTAGTGGAGGAAAAGATTAGATTGGAATCGGAGAAGAATCGTGTGAAAAAAGGGAGCTGGGTTGAGAAAACGATGAAGTCGGCACTTGGTTTGCCGACTTCATTTTAAAATCCGTGCTAAACAGATAATTCAATGTAAAATCAATTATGTGCTCATCTTAAATCCGATTTGAGTGCCGTTTACGTCATTAAATTCCTAAAATCAAGCTCTTTAAATTGATAAGATTTTACCTAAAATATTATATAATTATTAAAATATTAAATAATAATATACGTTAAATTATTAATTAATAGGTTTAATGATAATTATTTATGCGTTTATCAATTTGACATTTGCTCCATGTCATCTAATCGGTCCGTGTCAATTTATGGTTCTTGAGTTTCACTAATCTCAATATTTCTGCCACTACCATTTCTTAGAAAATCTCATTCTCTAGAAATATGGCATGCCTTGAGACAAGCACCTTTTGCTCGAGTGGGTGATAGAAGTAGTATCCTTTTGTTTCTTTAGATATCCCACAAAATTATACTTGTCAGATCTAGCTCTCAGCTTGTCAGACTCATTACGCTTTACATAAGCATAGCAACCCCAAATCCTTAGATGACTAAGGGTTGGTTTCTTTCCACACCATATCTCATAGGGAGTGGAACTGACTGACTTAGATGGAACTCGGTTTAGAGTGTATTCGGATGTGTGTAGGGCATAACCCCAAAATATTTTTAAAAGATTGCAAGGCTCATCATTGATCGTACCATATCTAATAATGTGCGATTTCTCCTTTCTGATACACCATTATGCTGTGGCGTACTAGGAGGAGTCCATTGAAAGAGAATCTCATTCTCCTTCAAATATTCTAAGAACTCATGGCTTAAGTATTCCCCACCTCCATCTGATCAAAGTATCTTAATACTTTTGCCACTTTATTTTTGTACCTCGGATCTGAATTCTTTGAACTTTTCAAAGGCTTTAGATTTGTGCTTCATTAGATATACATAACCATACCTGCTATGGTCATCTATAAATGTGATGAAGTAAGAAAAACCTCCTATTGCCTGAATATTGATAGGACCACATATATCTGAATGTACTAGTCCTAAACATTCAGTTGCTCGCTCACCCTTTTTAGTAAAGGATGACATAGTCATTTTGCCACGTAAGCATGACTCACATTCCTCAAATGATTCCCAATCGAATGAGCCCAAATAGCCATCCTTATGTAACTTGGTTAAACGTGTTTCATTTACATGGCCTAAACGACAGTGCCATAGGAATAAATTCTTAGAATTATTTGATTTTAATTTCTTAGTTTCTACATTGAGAATAGGGCATTGTAAATTCAAAACATAAATCCCGTTGAACATTTCAGCAGAACCAAAGAACATTTCATTTTTAAAAATTGAAATTCATTTATTTTCAATTTCAAAAGTATATCCATTATTTACAAGACATGAAACGGAAATAATGTTCTTTGTTATGTTTGGAACATAGCAACAATTATTAAGCTCCATTACAAGTCCAGTAGGCAAAGACAAAGAACAAGATCCTATAGCTAAAACATCAACCTTTACTCCATTTTCCATGAGCAGGATCACTTCATCTTTTTTCAGCTTTCTACTGCTTCTTATCATCTGCATATTAATACAAATATGAGATCCACAACCGTATCCAATACCCAAGTGGAATAAGAAGTAACAGAAGAAAATATCTCAATCATAAATATACCTAAAGTAGAAGCATCTGTATGTTTCTTTTCTTTCAGGCTAGCCAGATAAGCCTTGCAGTTTCGCTTCCAATGCCCTTTCTTACCACAGAAGTGACACTTCCTCTTAGCTACTTTGTTTTTCTTAATGCCCTTATTTGGTTTAGTCGCCTTGGCCTTTTGGACCTTATTCTTCTTTGGCCGCTTCTTACGAGCGCCAAAAGACTCCACGACCATAACCTGCCCCTTTTCTTTCTTAATGTTGGGCTCAGCATTTATCAGTATATTCGTGAGCTCAGGTAGAGATGTCTCTAGCTTGTTCATGTTAAAATTAAGAACAAACTGCGAATAGCTGGGAGGTAATGACTGCAGAACCAAGTCAACACTTAGTTCATGATCCATCACAAAACCCAATCGTGCCAACTTTTCAATCAAATTGATCATTTTCAGTACGTGGGCACCCACTGATGAATCCTCAGTCATTTTGCACTGAAACAACTCTTTAGAAGTTTGAAACCTCTCATATCGAGACTGTGCACCAAACAACTCTTGCAAGTGCATCAAAATCTCCTGAGCATTCATATGCTCATGTTGTTTCTGAAGATCAGGTGACATTGAGGCCAACATCAAACATGTGGCCATGTCTTCAGCATCTATATACCAGTTGTATACCACATAAACCTCAGTCGAAGCATCTGCTGGTGGGACCTTCGGTGCAACCTCATCTAGGACAAAAGGAATTTTTTTAGATTAAAGAACGATCCTTACATTCCTTAGCCAATCAGGGAAGTTGAGTCCAGTCAATTTGTTG
>UESW01001341.1:0-59677 GCA_900491605.1 Calamus simplicifolius | reverse complement strand
ATATTTAATAACAATTAATCATGAATAAAAATTTTATTTCATATAAAGTAAAGAGTTATGACATTAAGAAAGCAACAGATTATAATAAATTTCTAAACCAACCGGGCCCTCTTCTGCATATGTCTTGAAGCAGAGCATCCAAGAACTCCACACCTACGGACGAACAGATGAACGGGCCTCCCACGGAACTCTTGGAACAGAGCTCTTCAAATGGAACAGAAGTCTTGCCTGGAACAGAGCTCTTCAAACGGCTGGAACCTACGGACTCCAAACCGGCACGAGCAGATAACTCCATGGATGAACACCGCCCCAAACTCTCCTGGAATTCACCATGGCACGATCAGATTCTTCTCCCGGATGTAGCGCGCTGGATGGACGGCTTCCTTGGACTCCCTTTGTGCTATTTGTAGAGGCTCCGGACGCGGCCTTGATGCGGCGAGGATCTGTTTCAAAACAGAGAACGCAACAGAAGCAAGAAAAATAACAATAGAAATCTAGATAAATAACCAATAAAATTCAAATTCCTTCTAAAGGAATTTAATTCTCTCAATTTGATAACTTCCAATCTAATATTCCTTAATTGGTGGAAGAAACTGTTAGAAATTGAATGGAGAAAACGATGAAGTCGGCACTTGGTTTGTCGACTTCACTTTAAAATCCGTGCTAAAACAGTTAAATCAATAAAAAATCATTTTGAGCTCATCTTAAATCCGATTTGAGTGCCGTTTGCGTCATAAATCCCTAAAATCGAGCTCTTTAAGTTGATAAGATTTTATCTAAAATATTATATAAAATATTAAAATATTAAATAATAATAGGTACGTTAAATTATTAATTAATAGGTTTAATGATAATTATTTATGCGTTTATCACTTGGTCTATCCCAATCTACGTACATTAAACACAGTGCTAAAGAGGTTTAGCATGGAGAATTTCAAGAAAGGCTATCTTCCGATAGTTCATGGAATTCATCTTTCTAAGAAGGATTGTCCGACAATTTCTAATAAAAGAGAATGTATGAGTCGAATTCCATATGCCTCGGCAGTGGATCGATTATGACACCATGACATGTACAAGACCAGATGTGGCATACTCACTAGGAGTAGTGAGTAGATACCAATCTGATCCAAGTGAAAAACACTGGCAAGTTGTTAAGACAATCCTTAAGTATTTACGAAATACTAAGGACCAGTGGTTAGTCTATGGAGAGTCTGATTTGAAGCTTGTTGGATATACTAATTCCAGTTTTCAATCAGATTATGATGATAGCAAAAGTGTGTTGGGTTTCGTGTTTATCCTAAATGGTGGAGCTGTTTGCTAAAAAAGTTGCTGAAAAAGTTCCAAGCAACATACAGTGTCAGATTCAGTGTGCGAGGCAGAGTAATCGTTGCATCAGATGCTGCGAAAGAAGCTGTGTCGCTATAAAAGTTTATCTCTGAGCTTGGAGTGGCACCTTCCATAAATGGACAAGTCCTGTTGTACACAGCACTGGTGCCATATCTCAAGCAAAGGAACCACGAGCACATCAGCGCACCAAGCACATACTGCATCAGTTTTATCTTATTCGAGAGATTGTAGAATGAGGTGACATAAATCTTCAAAGATTGACGGAAAGAAAAAACCTAGGCAACCCATTTACTAAAGCACTCAGCATCAAGGAGTTTGCGACTATAAGTTAGATGGGTATTAGATACTGTAATGAGCGGCTTTAGGCTAAGTGGGAGTTTGTTGGGAATTATATCCTAAAGCCAATCATTTGATGATTGTGCTAATGTGAATAGCATATAAATTGATATATTAATAAAAGTTATTTGGCAGTTTATTCATTACAAGAACATCTTCTTAAAACTCCTAATAGTAATGAAGCCCTTAGGATCTTCCTTTATGATAAAGGAGGATTTATCTTTGAAGGTCCTCAAAGAGTTCATGACCAAATGATATACTATGATAGGGCCATAGTACTGTCAATTATAGGATGTTGTATATCATATTTATTGGTTGTCCTCTTAACCAAGAAGTGTAGAGACACTGGTATGACATACAAGTGAAAGTGTAGGAGTATATTTCACCGAACGTGACTCATTTTCGGATACTCTGCTGTCAAGAGTTAATCCGAGAAGATATGGGTATAAGTATCCTTCAGACCTGAAGATCACAACCGGTGACTTGCAAGCAACTCATTGTACTTAGGTGTTGGACCACCTGGATTTTTAATTCAGCTATGAAAGATTACTGGGTGCAGTCAAGTACTTATGGTAGTCAGTTGTGGATCAAGATGGAATTTGACCTATCCCGTTAAAAGGAAAAATACTTGTGTTTCAATTTAGCAAGACCTTGGCCAAGGCACTTCATGTGAAGGTCACATGATCACTAAAGTTGAAATCACTTTATGGATTTGCTGTTTAGAGTTGACAGGCTCTTAAGCCATCCTTAGCATTTATGGTCAAAAGGATGAATTATACTGTAACTATTTCTTAGGGTTCTTGAAGTTTGCTCGGAAACTCTTCAACCTATCCGGACATCGAGTTCCATTGCTAGATGGACACATCGATTAGTCTAGAAAGTTGTTCCTATGCTACCAGCTTAGGTTCGAACCTAGAGAGTCACACGCATAGAAGTTTCCTAAGATGATCTATTTGATGATCAATGATTGAGAATCGTATATGATTTAATTAATTAATTTGACTGATTGAATTATCTCAATTGGGTTAAGTACAAGTGAATAAGATTCAATTAGGTTTAAGTCTATTAGAAGACTAATCAATTTCAAATATCGATTTGAAATTAGACTTGATTTGGATTTAAATAGATTCAGGACTAGCCAAATTTGATTTGGGCTAGGACCATGATCTATGTAGGTTCAGTCCAATAAATTCAAATCAGCTTAAACCAAAACCCAAACCCAAACCCCATGTGTGAAAAAAAGTTCTCACATGAAGATCTCACATCATGATAGATTAAATTCTCATGTAGAATTTAATGCATAACCTTAATCTTCTCCAAACGGTTTCCGTTTGAATTCTAAGTGTTAGAATTCATATGGAATAAATGTACCTCTTTGAATCAACCAGACGATGGAATTTTAAGTGTTAGAATTCACATCTCTTTGGTTTTACCGAACGTGTCAGAAATAACAAAACGTTGGACTTCTAAGTGTTAGAATTCACAGGTTTTCACCGAACGTCGGAATAAACCAAACATGTGTCTCTTTAGTTTTCACCGAATGACAGAATTATAAGCGTTAGAATTCAATAGGCTAAGGGATGAATTGAGCCTATAAAATAGAGGACATTCTTCATCAAGAACAACGATATGTTATGGATTGAAATTCTAAAGAGTTAGAGTAGAAATCCTGGTATGATTCTGGTGTTAGCAAAAGTTTGGTGGATCCTGGAAGAAGATTCAAGTGGAAGGATTCAAGATCAGCAAAGTTATTTTTCCTCGAGCTAGTACTCTAGGAATTCGATCATTCAAGGACTTCGCGTGGATGATACTAGAGGCCGGACGATTGAACGACTGCAGGGTACAAAGGATTTACCAACTGTTCTTAAGGTAAGTGATATGATCCCTAGATCTTAAGGTAGACTTCAAGACAAGTAGTATGACTTCTTATCTTGAAGATCAAGATATGATCTTGATGATTTATTTATATGCATAATTTAGATCAAACGATCCTATAGTATAAGGCAAAGATATGATCTTGATGCATGTTAGATAGATTAATATTTAATCTTTAAGCTTCCGCATTGATAATTGTTATCAATTTTTTAAAATATGCATGCCTTGGAGGTTATTTCTCCCTACACTGCCAACCTTCACCAAGCAAGGCTGGTTACCCTTGAGCGAAGAGGTTGCCAGACAGGCCAGCGATGTCTCCTCTGGGTCGTCTGGAACAACCACTATCTGAAGAGGAGAGACCTCAATGGCTTCCCCCAAGTTCTTTCCGACCATTTGTTCCCTCTCCACTGTCGCACCCCCCTTTGACAGGGAGAGCTCGTTCACTACGGCCGACACTTCTGCCTCTCCCTTTTTCGGTGTGGAAGAGTAGTGACCAACCCCAGCCTACTTCGGCTCCTTTGAGTGAGGCCCAAAAAAACAGGGTTTCTTCTCAGATCTGCATTTTTCACTAGAGCTGGCCTCCCTTTGACGCTTGCCCAATTCTTTCCTTATTTGACCTATAAATGCCGACCTTTTGGCTATAAATTCAACAAACGATTACTTAAGCTATGGTAAGATCGCCCCCAATACTACAAACATAAGAAAAAGGGGGTGAAAGCTTACTTTGAGGGTCGAAGGGGCTAAGCCCAGCGGCAAAGAGGGCATCCTCCAACAAAAGGGCACTTGTCGAAAACACTCAACCACTGCAAAGAGTCACCAAATCTTTCTTCTCTTGCTCAGATAGCTCTGGGCGTGCTTCTGGATCTTTCACATAACTCGCCCACCCCAAGGAAAATCGGAGCCGACGTTCCCCTCAACAATGAAAAAATGGGACTTCACTCTTTTATCAAGGATGGATTATCCGATATCATCTTGAATGATTTTCTAGGACCAATATAGGGCCACTCGGAGTTCCTCCCAGAAACTAAGTTGTAGCAGACTCGGAATATAGGAAGAGTTACAGCTACCCCGACACAGCTACACATCGAAATAAACCCAATGAGGTTGTGCCAGCTGTTCGGAGCCATCATTGTCGGGCATATGTTGTAGAATCTCATAACTTCTTTCACCAATAGGTGGAGAGGAAACCGGAGACCCGCTCTTAAGCTTTCCTCGTAAAAGAACACTCCATGCCCTAGCTTCATTGAGACCCTATGCTCGGCCTTTGGAAGCCATAGAGCAACATCCTGAGGGACCTTGTATCGATGACGTATTCTGTCCAGATTTTCAAGGGTTATCTTAGAGGCCATATCATTTGGACCCTTCATGTTGTCGAGTTGAAGAACAAAGCACAAACGAACTCGCGAGAGTTTTGAGAAAGAAAAAATCTCCGAGGGAGAAACGAGAAGGCATTGCAGAAAGGACACCGCCCTAACCCTTCCCCCTCCTTAAAAGGTATTTCAGGGGGGAAACCCTGAACACTGAAATTGCCGCTACAGGCGCCATAAACATAGGGGTTCACCACGTGGAGCTTCCTCAATTGTCGTCCATGAGAAACGAGGGGTCTTTCCTCCTCGCACAATGATAAGAAATGATGGGGCAGCGGCTCGGTGTTTACGAGGCCATCATTGTACGTCTCTTTAAATCCCCCTGAATGAAATTATTCTAAACTCTACTTCCTACATCCGAATTTACACTTCGGACTAGGAAGTGAGGGGCATAAGATGAGGGATAAAATTATCATTGCATCAATGCTCGTGCGCACTATCAAAAGGGTCGAGACCAATCTCAACATCCCATCAGCCAGCTGTCATGTCTGAAAAACAGCAGAGCCGAATCATCTTCAGCAGAGTCAAGTCACCTCGGCGAACCGATCTATTCTCATGCCTCGGCAAACCGAGTTACTTCTACGCCTCGGCCAGACCAAGGCGTTTAAGCACCTATGCAGAATCAAGCGCGGGAGAGTTCAAATTCATGATAGTTGAACAAGATCTCAAACGAAAAATTATGCAAACAATACTGAAAGTGGCCTAAGGCCTATAGAAGTGGCCTAGGGCCTACATAATCACTGAATCTTAAAGCGTCAACCAACTCTCCTAGCCGTCGATCCTCAACTAACTAGATACTAGTCCCACCAGCCCCGTAACAAACTTAATTCGAATCTGATTCGAATCTGAACGGTTTTCAGACCCCCTATGACGTGCCCAAGGAATCAGGTGATCGCCTATAAACATCCTAGTCATGAAGTCTCTTAGGTACGCTTTCACTGATACTCTAACTAAAAACTCCATTAAAGCTTGAGTAGAGCTCTGAGTTCTCGAGAGGCCATTGATCTTGAAGAACTCTTCTGCGAGAGTCTTCTCCTCACATCTGCTTGCTGTAAATTTTCACTAACTTGGATATCAGAGGGTCTTCCGTAGAAGGCCACCCTAGACACTCTCTGCGCGAGGACTATCTTATAGGTTCCATTTGGACAAGAGATCAGCGTCTAGATTCGGAGCCGAGCTGCATCCGAGTCAGAGAGCGGATTTCCATGGCAACAACTTTAAACTCGATTTAAAGAAAATCAAACATTTTAGGACCAATACTTCATCATCATAAATCGAAGCTGATGTCTAATGGTGCAACCTCAAGTTAAGATTCAACGGTAGAGGCAAGACTTCTGATGTTTGGAAGTATTTCAACAATTCAACGTTGAGAAAACCAGAGCAAAGAGTTTCAAGTTGATGTCATGTTTGAAAAAAAAAAATTACAACCGTGATATTTAGAAAAAGAACTGATCATTGGTCTGGTACCAGAAAAAGATAACTAAACCATACAACGATAAGGGTATGATCATAATAGCAAGCCATTTATCCATCCATCAATAATTGTGCATATATTTAATTTATTTTTATTTATTTATATAAATTTAATTTTCAAAATAAAAATAAAAATAAGCTAGGTCATGCTGTTGGGTTGGTTCATAGGTCATGAGCATGTTGGCTATGCCTAGCTGCCTTCTCAGGCATCATGGATTGCGCCAGCATGGCCTATAACATGGTGGCCCAATTGGCCATAATTTATATGGATCGTATAGGTTCATAAAATAGTCATACTATACCATCCTTCGATGCAGCAAGCATGCACTGACTACATGAATTGATTGCTCACATGTACCGATATGGTATGATAGCTCAATGAGCCTTATCGTGCACCTCATATATGTCAGCACACGTGGACGATCAATCCACATAGCTAGTGCACGCTTACTGTACCGATGAACAGTGCAGCAAGTCTTTTCATAGGTTCAACACGACTCATCCGTACTTAAAAAGCCAAGCATGTATACAGCTTAAATATTATTTAAATTATTAAAATCTATATTATAAACTTCTATTATACCTTTAAATGTGGTATTAAGCATGAAAATAGGACGATAATCAATTATGACCATAAATAATTTGAAAATAAGCATGAAAATAGGATGATAATCAATTATGACCTAAATAATTTGAAAACTTTGCTTCATTTTTTTTTTTTAATATAAAGTTACATTTTATTTAAATGCAAAATCATGCAAATGAAGAACAATAAATTAAGACTTCAAGAATTTGAGCATTTTATTATACTTTTTTCTTAAGAGATAGAACTAAAATTTAATAATAAAAAAATATATTTTTATTTTTATTTTCTTTACTATTTTATCATTATGCCATGTATATAGATGTCTTAAATATTGTTATTATAACCTTTTATTATGCCTTTTAAATATCATTTAATTGTGAAATTAAATCAAACTATTAGAAACACGAGGAATCCATTGTAATTGTTTTAGATGGAGTTAAATATAGTGATAAAATAATTTTTTTTAATTTTATCTTTTTATCAAACATAATAAATAAATTTTAAATAGTTCAGTGCCAACCTTATAATGCATCTATAAAAATAAATTATGAACAAAAATTCACCAATGCATGGACATAAACCTTGTTTGAGCTGTTATGTTTTAATAAACACCTAATGCAATCCAAGCCAAGCGAAACGAGCTTCTGATATGCAGTTGATTTGTGGGTAAACTCATTTTAAACACTTCACTCAAATACCATAAGATGATAGACTTTTTAGATGAGTCATTGGACCAATGGCCCTGTGCAACAACACAAGATCACCGTATATAAGTAACATCAAAGTAATATACAAGTTTTAACATCTATACTGCATTAAGAGGTCTAAATTTAATCAAATTCTAACTACAAACATTGCATTCAAAATTGTAGGACAGTATCTTCTGGCACGCTCTTTTTCAGCTTTTCACTCAGCGAAGCGGGAGCACCCAAATGGGCCGAAGATACTGTCGCCCAAAAGTAAGACGTCCGTTTTTTTTTTTTTTTATCATACTAGTCTAGTACGAATCAATCCAGATAGATCTGAGTACAAAATTTACTTTAAAAAAAAGAACAAGAATCGTTCGGCCTTCAGATCCATGATCCAGCATGCTGAATCATTGAAGCAGCCGTTCAGTCCATCACCGAATTAACTTCATGATATATATGATGGATTTGGGCACTATCAACCTCCCACAGGATAGACCAAATGTTCCTAAGAATCGGATTAGTAAGGCCATGAAAGCAATTCTCCTTCTGCAGCCAAGAAATGACCGTCATAGAATCACCCTCAATCATGAGTCTATGAGCATGAAGAATCCGAGCGGCATAAGAAATGCCCGTCCAAGCAGCATAAAGCTTGGTCATACGGACAGAGGAGTCGATGGTACCAAAATCTTTCGCCGCCAACAAATCATCTTGAGGCCCACGGATGATGAATGCAGAATCAGCTCTACCACGAATACTTTCATCGAAGTTAATTTTGACAAACCCTGAAGAGAGGCTTCCAAAAATAAAAACCGTATGCCGATTCGCTGCTGAGACAGCAGGGGATCCCCCAAAGGTCCATTTTTGTTTTTAGTAAGGAAAAATCTTGCTGTACTGATCATGATAATTGATACGTATCGCATATACATATATGTCAAAAGTAAAATTATTATTTTTTATTTTAATACACGTATCTTTTCTTCACCGTTGCAAAATTTTCGCATCACTTGTGGCCATTATTGATCCATACCGAAAACCTGTTCGAGGATTTACCTATCAACAATATGGATTTCTCATGCCAATGATTGTGGACGGTGTGAAACTTTCTGCATCAGCCATAGTATAGAAAGTATTTTTTTTATTTTATTTTGAATTTTCTTTTTATGCATCGCATGCGATATAAAATACATGTATTATGCATGTATGATAATATAAAAAAATAAAATATTCTTATCGCATATAAGCATAATCAATTATCATGCATAATGCATACATTTTTTTATTTTTTTTTATACTGTGCATGACACACAAAGTCGTTTCCGTTTGGTTTTGCCCTTTCAAAGGCCTGGATAAGAGAGAGTAAAAAGAAACCAAAGCGAGCCCAGCCAAAAAATTCTGGGCTGTAACCTGTAGCCTTATACATTGGGAGTTGCAAACTCCTCGAAACGAGTCCTGAAATGAATGCCTGAGATATTGACAGAAGTTGTTTTCTTTTTAATCAAATAAGTTCATAAACGAAACAGATGATCATAAGCTCTTTCAAAATTTACTAAGCTGATTTATTAATCTTTTTTTAGAAAAAAAGAAAATATATCTGTACTTGATATACTTGTCTTCGGGCGAAGGGATGCTAATCAGGAATATTAAGCAATTTAGAGACAATGAAATATTTCTGGCATCACACCTTCAATAGTATATGTGAGAAGGTCTTAGAACTTAGAAACATTTTAGGCTGAGTGGGTAGTACATCCATTTTGAATCAAACAGGGGGCAAAAAAAACTTGATTTCTAAATGCAAACCTTACAACAAGAGCTTATGATGGGTAGGCTTGCAATTTGGAGCGTATAAGGCGTCTCATATTCCACACCAATGTGAGGTCTTCCCCTTATGAGCCGAGTGGTATCCACGGAATCATTCGGAACTCTGTTATAGAAGTGGGACAACGTGTTGAATTACAGTACAGTTTTTTTTAAAAAAATACTATAATTTAATTATATATTGTAAGTCAAGTTATATTTAGGTTGTAAGTTATATTAATTGACTTTCAATTCATAAAGAGTTGATTTATAATTTTAATTACAAAAATATTTATATTCAACATTACATTTTAATTTAATATAAATTAGTTCAGATCTAATTCATGGAGTAAGTAGAAGCCGAATCAGTCTGTTGGGCCCTTTCTCGGGTTCACTTTCAATCCTAACTATTTATGAAAAAGAAAGATTTTTGTGCATGATGCACGATGATTGACCGTAGATGCCTATGATTGTATGTGATCAAAAAAAAAAAAATTATTTTTTCATGTATTGCATGTGCAATCGCATATATATACGATCAATCAAACGTCTTGTGCGCGCTAACTTTTTCATTCACGGAAGCTTAACGACAAAACAAATGTCGAAGCCAAATGACACTTGATTGGGTTTTTCTTCTAAATCAAATGAATACAAAGATTAAAAAAAAGACAAGAGCACGCAAGGCATCGAGCAAAGCGCCAAGTATTTGCGATCAAATGAGACTAATCGGTAAGTCAGAGAAGGAGAATTGTGACTATTTTTAAACCAATACAATCCTTTTAAACTAATACATTCCCCACCCTGGAGTGTCCTACAAGCCACGACTCGTCCACCTGCTCGACCGAGTCCTCAGGTTGGACTTTCAATCGAACTCCTCTCTGTCTCTCCTTGAAGATTTTTTTTTTTTTTTTTTAACATTCTATTATGTTTTTTGAGCTCTTGCAATCTTGGCTCCCGACTTTCCGAGGCTTTTCCGGAGGAGAACTCCACCGACGGCTTTCGAAGGGCCGCGTGTATGGCGTGGTGGTGGTATGTGGGTGGCCCATCCTTGAAAGGTGTGTAAAGCTCGTCAGGGATACTGAAAAGGATGGGATTCTGCCATACAAAGCCTTGGCATGGCTTTTGGACCCCTCGTCCTTTGTGAAGGAGTCGGCAACTAACTGGATTCTGACGTTTTTTGCTGGTGTGCAGACACGCTTTGCTTGAACTGATCAAGAAGACATACCTAGCTAGTCCCTATCAGATCTTCGACAAGCACAGCATTTGCCACCGTATAGAGAACGACTTATATCTGTCTTGATTTTGTATGATTATCATCTGTTTATGGATCCAACTCAGACCAAATCCATCTGATAAAGAATGCATTTAATATGATGGCATGAACGAAATTGAATTGGATTCTCAATATAATTTTACGTTTGGAATAGTAAATATAGAATTCAAATGGCCATCCCACCCTAATCTCACCATTTTACTTTAATCTCGCGCGTGGTAAATCAAACATACCCTACAAGCATCGACTTAGGCTTGGCGTTCCATATGACATGACAATTTTTCTTGGATGTTTCAGGCCTGGTACATTGGATGTGGTACTTGATACACGTGCTATGGAATAGATTTTATGCTTCGCAAGATTGTGCATTGATGGGCTAGTGGCTCCAATGGGCCATAATGACAGCATTTGGGCTTGGTCTCGACGAATTAGCCTTTTCTCCTCGGTCCCGATAGGTCCAGCGCGGTTGCTCCCAAGCTCCTTCGGAAGCTTCCGAGCTCCCAATCGGCCGCACCACTTTTCTCTCTCCTTCGCATGAAGCCAGCTTCCGCTCGGCCTGACACCCCCTCGGCCTCGGAAAGACACACCCTTGGCCTCTTTCCCTCGTCCTCGGCCATGAACAGCCTCGGCCATCTCAGCCTCGACCTCGGCCATAAACAGCCTCGGCCATGACAGCCTCGGCCATGAACAGCCTCGGTCATCTTAGTCTCGGCCTTGGCCATCATGAACAGTGCTCGGCCTCGTTATGAACGGTGTCATGCAAGTGAAAAGTGCTATGCAAGTGTTCACCCTCGGCCTTTTCTGAAACTCATCCAAGGATATGAACAGTGCCATGCAAGCACTCTATAATCAATGTTCTACAAGGGACAGCTGGCTTCAACTCCAAACTGCATCTTCTGCCCCAACGGCTGCACCTTGGGGTCCACATGCCTAATTTTATCACCCATTGCTGTCCACACAGGACTGCAAAAAAGTGATGTAGGGGACATGTCTGGCAAGTGCCGTAATGGTCGGCCACGCCCTGCAGCAGCCTGCGATAGCTGTTCAAACCAAAATAGCACTTGCCAACCAGCTGTAGCCACCTACTTTGATGGGATACAGCTTGCAGCCTGACATGTCACATGGAGGTAAGCTCCACTGTTATCGCCATCAATTAATGCTCTGACAAGTAATCATGCCCCAAAACTGGCAGACTCCAAGCATCAATAAAATGGGTAAGAGGGACCCTCGACCAGGTAACTCCAAGAACTGAGAACTCACTACACTCTTAAATGCTCATTCTTGCTCAAAAGAGCACGGCTCTAAGCCTCTCTCTTCTTCTCTTTTTCGAGCTTCCTTAAGCTCACGGCTGTTGCCCAGAGCACTGACTTGAGCGTCGGAGGATCCTCGCCGGAATCTCCGGTCTTCGGGATTTGTTTGCAGGCCCACAGGCGCAAGAGGCTCGCCGGAGGATCCCGGGCTTGCTGGAGGAGGCGATCGGACGCTTGTCAACGTTCGAGGACGGTGATTTGGCATCAACATGCATTATTGGTGAGGCGTAGAATTAGCATACAATAACTAATTAACTGATGAGTGACGCATGATAAGGATAATATTCTTTAAAAATCATGCCATTCCAACCAATGGCAATGATAGGCCATGAATGTTCATGACTTTTGTCAATTTAAGATTTTAAAGTCTTCGCGGCTCAATAGGATGGCCAATTTCCTCCACTGTAAATAGATGTTCATCACTGAGATAGATCACTTCACATAATCTCTATTTCTTTCTGATTGATTTAACCATTAGGGGCCCGAAAAAAGTAATTTTTTCTTCGTTCTATTTTTGGACCTCTTCTTTTATCTTCTTCACCAACAAGGATTGTTGTGGCTTAAAGCAAATTCTCAAAGTGGATTGCTATTTTTTAAAAGTTGGACACTGATTGAGGCTTGGGGCAGTCATCCAACCTCCTCTGGAGACAAAATAATCAGAATCATTAGGGACCATTATTTGCAAGATGGAAAAACTAGTCCTCATGCCTTAGGTATCGAGTTCTTGTAAAAAGTCTTACTTTGAGCTTTCGATAACTCGATTCTCTTGCAGTGCTATCTCTTTAGTTGATGAACTTTAGATTTATTGTTACCTTTCCATTCAAATAACTACTAAATAAATCTTTATAAGTGAAGAGGAATTCTACTGCTCCCCCTTTGTTTTAGTTTGGAGGTGGTTTATTATAATTCCATACCCGAACCCTAAAGCTAGCATTGAAATGAAGCAACACTTTGATAAGGTGCAATGTATTTTCTAATTGTGCTGATTTCATGCATTTTTGTAAGAAATGGGATAATTGTCTTATTAGTAAGATTTTATTTTAAATAGCTGCTGAGAGTAGCAAATTTTCAACCACTGAATTAATAATTGCTTCAAATAAAATTGAATACTTCATTTAAAGGATAATTATTAAATGGCCAGTGATATATATATATAATAGAACTGCCGTGTCATGATATTAGTTGGATTTAAACATAAATGCGGTCTAACTAATTAATCTATGGCATCCCGGCTTCCCAACTAAACCGATGAAACTGGATTCAATTAATGCAGTGCTGTTAACCATCCGTGTCAATATAATACAAAATTATGTAGGTCTTTTTTAGGCGTGGTCTCTGACCTCGGATGCTAGCAACACGCTACCACCACCACCACCCATAAGACGCTTCCCCTTCTGTCACCACACGTGAGAAACCAGTATCACTCCTTTTCCATATGCAACGAAGCAGCTGAGATTGCGCTGCTGCTGATATTGCCTCGCATCCAAACTGAGTGAACCTGCTGCCACCTTCCCAACGAGCTTGACGCTTGACAAATTAAACACAGTTCATGGACGTGAGATCACCATCGCACGAGGAAGCGACGCAACACGAGAGCACCTCATGATTCACCACCTGTGTCAAAAAGACGGCTCAAAAATTCCATGAGAGAGGGAGGAGTCAGGAGAGGACTCTTTCATTGCCCACCCACACCACGCTTTATTTGCGCGACCTCGGCTGGCCTTCTTGCGCCGGGTTGGTCGCTCTTTGGTGCGAGCGAGAGGCCTAAAAACTAGCTGTGCTGGCTAGGGGTGCAACTCGGGCTCATGAAACTTAGGTTTTTCTCAAACTTAATTCTAATCCTATTTATAAAATGTCAACCTTAACCCTAACCCTAACCCTATTTGTAAAACCTCAATCCTAACCCTATTTTTAAAAATCGAGTTCGGATTGAGTTTCGGATTGGAATTCGGGTTGATAGAAAAAAAAAAATATGACAATATGAAACAAACAAGCTTAACATTGCACAAATAAGCTAAAGTTTGAAACAAATAAGCTTTATATTGTACAAACAAGCTGAAGTTTGAAAGAAACAAGCTTCACATTTCAAATTATATGTCTAAAAATATACATCTTTTACATAACACTAAAAAAAAAAAGTACATTTTTAAACCAAAACATATTCAAAGTAATTCAAATGTTGCATAACATTTCAATAGCCACCATATGCATTGATGAAGTCACCTTTATCCTTCAGAAGCAGAAAATATTGAGACGATATAAAGAGCCAGTTAGAAGACCACATAAGTCTGGTATGAGAGATCTTTTCCAAGTAGCAAGACTGCATTTGACATCCAAAGCTCTCTGATTTTTTTACTCATCACCCTTTTCCTAGATGTTTTAGTTTTCTGCTCATCACCTCTTCTCAGATGCTTTCATAAAATTTTGGCAAACTTCATATTAGAAGTTACAAATGTCTCAAAGAAGATAATTAAAAAAATAAAGATACTAGTTTGGCCCACCAACATTACATGATAAAATGCAATGGTTAAAGGTATATTGCTCATTTTAAAAGGTAATGAAGATTTTGATGGAATGTTCATACCAAAAATCATCACTTCCACAAAACTATTGTCAGCTCTACATACTTTAAACCTAACAACAAGGCTAAATCATCACTTCCACAACACCAGTAGGCCTGCTGCTTGTGGCTTTGCGGGTTCGGATTTTCTCGGGTTCGGATTGACTGCAACCCTAACCCGGCCCAAGTTGCAAATCGATCCGGATTCAACCCGGATCCTTCGGGTTCGGGTTAAGCAAATTAGAGTTTGAGTACTGTTGCAAATCGAATTCTGCGGGCCGGGTTCGGATTGAACCCGACCCAAGTTGCACCCCTAGTGCCGGCTGGCAGGAGTGGACTCGAGGAGGCGGCGAGATGAGCCCTGAGAGACCATACGAATCCCACCTCTTTTTCCTCCTATTTCTTTCCACCGGTTTGGATGGAAAGAAAATTAGCAAGGAAAAAAATAGAATATATATATATATATATATATATATATATATATATATATATATATATATATATATATATATATATATATATATATGTTTGGATGAATGAAAAAAAAAAGTTAATAATTTATGATGACTATAATATTTTTTATAAATAAATAAATAAAATATTATTTTTTTTTTTGAAAGAATTAATGTTGAAATGAAAAAAAAAAAAAATATTTTTTAAGTTTTCTTTCAAATTTTTTTGTTAAAAAAAATTTTTATGTGAAGCTCATTACTTTTATTATTATTTTATTTTTATTTTTATTCAAACAAAATAAATTTTATTTTCTTTTCTATTTATTTTTTTTTAAATCGTATTTGCCTCTCTATCCGGCTAAATGTCCACCCTTGACTAAGTTCAAAATTTAAGCGTATGCCACAGTTTTATTCCCAGAATGCCCTTCTTCTTTGGTCGTTTTCCGTGGGCGGTCCGGCTTGGCGACGGGGAACGGAATTTGTTCAAAGTTCGAACGACAAAATTATATCATCCCGGTCAAATAGTGAAACATTGAACGATGATTACGTGATTGCTCCTCTCTCTCTCTCTCTTCTCGCTTAAATAAAATAATAATTGATGGGAGAGAGTACTATAGCGTCGTTCGAAAGAAAGATTGGCCGCAGTCCGGGGATTATGTTGTTATAATAATGATGATGGAGATTTAGCTGTTCGCTAATCTTTGCTCCCCCGTTCAGCGAGCCCCGCGATCCACTGCCAATAAAATTCGGCTCGACTTATCTTAGAACCACAGTTTGGTTAGCTCACTTATTTTTTTTTTTGAAACACATATTCAATTTCTCCTTGAAAAACATAATTTGTATGAAATGAAAAAAAAATGATGTAATAAAATATGTAAACAAGATGCTAATTATGGCCAAGGACCTTCCAGTACAAAGAAATGTGATTTTTTTTAACACTCGTCCTCGTTTTTTTTTTTTTTTCCTTCCTTTCCAAGTAGTGTTTTTAATGCTTTTCTTCTTCTCGACAACAAATCAATGTTTTATAATTAAATATGTTATCTCATATGATGACTTACCAAATCCTTTCCACTTGTTCGATGTGGTTGAGCGGCTTTAACAAATATAACACCATTTTAGTGCTGCTTGAATAATATATATGTCTCAGATATTCATCGGTTGCTTTTTCCATTCGAACTTTGTCAAATTTGATTGCACCAATTCATTGGTAGCATCAAAATCCATTTATTTTCTATTAAACAAAGATCTACAACTTTATATAAAACATCAATTGGTGCACCGTTTCGTATTGCACAGCATTGCATCCATTGATACAATTATAATCATCCATAAGTTCTTGTATCTTTTAAATTAAAAAAAAAAACTTATTTAAAATAGATTCTAAGACCGTTTGCTACGATAAAAAAAACCTTTTCTTGAATCTAATCTACATCTTAGAAACAATCTTTAAGTGATCCCAATCTCTTAACATTTTAAGATTTATTTTCTTTCATGGACAATGACATTATAACTATTTTTTCATTATAGTACAGAATTTTGAATGAAATTAAATGCGGTAATAAAAAGTTAAGAAAAATAATTATGAAAACTTTATTCTCCATGGTTTTATTACGATGCTTCTTGTGTAGAGTAAGGGAGCTTCTATCATACATACATGTATTTAAAATAATTAAATTTAAATAAAACTTAAAATATAAAAATATATAAAAAATTATTTTTATAAAATAATTAAATAGCATTGAAAAAATAATTAAATAGAAAATGCATGATGATTCCATTTATACTTATAATTAGGTGTTAATAGTTGAAGCTTTAATGATAAAATACTCAAAATATCATGGCATTATGGGTCTATATTCCATAATTAATTCAAGGTGATAGATAAATTGTAAACAAATAACAAAATTTTGAAACATTGTTGATTATCTCTATTAGGTTGGAATAATAATTTCCAGAATGATGAAGCGAAGAGGAAAAAAAGAATTTCGATCGGAGCGGCGGCACGGCAGCCATTAAAACTGCTGCTCTCCGAACCACCCTCGTAATTAGACGTGCACGAGAAGGCATTTTAGTCATACGGAGATCAGTTGTTATTTCCATCGCTAATCATCTCGAAAGCTTTTTAAAATACGCGGAGGAGACGAAAGCGGGGCGAGCGAGGAAGCATAAATACCACCGCGAACCCCGCGGTAGCCGCAGGCTTCGCAGCGAACTCTCCCTCTCCTACGCGAGAGAGAACGAAGCCCTCTAAAGAAGGGCTCGGTTTTGGCCTGAGAAAGCTTTCGTTGTCATTGTTGTAGTGGCAAAGGTTCGGAGCGATCCACCCTTCTCTCTTCTTGGCTCCCCTCATTTCGGCTTTTATGTTTTCCTCTCTCTTCTTTCAACGGATCTGGAGTTTTTCTTCTTTGATTCTGGATTTGTGGAGGCGGCGCGGTCCTATTGATGTTATGGACTTCTAATGTTGTGTGTTCTGCTTTGCAATCGATCTTTCGTGGAGGGACAATTCCGGTTCTCAGCTCGTTTTGATATCTTTTCGTATCATGAACCCCTTTTTTTCAAAAAAAAAAAGAAAAAAAAAAGAAAGAAAAGAGTAGGGGTTAGAATAGAGGAGCTTGACAGCTGGATCGAGTGCTTTTTTTTTTTTTAAAAATACTTTTTCAATTTAATTATGGAAAAAAAGTGTTTATTCGGACATGTATTAGATTGTTAATTTTAATTCTTGCAAAGGCTTCGGATTTCTTTGGTTTGAAGTCTGTGTTGTAATCAAGATTTTCTTTGACATTTTTCGCACCCCTTTCCGTTATTTTAATGTCGAAACTTTTTGGTGAATTGCCAGGCCATTTTTCTTTCTACAGTAACCAATTTATCTCTGGGAATCTATGATGGCTTCTTTTAATTTATGAAGATTCTAGAAAGCTAAAGCTAAAAATAGCTGTTTAATATGGTGAAGCAATGGCTTTTCCGATGGATTAGCTGACGAGATCTGGTGGTATATGCCAGAAGTTACTTTTTCCCCAATTTTATTCGTTCTCACAAAAATTAGGATCTTGTTTCTCTTCGGCCCAGGTTTCCTGATCTATAAATCAGGCGGATCGAGGTAATTCGGGAAATTTCCAAACTCCCATCATGGTAGCTTCCATTGCCGCTTCGGCCTTTTTCCCCAACCCACCTTCCTCCACGGCATCAGCAAAAGCGTCGAAGACCATTGGCGAAGGCCCCGTGAATTTGGATGTCCGTGGAATCGTGGCCAAACCCACCTCCTCTTCAGCAGCTATGTCGGAGAAGGTAAAGGCCCAAGCCGTTCCCAAGATCAATGGCACCAAGGTCGGCCTGAAATCTGAAACCCAAAAGGCCGACGAAGACGCTGCCCCTTCTTCGTCCCCAAGAACGTTCTACAATCAACTTCCCGACTGGAGCGTGCTCCTCGCCGCTGTGACGACCATCTTTCTGGCGGCGGAGAAGCAGTGGACCCTTCTCGATTGGAAGCCAAGGCGTCCCGACATGCTTGCCGACGCATTTAGCCTCGGGAAGATCGTGCAGGATGGACTCATTTTCAGGCAGAACTTTTCCATCAGGTCGTATGAGATTGGGGCCGATCGGACGGCTTCCATAGAAACGCTTATGAATCATTTACAGGTGAGCCGAACGAGAGCTCAATGCGTTCAATATTTGACGCCTATTGTTTCCGATGCCTCACAATCTCCTACGTCCGCAGGAAACAGCGCTCAATCATGTGAGGAGTGCTGGGCTCCTGGGTGATGGTTTTGGAGCTACACCAGAGATGAGTAAAAGAAATTTGATCTGGGTTGTCACCAAAATGCAGATCCTGATCGAGCACTATCCTTCCTGGTATTTTCGTTCTCCATATTATATTTTTTGTTTTTCTCACCCAATATAAGTAAAACTAATACCAATGAAATCAGCTGCTTGTTTAGTAGGCTCTGTATTTGTAGGAATCAATATTATAATCCATATTTGTAGGCATGATTTGTTGTGCGGTCTTATGTCTTTAATAAAATGATTTAAATCAATGCATATGGTATAACAGTGGTTTTTGAAGCCCTGCATCTCGACCAGTTTATCTTGACTGAGATGAATATCTGGAAAAAATAAAAAAGGAATTGATAAACTCTGAGATTTTGGCTGATCTATGGGAACCAAGACATTGCGTTATCTGTGTAGTTGTAAAACCAAGATTAATGATAATTTGAAATCAGTGGTGTTGAGATGCAATAATTAAATAATCCATTGAAGATTGTAAAAGAATGATTGGAAAATATCGGATAAATTGGTTTGCACTGGACAACAACTGAGTTTTATGTGCATCAGGCAGCAGGACAGTGCCCGATGGTGATACAAACCAATATCTTTGTTGAGGTGGGAACTTTTTGCATAAAAGGCTACAAACCAATATCTTTGCTGAGATGGAAACTTTTGGATGTTTTGGTTTGTTGAGGCTTAATCCCCCAGGCTAAATTTTCTAGGTGTAGATAGAGGGCAGATGGTTTTGGAAAGAGCTATTTTGTTCATACCATACTAGTGTTCAAAAATAACAAGTTATTTGTTGCGGAAACTCTTTGTAGAGGTATAGATTAATCATGAGTCATCTGGGTTGTTGAACTACTACTATCTCCTGAGTTTTCATTTGTCAAATTTCTATTTCATGTTAAGTCCGTTTGCTCTGGTTTATTCTGTTTTTCTTTGTCAATATCTTATGTGGTCAATGGTAGGCTGCAAGGATTCTTTTTCTCATCTGGAAAGTCAAAGCAAGAGATCTGCGATTTTGTACCACAATAAATTGTGAAAAAACTGTAAATGCTTGCTGAAATTAGGTCTGGACTTTGTGGAAATGTTTTGATCAACCCTGCTTAGTCAAATCATTTGTTTCTTTTGTTGTTTTCCTGCTTCTCCTTCTTCTTAATCCTACTGGTATTTTGTTATTCAATGTATGGCATAGACAGTCAACAATTAGATGATTTGACAAATTCATCTTCAAAGGTCAAATTCTAAAAAGAAATACCACTTTGCCTGGTCAGGTCAGCAGTTTGGTATCCTTGGGGCTAAAAGCCCTTTGACTTGCATTTCTTTTCTTGGACCTCAAAAAAATTAATTTCACTTCCCACTTGGCTATGCATCAGGCATGCTTCATATAGTGATTGCCTCTATAGAGGGAAATGGATTATTCTTTTCCTGTTCACTTTAGAAATATAACTATGACAGTATCGAATATTTAGTTGTATAATATTGTTTGATATTGTTTTTCATCTAACTTGACAGGGGGGATGTTGTTGAAGTTGATACATGGGTTGGTGCATCTGGAAAAAATGGGATGCGCCGTGATTGGCATGTTCGTGACTATCAAACAGGCCAAACCATCTTGAGAGCCACCAGGTTGGTTTTTCCTTTGTAGCATGAACATCACTAATGCTCTGTTTGGATGGAGAGAAAAGTAGAAGGAAAGAAAACTGGGAGGAAAGAAAAGTGGAAGGAAAGAAAATTGAAAGAAAATATTTTCTCTTCTTCTGTTTGGATGAGTGGGAGGAAAATAGAGAGGAGAGAAAAGTTGATAATTTACAATGACAATAATATCTTATTATAGATGATTAAAAAATGTATCGGTTGTTTTTTGGAAGGTCAATATTGCAATGAAAAAAAATGAAAAGCACTTTTGAGTTTTCTTTCCGAAATCTCTCCGGTTTTGGAGAGAACTTTATATGGGGCCCACCACCCCTTTTTTCCCTCTAGTTTTTTTTCCTTCCGACTTTTCTCTCCATCCAAACAAGATAAATTTCATTTTCTCTCCTATTTTCTCTCTAGTTTTCTTTCCTCCCTAGTTTTTCTCCATCCAACAAGGGTAAGTGTCATGTGCCATCACCTTTGACTTCAAAAAAAAAAACTATTTTACTCAGTTTCTATTTCATTATGCTTGATTGTGCTTCTCATACCGCATAACATGGGTGCACTGAAACATGGTTTTTGACTTTTCTTCTTGACATGCAGTGTGTGGGTAATGATGAATAAGCACACTAGGAAATTGTCAAAAATGCCGAAGAAGTTAGAGCAGAAATAGGGCCTTACTTTGTGGAACGTGCTGCTATTGTGGATGAGGACAACAGAAAGCTTCCAAAGCTCAAGGGTGATACTGCAGATTATATCAAAAGGGGCCTAACTGTAAGCGTGATGTTTACATATAAAGTGCTCTTGATTTTCCCTTCATTGCATCAGCTGTTTGTTTTCATTTCATGTTACTATATTTATTTTCCTGGTACCTCGATTATGCAGCCTCGATGGAGTGATTTAGATGTCAATCAGCATGTGAACAATGTCAAATATATTGGCTGGATTCTTGAGGTAACTTTTGAGAGCTATCAACTATCATATTTATGTTTACATATGTCTGTCTACTCAGTCAAAAAATGTTTACATTTGTCTACTCATGCTACTTAGATGACTCTTTTTGACCTTATCTAGTTTGCCTGTTTTTGGCATCACCCTGATGCTTGCTCCATTCCTTTGCACATATTTTATTTGATATGATTTCATAATTTATTAAGGCTCAGTTACATGGACCATATGGATGCGGTGATATGCCCAATGTTGACAAACTTGGACAATTGGTTTACTAAAAGTCTAAAGCTAGCAATTAACATACGCATTGCAGGTTAGAAAATAATAAAATGGAATAGAGTTCAAGGAACTAGGATAAGTAGATAAAATATGTGATTTTAAATATTCAAAAGACTCCTATTGGCTGGGGACTCTTGGTAAGAGATGGATAGATTTACACACACACACATTTTGAGTTCAAGTAGTTTGGGATGTTGGAGAAAATAGAGGTCAAGAAATAAATAAAAGTACACGTTGAAATTGATCAGACTTTTTTTTGTAAATATACATTTAGAGAGAAATTAAGGATATTCTAGGCATAATTTGGAGACAGCATCTAAAATAACACAATCCTCTCTCATTTAGTGATATAGATAAAAGATTTTGTTTGGAATCGAGGCATTGTTGTTATGTTTAATGATATAGATAGAGACATAATATGATTGGTTGCAACCATAAACGGTATATAGTTTTCATGTGTAGCATTTATCTACAGAGAATAATAAAATAGCATAATAACACCTTTATTGTTTGATGCAAGAGCATCAAAATCAACAAACTCCATTTAGTCAAAGCTTAAATTTATTATAGTTTAGTCCATACTTTATAAAACATTAGAATTACAATCCATGAAGCCTATGATCATAATGGTCCACGTTTACTGGAGAATGATTTAGAAAAAAGAACTATAACCACATCCAACACACATCTGGGAAGTATTTGTTGTGTTTTCACATTTAACAGTTGGGCACATAATAAAACGGATATGTATCCTAGTCTTATGCAATTTGAAATATCTATATACCCTGTCTGGTTGATTCAAAACTAAGCTGAACGGAGAAAAGAAAAAGATTCATCTAGCTGCTCGGCTAACTAGTTTGGGATTGAGGCTTTGTTGTTGTTATTGTTGTAAATGCCCGATGAATTATTTATCTAATGTATAATTGCAGCACTTTTTACTTGTGGGTTTATTATAAGGTGGTCTATAGTTTGGGATATTTCTTTTTCATGCAGATGCTTGCAGCATGATATTTTAAAATTTTAAAATTTGCCTTGTAGCTTATACAGGTAATTACATAAAAAGCCATCCTGATTGAGATGATGTCACAGCTCTCCTTAGTTTTCCAGTTTTTCATTGAAGTAGATCACGTCCATTCTGTCTGCATTTTTGTTGCTTTTGCTTTACAAGATCAGAGATTATGGGTCAATAATCTCTTTTTTTGAGTTACTTTCTTGTGTAAAAGTTTCCACCTTGTTCACAAGCTTTGTCTGTCACATTATCCTAGTGCCTTTCAAGGAGACTCTTTTGGTGAACTGTTAGATGCTCTTCCCATTTGTGGATTGCTCCACATTGATGAATTTCACATGGTTCTGCTCATGGAATATAATGAACATGGTTTTCTGTCTTTATCTGAGATTCCTTGCTGGTACTGCTTTATTCCAAATCTGGAATATACTTCATGTTTTCTTTTATGGAACTGGCAGAATACACTGTCATTCCTTCAAAATTTTATATTAAGGGTACACGCAACTTACATTGTATGTAAGTGATTCCTCTTTGTTATGTTTATGTTCACAGAGTGCTCCAATATCAATCCTGGAGAATCATGAGCTTGCAAGCATGACCCTGGAATATAGGAGGGAATGTGGGAGGGACAACGTGCTGCAATCCCTCACTGCTGTCTCCAATGACTCCGCTGGTGGCTTACCAGAAGCTAGCATCGAGTGCCAGCATCTGCTGCAGCTGGAATGCGGGGCTGAGATTATTAGGGGCCGGACAGAATGGAGATCCAAGCGTTCCCAGGGTCTCGGAGGCATGGGGCTTACTCTTGGTTGAAGTGCATGATGTGGCATCAAAATACTGCTGCTTTCTATTCTTAGGATGGATCTGAGTGGGGTTTAGTCTTTCTTGTTCAATGCTTTCTCTGCTGTACAATTCCAAGGTGTCGTTAGTAGAGAGAGGTAGAAAGGGGCCAGACCATTTTCTTATGTTTGTTTTGGTTTTCTTTTTCTTTTTATCTTCTCTTCCTCTCACCATCCTGACTTGATATTTATTGGATTCATAGTAGATGCTGTGTAAGTAATTAAGCAATGCTGCTGTATATTTTTCTGGCAAAATTTGAAGAAGTAACCGATCAGCTTTTGTTTGGTACGATTTGATTCCCTAAATTGCGCTTCCCACCTAAAAATGCTCTTAGGTTGCATGTGGTTTGTGGTTGTTATAGGATTATTGGAGAGCATTAATTGGGGTCCAGTCTTCTATTGTAATTTGTAACAGAACTGACAGCTATTTATCGATGGCTATTTTGGAAGTGCTCTCTCTGGCTGTTGGCTGGATAGAATGGGAGCCACGGTTCGTGAGAAAATTTCAACGACAGCCTGGTTGTTCGGCTTCTAAAGATCCACTTGCACCTCTGGTCCCATTTGGCAACTCGCGGGGCGCTTAGCGGGGCACTTTTGCTTTTCTACAGTAAGTTGCCTCCTTTAGCTAGGATGAAGAGAAAACTAGAAAAAAAAGAAAGAAAGAAAGAGGAAATGAAGTTTACCTTATTTGGATGAGGAAAAAAGTAGAAACAAAAGAAAAATTAAAGAAGAAAAAAAAAAAAAAATGATGGGTCTTATATAAAAGTTTTCTTTGAAATTGAAGAGATTTTGAAAAGAAAATTTAAAAGTATTTTTTTATTACAATATTAACTTTTTAAGAAAAAAATTAATATATTTTTAATTATTTATAATAAAAATATTATTATCAATATAAATTATCAATATTTTTCTTCCCTTTATTTTTCTTTCACTCATGAAGAAGAATTTTTTTTTTTTTTTTTCCCAAGCAGAGGGGAAGGCGGCTTCCGGACCCGGGCATCCCGCTCTTTTCTTGGAAAGGTCTCTCTATGTTATCTCTGGAATGTTATTATTTGTTCTCTGTCAGACTTTAATTCCCGAAAGCAAACGGGTCCGTATCTCTTCTAACTGTAGCTTCTTTCTGGTGGCTGCGATTAATTTGGCTTTCTTTTTCGGTAGACCTTGTGCATCACAGGCTAGAAAGTGGTCCAAGATATAACAGCGCCTCCTATGACGTCGATAAGTAACCACTAACCAACAATATATCTTGACTTGGCATCAACATTGACTTTTTGTTCAATTCCATGACATTTCTAGTTACAGTTCCCTCTTGCTTGCTTTCAGAATTTTCAAGACGCCATAAGTTATTACAAGAGTTCAGAAGGCATCAGGTGTCGTGTGGCTTCGTGTCTACGGGACCGGGTTGGGGGTAAAAACTGAAGATGAAAAAACTATATCGAGAATTCTACTAATTAATTCACAATTTATCTTTATCAGAGCACACACTACCTGCTACTGCTAGTGTAGTAAGTAACTTGGCAATTCGCAGCGCAAGGTGCGCATAATTTAATTCTTGTAGGTAATTTAATATTCGGTAGAAAATTATTTTTTTGAGCCCCATACTTTCTTAAATTTCAAACGGTATATTATGTAAAATCTAACAAAATTAATAAAATAATTAATATGTTACTCTAATATAATCATTCATTCATTCATTCATTCGTATCAGAACGATATATCAGCTTTTTAATTAATTTTATTTAATAAAATAATAAAAATATAATATACTTAAAATGAGAGGGGTTAGATTGTGATGGCGCCAAGACATCTTTCTCGAACGTCGGGGATGACGGACGTCTCCCTCCTCGAAGTCCTGCAAAAAAAGTTCCCGGGGACCGGTGGCACCGGTGGGGACCCTCCGACGATCAAGTCAGTTGCTTGGGCTCAGACAAAGAACCGCCTCAGCGAAGAGGAGCTGAGGCGGTTAGGGTTTTTGCTGGGAGGAAGAAAGCTCAGAAAAACCAGAGTTCAGATCCCACTTACAGTGTGAGCGTGTGTCTTTTATACCTGTCTGAATACCCCAACTTACGGCTTTGGAAGATCTCCATCGTACCGTTGACACGTGTGGTGCCACACGTGTTCGGTAACCGTGCGGGCGTTCAGTGTACGTCGCCGGTTGATATGACTGGGCACCATTGCTAGAGGTAGCGAGTCGTACGCCGTAGCGAGGCGTGGTGATGTACAGGGACATGCAACGCGCCAAACACCGTTATGAGGCATGGCCCTCCGTAACGGGGCACAATCACGGGAGTACCGAATGGTACGCCGTGGCAGGGCATGGTCATGCACAGGGGCATGCAACGCGCCAAACGTCGTTATGAGGCATGGCCCTCCGTAACGGGCACAATCACGGAAGTACCGAATGGTACGCCATGGCGAGGCATGGCCATGCGCTGAAAATCATGTGTAAGCACCGTGCAACCTGATAGTTGTTGTTTTCCTTGGCAGTTGAGTCGCACGTTGACCGCTGATGACCCCACCCCCCGACCCCGAGGGGGTGCCGGGGGTGGGGAATGACAGTGCACCCCGAGACCGGTGGGGCCTCGGGGTTAAGAAATGATGACCCCACCCCCCGACCCCGAGGGGGTACCGGGGGTGGGGGAATGACAGTGCACCCCGAGACCGGTGGGGGCCTCGGGGTTAAGAAATGATGACCCCCCCGACCCCGAGGGGTGCCGGGGGTGGGGGAATGACGGTGCACCCCGAGACCGGTGGGGGCCTCGGGGTTAAGAAATGATGACCCCCCGACCCGAGGGGGTGCGGGGGTGGGGGAATGACGGTGCACCCCGAGACCGGTGGGGGCCTCGGGGTTAAGGAATGATGACCCCACCCCCGACCCCGAGGGGGTGCCGGGGGTGGGGGAATGACAGTGCACCCCGAGACCGTGGGGGTCTCGGGGTTAAGAAATGATGACCCCCCGACCCCGAGGGGGTGCCGGGGGTGGGGGAATGACGGTGCACCCCGAGACCGGTGGGGGCCTCGGGGTTAAGAAATGATGACCTCCCCCGACCCCGAGGGGGTGCCGGGGGTGGGGGAATGACGGTGCACCCCGAGATCGGTGGGGGTCTCGGGGTTAAGAAATGATGACCCCACCCCCGACCCCGAGGGGGTGCCGGGGGTGGGGGAATGACGGTGCACCCCGAGACCGATGGGGGTCTCGGGGTTAAGAAATGATGACCCCATCCCTCGACCCCGAGGGGGTGCCGGGGGTGGAGGAATGACAGTGCACCCCGAGACCGGTGGGGGTCTCGGGGTTAAGAAATAAGGACCCCCCGATCCCGAGGGGTGGGGGTGGGGGAATGATGGTAGCTGCCGTTATCTTTTCTGACGACACTGGGATCAGTCATATCAGATTGTAATAATTAAATTAAATCTTGAGTGAATGTTTGAGGAATAAAGTATATTTTTAGCCTTAATATTTCCTCACTTCTTGCAAACTGTGATCAAACTAACCGGAACGCATTTGTGAACTCGGAGTTTGGTGCTGCAATCTGGTGTTCTTTTGGGTCCCAATCCATTGAAGACTGGTAGGTTGGTGGGTCCACAAAAGCTTTTGCCGTGCTCGTCGGGCTATTTAGACCGAGCTTGCCTAAGATATAAAAAGGAAAGCGTACTTTCCACTTTACATTTAAAGCGGATAAAATACCACGGGTGATATCTCATCCATCAGGCTGCTCCCCCACGTCTTACCGATTCCCTTTAGCTACGTTAATCCCCTTGTGGCGCTTGGCGTACCACATAGCTTTAGTCTTGCTTGCAAGGAAAATCAATAATGTTATGGTCATCCATCAACATGAGAACTAAAAAGGGTATTAGTTTATATTATTATCACTGATATTGTTGTCAAAAAAACATAAATTCAAAACAACAAGATATTTTATGACTTTGACTTAAATATTTTTTTATAAATATATAATTAATAATCCAAAAAAAAATAAAGAGTGTTACTCTCCAACCACTTGACCATCCGAGGGTAGGTGGGTTTGAATCCATGTGAGAGGTACCAGAGCCAATAACTTTAACCATGCTTATCAGTCCAAAAAAAATAAAGTTGAGTTAGGTTCAGCTAGACTTAATTACATGCAAGCCTAATCATACACATGGCAGTCTCAATAAGAATCATGCATCATTTATTCTAACACTTTCCACTGAAAATGATAATTTAATATGAGGAGTGTCTGAGTTGTTAAATGAATAATATCGAATTAATTGAATATAATTTATTTATTAAATGAATTAAACATATTATATTATATTATATTATTTAATTATTAAGTTATATTATGTTAAAATTTTTAAAATAATTAATTAATTATTGATGAGGGGTAAAATTATTATTGTGTCAATACTTGTGCATATGACAAAGAGGTCGAGATCACTTTTGATTTTCGATCCGCCAGCTATCACATCTAGAAAATAACAGAGTCGGTACACCTTGGCGAGACCGAACCATTCTCATACCGAACCGTTCTCATGCCTCGGCGGGATCGAGCTATCCTCATACCTCGACCGGATCGAGATATTCATGTGCCTTGGCAGAGCCGAGCTATCCTCATACCTCGACCGGACCGAGGCATTCATATGATGCCAGATGTAACCTAAAGCCTCCGAGTCACCAAATCTCAAAGAACCAACTAACCTTCATAACCGTTGATTCTCTAACTAACCAGATTCGGAAGCTACCAATCTCGCAACAAATCTGATTCGAATCAGATTTGAATCATAACAATTTTGGACCCCTGACGATGCGCCCAAGGAATCAGGTAGCTGTCTGCCATCACCCTGGCAACATATATATATGCTTTATCTTGAAGTCTTCCAGGTATGCTCACTCTTTCACTGAGAAAAAAACTCCATTAAAGCTCGAGCAGAGCTCCCCAAGGCTCCAAGAGAAGCCGTTCTCGAGGGACTCTTCTGCGAGAGCCTTCTCCCCATATCTACTTGTTGTGAATCTTCACTGACTTGAGTGTCGAAGGATCTTCCACAGAGGGCCACCCCGACACTCTCTGCATAAGGACTGTCTTGCAGGTTTCACCCTAACGAGAGATCGACATCCAGATCCGGAGTCGGACCGCACCCGAGTTGGAGAGCGAATTTCCGCAGCAACATATTGGCGCTAGAGGAAGGGCCTCAAGTCCCATAAACTTGTAATCCAGGAGATAAGGCTTAGATCCAGAAGAGAAATCCTTCAATGGCTAATCGAAGGAGAGCTACCTCTGATGTGCAAGTTCAGACCGCCTCCCAGAGTCTGGATCCTCCAAACAATGCGGTGCCTCCACTACCGCCACCAGCCGAGACTCCCTTACCATCGGTGACTGCGGTGACTAGGATTAGTTTGCTGTACTCGTCCAACAAGTGCAAGCCCTTGCACAGCTGGTCCAAAGGCTCCAGGGAGCTCCCCGTCTAGTCGCTCCTGCTCCAAGACACCCTGATGGAGCCGCCGCCCCTGCTCCACCAGCAATCTCTTCTTCCAACCCGTCCGAGATCATGGGCCATCCTCAGCGACTCAGGGAAACTAAGCCAGCACCTCAGAATGCCGAAAGAAAGAGCCCACCTAGATCTTGGTGAGTTCGCTCTCTCTCTCTCTCTCCTGTGTCATCTCGCCGTGACTCAATGCCATTGCTGTATTCCGCTCGGCCAGCCTCCCCTACAGCCCGAGATGAGGGAATATGGAAACAGATGCAGGAGATGCGCCGA
Organism: Calamus simplicifolius; assembly: GCA_900491605.1. NCBI lineage: Eukaryota > Viridiplantae > Streptophyta > Magnoliopsida > Arecales > Arecaceae > Calamus > Calamus simplicifolius. The sequence continues at coordinate 30,410 of UESW01001341.1, read as the reverse complement.
GAGTGGCATTAGGAGCTAAACGCCGTTAGGTGGGTCCCTCCTCCCCAATCAAAGGTGGAGCAAGGCATCACCTTCTCCGAGGAGATCATGCAGAAAATGATCCCTCCTCATGTCAAGCTTCTCGCCATCGAGCTATACCATGGATCCACTAATCTCGATGATCATTTAAGAAGCTAATTTCGATCTATCATAATGTTCCATGGAGCATCAGATGCGATCCTATGCAGAGCCTTCCCCTTTACTCTTAGGAGGTCTGCCAGAACCTGGTTTAACAGCCTCAATCTAGGTTTCATTGATTCTTTTGACGAGCTGAGCAGCCTATTTATCAGTCAGTTCGTCAGTAGCCATCACCATCGACGGAGATCCGATTCCCTCTTTGAGGTCAAGCAATGGGAGGGAGAATCCCTGAAGAATTATCTTGATCGATTTAACATGACCATACTAGAAGTAGACCACCTCAATTATGAGGTGGCAATTTCCGTCTTGGCAAGCAGAGTGTCAAAGGAGGGTGACTTCTACTTGACCCTGGAGGTCAATTATCCGAAAAGCCTCTCCGACATGATGGCCCTGGCAGACAAGTATGTCAGAGTTGAGGAGTCACGGAGGTCAGCCCAGGCCAAGCAATCAAGGAGGAAGGAGGCCAAGGGTTCAGAGAAGAATCGACCCCTCCGCCAGGCCAGTCCGCCTCGCCGTCAAAGAGTTCCTCCACAACCGCTCAGAGATCGTACCCAGAGCTCGACCCGAAGGTTTGATCGGTACACCCTACTCACTGCACCAAGGGCGCAAATCCTAATGGAGATTGAGCGTCAGCTCCCTCGACCGCCACCGCTTCGGGAGAACAGAGCTCGGAGGGCTATGACCAAATATTGTCGGTTCCACCAGGACCACAGGCACAATACCGAGGAGTGCTAGCAGTTTCGGAATGAGATTGAGCAACTCATCCGATGGGGTACACTGACTCCAATTTTCAGTCAGATAGAGATGACAGCAAAAGCATATTTGGATTTATCTTTACCCTCAATGGAGGAGCAATCTGCTGGAAAAGTTTCAAGCAGAACACAGTGGCAGATTCAGTATGCGAGGCTGAATACATTGCAGCATCAGATGCAGCAAAGGAAGTTGTATGGCTACGAAAGTTCTTGGGCGAGCTGGGAGTGGTACCTGCCCTGGAGAGTTCCGTCCTAGTATACTGTGACAGCACGGGGGCAATTGCCCAAGCCAAGGAGCCAAAGTCGCATAACTGAACCAAGCATGTGTTGCGCCGCTATCACCTTGTACGAGAGATCGTGGAACGAGGTGACATATACCTTCAGAAGATCGACGGAAAGGAAAACCTAGCTGACCCAATGACTAAAGCACTCGGAATCAAGAAGTTCAATAAACACAAGTGGAAGATGGTATTAGATACTGTTCCGATTGGCTATAGTTCAAGTGGGAGTTGTTAGGAAATGTGTCCTACAGCCAATCATCTAGCTTGTAGATGGTTATGAGTTGATGTATATGAACATGATTTATTCAATAAATAAGAGTGAATTTTGGTCATACAGCATATAGTTTACATCTTCCAGTAGAATTTCAATATGTTGTAGTCCTTAGAGTTACATGTATTCGAAATGGAGGAATTGTTGAGTAACTCTTAAATAAGTTCGCGGCCAAATGATACGTCGTTACCGAGGACGACGACGTAATCAAGTGTAGGTCGTTGTATGTCATATGAGTTGGTTTGTTCTCTTAAACCAAGAAGTGTATAACACTGGTATGACATGCGGGTGAGTGCAGGAGTATATTCACTGAACGGTGACTCATCTCTGTTGAGTGCTCAACTGCCTGGAGCAACTCACAGAAAGGCAATGGGTATAAGTATCCCTTTGACATGAGACTATCATGTTGACTCGATAAGCAACTCACTGTACTTAGGCACTGGACCACCCGGATTTCTAATCCGATGACGGAAGGTTGCTGGGTCCAGTCAAGTACTTATTGGGTCAGTGATGAGTCAAGATGGGATTGTCCACTCTAAGTGTTAGAGAGAGTTCTCGAACTATGTTTTAATTTAGCAAAACCTTGGCCAAGGTAATCTTTGCGAGGTGTCACAAGATTCATTGCATTGAAACATACTTGGGTGATTTACTCGGAGTTGGCAGTTAACTCCGTATTTGCCCAGAGTACTAGGACAAGGGGATGAATTATGCGGCAACCATAGCCTGGGTTCCAGAATGTTGCCTTATGCAAATTCTATCTATCCGGACGTCGGGAACCATGGCTAGATGGTCACATCGATTAGTATAGGAAGCGTTCCTGTGCTACCGGCTTAGGTTTGAACCTATGGAGTCACGCACATAGCCGGATGACTTGTATGCAGGCATGATCACTGATTTGAGTGGGACTCAATCAGATGGGTCATACAGGGTTCGTTCTGGCTATGTCTAGCTAGCTCTAGACATTAGCGGCAACACCTACTTCGAGCGTGATTTGAGTTAGTCAGTAACTCAAATAGAATTTTGGGACACGATATGAATTTGGAATAAAGTTAATTTGAACCATGGACCAATGGGTGGTCTGATAACAGAGTGGTTTGGATCCGGGTTTGAAGTGGTTCGATCCGGATATCCAATAGAGCCTCTGAAAGTTTATTTATGAATTTTGAATTCATAAATCACTTCAGATTGGAGCTTGGCAAGGCACAATATGAAGTATGGTTCAAGAGCTACGAGTAGCTTCTTTCGGATTTGAATTTGGACTTCAAACAGAATTGATTGGATCAATTCTGTTAACAAAAGGAAATTTTAATTGATAATATCTTTCATTCGTCATGATCCACTTGTTATAAGATGCTCAAAGGTCCTGTCACTCTACGTTTCCTCTTAGGCTCGCCGTTTGAGGGACGCATTGATGAGGTGACTGCGAACTTAATGCCATGATGAGATTCATGTAATGGCATTTTAAAGAGCTCTTTCACGTTTTTTTTTTTTGATTGCGGTGTGAAAAAAAGGGGTGAACAGGTAAGAAGAAAAAAATGACAGAGACTTTTCCATGAAAGCTGATCTTCTGCAATCACAGAAAGTCTACAAGAAGTCCAATTGGAGATTGTCTCTTCTTAGGAGAAGAGTTCTCCTTCCATTGTTCAAGAATTCCACCTCGTGTCTGCATTCATCAGGCGTGCGTGTGATATAGAGGAGCAGTGCGTGCAGCTTTTGCAAGGCACGAAGGGAAACTTCTCTCTGCAGATCGGATCTGCTACCTTCGTTATCAACAGCTTCCGCAACGAGAGGTACTGTTTTAAACTTAAATAAATAATCTTAAATTTCAGATATATTAATTTGCTTTAATTAATATTCAATGTGAATATTAAAATCAATTTACATGCTTTCCACCTTGAGATCCTATGCATAGGAAAAACTATTTTTTCCCTTCACTCCCAATGAGGTATTGAGGCAAATCCGCAGAAAATCCAAGCTCTGTAGCAAATGTCACCCCCAGGATCGGTCAAGGAGGTGCAACGCCTTACTGGAAGGATAGCAGCCCTCAACCGCTTTGTTGCTCGGTTGGCCGAGAGATGTTTGCCCTTCTTCAAGGCACTTCATGTTGGCCCAGATGACAACCCAAGAGGGGGGGTGAACAAGTTTTGCAATATGAATAGTTTGTACCACTAAACAAGGGTGGTTGCTTTGTGGATTGTCCCTCAGAAAAAGAAGAACCAGCTTGAGCTGCCATTTGGATCTTTAGCTCTTGATTGTTAGATCAAGCAAGGATGAGCACTAGCTATGATACCAATTGTTGGCCTAGATGGCAACCTAAGAAGGGGATGAATTAGGTTCTTTAAAAATTTTATAATTAAAATCAATTTTTCAAGATGAATGTGCACAAGGAAAGTGTAGAGATTATGATGCTATGAATGCGGAGCACAATATAAAAATTAGAGTGAAGGGAAGAAGAGATAAGCACGACAAACACAAAGAATTTATAGTGGTTCGATGTTAGTTACACCTACATCCACTCCCAAGCAACTCTTGGGTACACACTATAATCACCCTGATTACAGCCCAGTTGTTTTACAAGATCACAACCCAAACTTGTTGTTTTGCCATGGGATCACAACAAACCCAGCCAGTTTTCACAGGTTCACTAGCACACAACCTAACTCAAGCTAATCTTAGCTTCCCCAAGGCCAACTGTCTCACCTGATTCAATCTCCTGATTGAATTAGAAAACAAATGTATCAAATAAGTGATTACAATAATGCAAACGCTCCTCAAATGAGCAAATAAACAATATGAATAAGAATGAAGATAGAAAAGCATGATTAGAAGATGTTTGTTGTTGAGCTTTTCTTCTTTTCTTCTTTTCGGATGATCTTTCTCAAGATTGAACTGAAGCTCTGGAAGATATGTTGGTGTAGAAAGGGATGAAGAACTAGGGCTCTTGCTTTTCTTCTTCTAATTGATGGAAATCGTTCGGATTTGACTCTTGAATGCTTTTGGATTTCTCTTCTATCTCTTTCAAACAGTTGAACATTGAATTAGAGTTTTCTCTCTTTGATATTTCTCTTCTATTCTTGATTTTTCTCTTTTTTCTTCTTCTCTTTTGAAACGGTCGTTGAAAGTACTTGTGGATGAGTTAATCATGAAAAGGGAAAGAGACGTTAAAGATTACCAGAGAAAATATGGCAGTTGGAGCCGTTTCTGACAAATCTGAAAGTTGCCTCTAACAGATTAGAGTCGGTTCTAATATAGCTTGGTGTCGGCTCTAAGTCGAGTTACCCAAAATAGAAAGAAAAATCCGCGTGGAGTCAGCTCTAGATTTTCGTAGGGTCGACACAACTCGTGCTGGAGTCGGCTCTAAACTTTCTTGGGGTTGACTCTAACAGTGTCCCAAAAAATATAGTCTCTGTTCTCATGTTAGAGTCAGCTCTAAACCGTGCTGAACGTGCCAAACAGTTCCGATACACTCCGAAGTTGGCTCAAATACTTCTGGAGTCGGCTCTAAAGTCTGAACTTTGACACATACCACTAAAAATTGATCCAAACTCATTTTGTTCGAGTTATGAATACTTAATCATTTTAAATTTCTGAAATACTTGTCAATCTCATTAGTATCATAGGGAATATACTCATGGCTTTTGTTAATCATCAAAATTAATAAATGGGTCAACAATCTCCCCCTTTTGATGATGACAAAAACATTCAGTATATGCATAATCAATTAATGCATAAGTATCAAAATAAGCAAATTCATAATTTAGTTAAGATGTTAATAATTATTTATGCTAAAATCTTAACAATTTCATTTCAACCATAGTTTATGCTTTATAAAGATTTTATCGATTCAAGTAATTTCTTATGTATCATACAAATAAGATTTAATGAATAATGACTTAATTAAGCTTCCCTGAGTGAGGTAGCTCCCCCTATGTATGTGCATACAATATATTCATTTAAAATCCATTTAAGTCCATATATATACTTTTTCTCTCTCTTTTTGTTATCAACAAAAAGGTTAAGAAGATATAGGGTAGTCATTGCTCAAATTGGAATCAAAATCAATCAATATAGGAATTGAATATTACAGAATTCAAAATGCAAGTATCAAGGCTGAAAAATATCATATATTTCACTGAGTCATTGAGTACAAAGTATCAAGTACATAACATGTAGATAATCACATCAAGATTCATGCCAAGTAAAACAATATAGTTCTAAGTTTGTCCTAGATGCAAACTAGCTTCCATATGCTAAACCTAAAGATAACTTAAGATAAGTTGAAGTTGATTGGATTGAAGTAGAAATGGCTAGGCTTGGCTTGGCTTGGAGAAAATATCATCTCATAATCATTTTTAGTTCCCAAAATCTGTCCCATTCCACTTTCTTGAACTTTCATGAAATCATTGAGCAATTTCTCAACTAGGGAAGCAGTTGTCATAACTTTTTCTTGAAGCTCCGCATTACCTTTGGAATACACATCTGAGTCACCTCCAATGTCCTTGATCTTATCAAAAATTAATTGCAGATCAGACTTCAAGACATCAGAAGAGGCACTGAATGATGACTCTATCTTATTGACCTTCTCTTCCAAAGTGTAACAAAACTACCTAACTCGCAAAAGCTAATCTCTGACATCTTCTTTAATTCTTACCTCATGCTCTGCCAATAAGGCTTTGAGCTGCTCAAGTTGCCTATCAGAAAAATCAAACAAACTGGGAATGGAAGAAGTAGCCGCTGCTGGTGCTGCTAGGGGTACCGAAGTGCTCGGTCCAGGTGAAGAATGTCTTGCTGATGGTCTAGCTTCCGAAGGACCAAGGACCTCAATATCAGCTTCAGCTATTCTTTCTTCTCTAATAGATTCTGTCATTCCAACTTATCCTTTCCTTAGCCATTGACCATGTACTTTCTTGAAGCCCATACGGTGAAGTGTAGCAACATTATAATAGTCCATATGACTTAATTTTTTTTGTGGCTCATTTTTCAATATACTTACTCCTTGACTTTAAAAGGCTCAAGTCAAAATCATCCCATACAACAAGGTGGATCTTTTCTTGCTTTCAGCCTTCGCCATATAACTAATCATCATTCCAGCTAAGTTAATGGGCTGTCCCATTACAACACAGTCCATAACAACTATATCTGTTTCTAAAACATACTCAAATCTACCAGTTTTGGAAATAAAATCCCACTACATATGTTATGTAGCAGCCTTAACTCCAAAGATAACTGATTTGCACTATTCTCTTCAAAATCTATCACATCTTTTCCTAACATTCTTGACAATACTTCTCCTCTATTACTGTGTGAGGTGGCAGTTATGCCAATTACCGAAATTTTCAATAGATTTTCTAGAATTTCAGAAGCTAAATGTACTCGAGTTCCTCTAATTGAACTGACTAGCCCACCATCTCCTCTACTCAAATTACGGTAAAATTTCTTCACTAATCCAGGATAGGTGGGGACGTCAACGGAGCATACTTTTTTCCATCCCATTTCCTTTAATTGCCTTTCAAAAGAAAAACCTTCAGAATCAAAAAAGTTGAAATCTACCTTGTTCCTATTGTGATAGCTTTTGCGGCCAGGAGATCAATTTGAGGTGAAGGTGGAGTGGGAATGGCGCTAGGAGTCGAGGAGGAAGAGGTGGAAGATGAGCTCGGAGAGGGTTGCCTCGCCGAACATCGAACGGACCTCCTTCCGGTGGTGACAGTGACACCAATGGTAGATGCACGTTGCTTGGGAGCCATTTGAGGTCAAGAGAGGATGAATTCAAAAGCTTTTGGGGTTTGAGATAGATAGAGAGAAATTTGGTAAGGATTGGAGTGGGATTGACATGAAAAAGTATCAACTCTGCCCTAGATAAATCGAGAGGGGACCACTTAGAGTCGGCTCCCGCAAAGCGAGGTGTTGGCTCTAAATCACTAACACAGTCAGTGCCCAAATAGAGTTGGCTCTGCAGTAGCAGGTGTTGGCTCTAAAAACTCAGACAGAGAGCACACTAAATTAGAGTTGACTCCAACATAAATAGAGTCGGCTCCAAGACAGTTTCAGTGAAAGATAAGAGTTTCAAAGAATCTGAAACTTGTCAAAATGATCATCAAACTCTAGATAAATTTTCTTAAAGTGTGGTGAATCAAGAAGTTCAAATATCTAGATGAATTTTCCTTAGAGTCATAAGAAGAATTTTTTTAAGAAAATGATTGAATTCTAGATAGTCATTCTTAGGGATTCTAAAATCATTCCAATGGATCACAAACTCCTAATTCTCCTCTAAGATAGTAAAATCTCTCTTCACTCAAAGGTTTTGTAAATATATCTGCTAATTGTTCATTAGTACATACATAATCAAGACAAACATCATTGTTAGCAACATGTTCTCTAATGAAACGGTGTTTTATCTCTATGTGTTTAGTTCTTGAACGTTGAATAGGATTTTTAGTCAAATTTATTGCACTAGTGTTGTCACACTTAATTGCAGTTTTATCAAGTGTTATACATAATCCTCAAGTTGTCATTTAATCTAAAGAATTTGAACACAACAACTTTCAGCTACAATATATTCAGCTTCAGCAATTGATAATGCAATTGAATTTTGCTTTTTGCTAAACTAAGAGATTAAGTTACTGCCTAAGAATTGGCATGCACCACTTGTGCTTTTTCTATCTAATTTACAATGAGCAAAATTAGAATCAGAATATGCAATCAGATTTAGTGTTGAATCTCTAGAGTACCATAATCCTACATTTTTAGTTTCATTTAAATATCTAAAAATTCTTTTAAAATAATTAATAAGATTCTTTAGGATCAGATTGATATCTAGCACATAAACATACAGCAAACATAATATCGGGTCTACTAGCTATTAAATAAAGTAGAGAACCAATCATACCTCTATAATATTTTTGATCTACTTGCTTACCATCTTCATCTTTATTGAGTTTGCATGGACTTATTGGTGTGCCAAGAGATTTAACGGATTCTATGCCAAACTTCTTGAGAATCTCTTTAGTGTACTTTGTTTTGTTGATAAAAATCCCTTCTCTTTGTTTGATTTGAAGTCCAAGGAAGAAGTTTAGTTCTCCATCATGCTCATTTCAAATTCCTTCTGCATTAGCTTTGCAAAATCTTGACAAAGAAGATTATTAGTAGCACCAAATACTATATCATCTACATAAATTTATACTACTAATAAGTCTTTTTCTTTTCTTTTCAAAAACAGGGTTTTATCAACATTTCCTCTAAAAAAATTATTTTCAATCAGAAATTTACTAACTTATCATACCAAGCTCTAGGTGCTTGCTTTAAACCATAAAGTGCTTTGTGTAATTTAAAAAGATGAGTTGGGAATTTATGATCTTCAAAACCAGATGGTTGTTCAACATAAACTTCCTCATTTACAAAACTATTTAAGAATACACTTTTTACATCCATTTGAAATAGATTAATGTTCATGCAACATGCAAATGTATGTAACAACCTAATGGCCTCTAATCTAGCAACATGTGCAAAAGTTTCATCAAAATCAATTTCTTCTTCCTGATTATATCCCTTTGCAACTAATCTAGCTTTATTTCTAATAACAATGCCATTCTCATCTAATTTATTTCTAAATACCCATTTGGATCCTATAACTGGATGATCTTTGGGTCTATCAACTAGGGTCCATACTTTTTTCTAGTAAATTGATTTAATTCTTCTTGCATGGCTAACATCCAATTACTATCCTTTTTGGCTTCCTCAATTGTCTTAGGTTCTATATGAGATACAAATGCAAGATGATTATTGATATTTCTCATGGATGATCTAGTTCTTACACCTTGAGATGGATCACCTATGATTAAGTCCTTTGGATGACCATAAGCATATCTTCAATCTCTAGGTAGATCTGTATCATTACGAGTAGTATCAATACCATCATCCTTAGGTGAGTCATCATCCTTAACTTCAGGTTCATGATCTGAAGATACATCGATATTTAATTTTTCAAGATTTCTTTCAAGCAAGTTAGCATCTTCCTCATCATCTATCTTTTCAGAACTTGATGCTAAAGACTCATCAAATACTACATGAATTAACTCTTCTACAATCAGATACTTCTTATTGAATACTCTATATGCCTTGCTAGAATATACCTTCATCTGATTTAGCATCAAACTTTCCAAGACTGTCTATATTGTTATTATGAATGAAACATTGACAACCAAATGCATGAAAATAACTGATATTAGGTTTCCTATCATGCCATAATTCGTAGGAAGTTTTTTTAAGGATTGATCTAATTAAGACTCTATTTAGGATGTAACATGCTGTGTTTATAGCTTTCGCCCAGAAATATTTGGGAGTTGGCTTTCGCATAGCATGGTACGGGCCATGTCTTCTAGAGTTCTATTTTTTCTTTCTACAACTCCATTCTGTTGAGGTGTTCTAGATGCTGAGAAATTATGATGAATGCCATTTTCAATGCAGAAATTTTTAAATAAATAATTTTTAAATTCAGTCCCATGATCATTTCTAAGAGACACTATGGTGGTGTTTTCTCATTTGTGATTTTTTTAAAGAATTTTAGAAATATCGAGAAAGTCTTAATCTTTATGAGCTAAAAATAATAACCAAGTAAATTTAGAGTAATCATCTACTATCACAAGATCATATTTCTTTCCTCGTAGACTAGTGGTTCTAGTAGGTCCAAAAAGGTCCATGTATAAAGCTCGAGTGGCCTAGAAGTGGAAACAATTTTTAGATTTGAAAGAATTCCTAGTTTATTTTCCAAATTGACATGCATCACAAATTCTATTATTTTCAAAATCTAATTTTGGAAGACCTTTAATTAAATCCATTCTAAGCAAATTTGAAATAAAGTGTGTGCTTGTATGACCTAGTCTACGGTGCCATAGCCATCCAATCTCATTTACCTTAGCATTATCAACAATTTGACAATGGTTACTTGTAGACAAATTGTCGAGATAAATTAAGTATACATTGTCATTTCTATTTCCGATAAATATAATGCTATTATCAATGGGATTCGATACAGTGCAGATAGATGCTTCAAAGGGAACTTTGAAACCTTTATCGTATAGTTGGCTAATGCTAATTAAGTTATGTTTTAATCCATCTACATATAAGATATTTTCAATAAAAGTGGATAGAGTGATATGAATTTTACCATAGCTCCTGATGTGGCCTTTATCATTATCTTCAAACGTTACCACTCCTCCTCTTTTATCTTCAAAGGTGATGAATTACTCTTTATCATCTATCATGTGACTTGAGTAGCCATTATCAAGATACCATTTTTTTTTTGATCCTTTGGCTGCAAGACACTCCTGCAAAGTAATCATATCTTTTGTTTAGGTACCCAAGCTTTCTTAGGTCCTTCATGGTTAGTAGCAGTAAATATAGTTCCTTTTGGAACCTAAATCATCTTACTTTATGACTACCATTCATATAAGGCATTTTATGATTGTAAACATAAGATTTATGTCCTTTTATGCCACAATAAAAATAAAAAATATTATTTTTAATTGATTTCTTTATAAAGAAATTGTTAACAAATTTTTGCTTCTTGTGTGGTCTATAACCTAACCAGCTTTATCAAAAATAGCTCTTTGATTGTTTAAAAGTAAGTTAAGCTTTTCCGAGCTATTAGTAAATTTGTCAACAATGTTTTTATATTTTTTAGTTTCTTTCTTTAAATTTAGATTTTTAATAGAAATTAATTCTTTTTCCTCTTGCATATCTTGCTTTTCAGATTTTATCTTTTCAATTTTGAGAACAAGTTCATCTTTCTTTTTAAAAAGTCTAGATTTTTAGTTTTTAAAATTTTATTTTTTGTTCTTAAAACCTTGAAGTCACTAAGCAATTCATTAAAAGCATCGTATAGTTCATCAAAAGTGAAATCATAATTGGAAGTTTCAGAATTTACCTCATCTTTATTATTTGCCATGAGACATATGTTGGCAACTTCTTGTTGATCATCTTCGGATGAAGATTCCTCGCTATTGCTCCAAGTTGCAACATACGCCTTCTTCTTCTTTTTGTATCCTTTCTTAAGTTGAGGACATTCGGATCTGAAGTGTTCCGGCTTTTTGCATTCATAGCATATCAATGGATCTTTCTCTTTATCTTTATCTTTCTCCTTTTCTCCTTCCATCTTAATACTAGTTTTTCTCTTGTAGAAGGGTCTTCTTCTTTACATAAACTTCTTGAATTTCTTTGCAAGGAGAGCGGTTTCATCATCTTCTTCGCTGCTACTATTTTCATTTTCTGCAGCTTTAAGTGCAATGGTCCGCTTCTTCTTCACATCATCTTCTTGATGCTGCTTCATTGTAAGCTCATGGGTCATAAGAGATCCAAGGAGTTCCTCCAAAGGTAGACTATTCAGATCTTTGGCTTCTTGAATTGCTGTCACTTTAGCTTCCATACTCTTGGAAGAGACCTAAGAATTTTTTGCACCAATTCAGAGTTAGTATAGGTCTTACCAAGACTTTTTAGTCCATTTACTATATTGGTAAATCTAGTATACATGCATGTGATAAATTCATTTTGATCCATGCTAAAGAGTTCATATTTATGCACAAGAATATTAATCTTGAATTCTTTAACTTGGTTGGTACCCTCATGAGTAACTTCCAACCGATCCCATATCTCCTTGACTAAGATGCAAGTGGATATTCTATTGAATTCATTTGCATCCAAGGAGAAGTATAGGACATTCATGGCCTTGGCATTGAGCTGGGCCATTTTTCTATCATTTTCATTTCAATCCCTTTCAGGCTTAGGAATAATAGATCCATCTACTAAGTGTGTGAGAGTGTTAAGACCATTGATAATGATACTCCATAACTCATAGTCTAAAGCTTGAATGAAAATCCTCATTCTAGTTTTCCAATATGAATAGTTTGTACCACTAAACAAGGGTGGTTGCTTTGTGGATTGTCCCTCAGAAAAAGAAGAACCAGCTTGAGCTGCCATTTGGATCTTTAGCTCTTGATTGTTAGATCAAGCAAGGATGAGCACTAGCTATGATACCAATTGTTGGCCTAGATGGCAACCTAAGAAGGGGGTGAATTGGGTTCTTTAAAAATTTTACAATTAAAATCAATTTTCCAAGATGAATGTGCACAAGGAAAGTGTAGAGAGTATGATGCTATGAATGCGGAGCACAATATAAAAATTAGAGTGAAGGAAAGAAGAGATAAGCACGACAAACACAAAGAATTTATAGTGGTTCGGTGTTAGCTACACCTACATCCACTCTCAAGAAACTCTTGGGTACATACTATAATCACCCTGATTATAACTGAGTTGTTTTTACAAGATCACAACCCAAACCTGTTATTTTACCACGGGATCACAACGAATCCAGCCAGTTTTCACAGGTTCACCAGCACACAACCTAACTCAAGCTAATCTTAGCTTGTCCAAGGCCAATTGCCTCACCTAATTTAATCTCCTGATTGAATCAAAAAACAAACATATCAAATAAGTGATTATAATAATGCAAACGCTCCTCAAATAAGCAAATAAGAAATATGAATAAGAATAGAGATAGAAAAGCCTGATTAGAAAATATTTGTTGTAAAGCTTTTCTTCTTTTCTTCTTTTGATCTTCCTCAAGATTGAACAGAAGCTCTGAAAGATATGTTAGTGTAGAAAGGGATGAAGAACTAGGGCTCTTGCTTTTCTTCTTCTAATTGATGGAAATCATTCGAATTTGACTCTTGAATGCTTTTGTATTTCTCTTCTATATCTTTCGAACAGTTAAACCTTGAATCAGAGTTTTCTCTCTTTGATATTTCTCTTCTATTCTTGATTTTTCCTCTTTTGAAATGGTTGGAATGCTCCTTTTATAATCTCCTCTTAATCCATATTTTGATGCAAAATAGCCATTGAAAATACTTGTGGATGAGTTAATCATGGAAAGGGAAAGAGCCATTAATGATTACTAGAGAAAATATGACCGTTGGAGATGTTTCTGACAAATCTAAAAGTCGCCTCTGACAGATTAGAGTCAGCTCTAAGTTGGGTTGCCCAAAATAGAAAGAAACATCCGTCGTGGAGTCAGGTCTAGATTTTTGTGGGGTCGACACAACTCGTGCTAGAGTCAGATCTAAACTTTCTTGGGGTCGACTCTAACTGTGTCCCGAAAAATATAGTCTCTGTTCTCAGGTTAGAGTCGGCTCTAACTTTGTTGGAGTCGGCTCTAAACCACGCAGAACATGCCAAACAGTTTCGATACGCTCTGGAGTCGGCTCAAATACTTCTGGAGTCAGCTCTAAAGTCTGAACTTTGACACATACCACTAAAAATTGATCCAAACTCATTTTGTTCGAGTTATAAATACTTAATCATTTTAAATTCCTGAAACACTTGTTGATGACGCCAAGTCACCTTCCAAAAACGTTGGGGAAGACGGATGTCCTTCTCCTCGGAGTCCTGCAAGAAAAGTCCCTCAGGGATCGGCGATACCGGTGGGGACCCTCCGACGATCGAGTCAGTCACTTGGGCTCAGACAGAGAACCGCTTCAGCGAAGAAGAGCTGAGGCGGTTAGGGTTTTTGCTGGGAGAAAGAAAGCTCAGAAAAACCAGAGTTCAGATGCTACTTACAGTGCTAGCACGTGCCTTTATATTTGTCCAAATACCTTATCTTATTATTTTGGGAGATCGCCTTCGTACCATCGCTACGCGCATCGGAGACATCCTGTACCATTCGCTGACGTGATATCATATGTGTCCAGCGGCCGTGAAGGCATGCAGTGCGCACCGTCAGCTGATATGACCGAGCACAGTTGCAAGTAGTAGCGAATCGTACGCCGTAGCAAGGCATGGCCATGCACAGGGACATGCAATGCCCCATATGCCGTTATGAGGTATTGCCTTCCATAACGGGGCGCAACTACGGACGTACTGAGAATCACGTGTGAGCACCGTGCGGCCTGGAGTTGTCGTTTTCCTTGGCAGTTGAGTTGCATGCTAATCGCTGATGACTCCACACCCTAAGGCCGGAGGGAGTCTCAGGGGTGTAAGAACGTCGGCGCACCCCGAGACCGGTGGGGGTCTCGGGGTTAAGAAATGATGACCCCACCCCCCGACCCCGAGGGGGTCTCGGGTGCAGGGTCGGGGGGTGGGGAATGCCAGTGCACCCCGAGACCGGTGGGGTCTCGGGGTTAAGAAATGATGACCCCACCCCCCGACCCCGAGAGGGTCCCGGGGGTGGGGAAATGCCGATGCACCCCGAGACCGGTGGGGGTCTCGGGTTGAGAAATGATGGCCCCACTCCTCGACCCCGAGAGGGTCCCGGGGGTGGGGAAATGCTGGTGCACCCCGAGACCGGTGGGGGTCTCGGGGTTGAGAAATGATGGCCCCACCCCCCGACCCCGAGGGGGTCCTGGGGGTGGGGAAATGCCAATGCACCCCGAGACCGGTGGGGGTCCCGGGGTTAAGAAATGATGACCCCATCCCCTGACCCCGAGGGGGTCCCGAGGGTGGGGGAATGCCAATGCACCCCGAGATCGGTGGGGGTCCCGGGGTTAAGAAATGATGATCCCACCCCCGACCCCGAGGGGGTCCCGGGGTTAAGAAATGATGACCCCACCCCCCGACCCCGAGGGGGTCCCGGGGGTGGGGAAATGACAATGCACCCCGAGACCGATGGGGGTTCTGGGGTTAAGAAATGATGACCCCACCCCCGACCCCGAAGGGGTCCCGGGGGTGGGGAAATGACAATGTACCCCAAGATCGGTGGGGGTCCCGGGGTTAAGAAATGATGACCCCACCCCCGACCCCGGGGGTCCCGGGGGTGGGGAAATGACAATGCACCCCGAGATCGGTGGGGGTCTCGGGGTCAGTAGCCGCCGTTACCTTTTCTGACAACACGGGATCAGTCATATCAGATGCCCCCTCGCCCCTGGGGTGAAACGGGTCCTACCGCTGAGGCTCAAGGGGCGTTCTCCATGTGGCTGATCCCCGTCCTTGTCTTTTATGCGGACGGTGCGAGGAATGTAAGGAGGCAGCCTTCCGTACACTGTGCCTGCCACGATCGCCCTCGAGAGTGAGGACTGGCCCTTCGGAGTTTGCGCGAAAAGCCGCATCATCATTTCCTTTCATTACGGCGACGTCAGCGGGGTCCCACCACTGGCTGGAGGCGTGCCGCACCACGTGCCAGGGCATTCCTCGAGGCGAGCCAGCGTATGGCAAGGAGCCATGTGGCCGACGGGACATGGCGGGACATTTTGAAAACCCGATAAAGCTAGGCGAGGGGGGGGGGGGAACGGACGCCATACCGCCTTTTCCATCGTCTTCCTCCTTGCCTATACTCCAACTTTTCCTGCAACCTGCGAGCCCGCATCTGGTTTTTTCCCTTTCAGGTCAGCTTTTCCCATCTTAGACTTACCTCTTCGCTTATGAGTTCCCCTTCCTGGACCTCGGAGGACAGTTCTGAGAACCGTCCTCCCTTCGAGAGGCGTCGTACCTCTCCTACCCCTTCTCCCTCGATTGAGTGGTCCTCTGATTCAGAGGACCGCGTCCCTCTGGCCCGACGGTGGGAGGCCGGCACCTCCTCGACGGCGGAGGAGTCCCCAGAGGGGACGCCTCCACAATGACGCGGTCGGACCTGGAGAGAATCCGGCCCGCTATAGGATCCCCGGGAGGTGGAGCTGTTCCTGCCAACCCCTGACGACAGGGTCATATCCTTCCGACCCGGTCGGGTGGCCCTTTACGAGATCTGCCTACAGGTGGGTCTCCGTCCTCCCTTCCCCTCTTTTTCTGTCAACCTCCTTGACTTCTATTCTTTGACCCCCTCCCAGTTAGTTCCAAATTCTTATCGTGTAATCAGCGCTTTCGTCATCCTCTGTCACCACCTAAGTATCACCCCAGAATTAGTCTGTTCGCACTTTCTACTCCCTCCGGCCCAAAAGGGGTGGTGGCTATTTCAGCCCCGACCCAATAGGGTCCTAAAGCTCTTCTCCCTTCGTCGATTAAGGGATGGAAGTCCCGCTTCTTCTTTGCCAATGTCAATCAAGTCCGACCCCAGTGGGGAGACCCCGACCTCCGGGGGAATGCCGTTGCTATCCAGCCTGGGGACCGGGAGGCATTGGGGTTACTGCTAGCCACCGAGATTCCCGATACACCTTGCTGCTATCGGAGGACAACCTGGAGTCGGCGGGCCTCATCTCCCACCGGGGTAAGCCTTCTCCACCTTAGCCAAAAACTTCGCTCCTTTGTCTCTTTCCTTCTTCCTTTTTCCTCTCTTTTTTTTTTTTTTTTTTTGTTACTTATTTATTCTAAAACCCAGTCGATGCCATGCAGCCATGAAGATTTCGGCGGCCAAACTGTTGAGAGCTGCTTCCAAGAAAGGGCCGGGAAGGACCATCCAGGGGTCAGCAGGCCCCAGCCCCGAAGCGCCCTACGGCTCGGGCCTCTCCTCCAGCACAAGTCTCCCCACCCCCAGCTCGCAAAGTGCCCTGGCTGTTTCGGAGGTCGACCTCACGGCCGATACTCCGCCAGAGGTGGGGATAACCGCGGGAGCCGCCATTGAAGAGCCAACCGCGGGGGGGCCCATACCGGCTGAAGAGCTCCCGGCTCCTGGGGGATCGACCCCACCAGACGCCTCCAGGGACTGGGGTGAGGGACCGTCTGGCCCCGCGAGTCCACCCCCGAGGGGTCGCCCAGAGGTGGCCCGCACAAGGAACCGGGGACAGCCAAGATGGCGGAGGGAGGCGGGGCGAGCCTGGGCCGCCCCGAGACTCCCTGGATGACGGCCGCTGGGCTGAGCGAGTCCTGGGCCAATCTTTGATCCTAGGATCATTGAGGACCTCAGCCACCAGAAAGCGGGGGCGTTCTTTCGGGACTCCTATGCCGCCGTCGTCAGGGTAAGCGATCTTCTTGCCCCTTACCTTTTATTTTACATACATATACATTTTATTTCGCTGACCTGGGGCTTACACGTGCAGATCGCGCACTCCCTGAAGGCCGCCAGGGAGGTAATTCACGAAGGGAAGATTCTTCTGTGGGAGACGCAGAAAGAGGTTGAGGAGGCCCAGCGCCGTGCGGAGGCGGCCGAGAAGGCGCTGGAGTTGGCCAAAGACACCTGTGCGAGCGAGGTGAAGGCCGCCAAGAGCCGGGCGGAGATTGAAGCCGACCGTGCGCGCGCAGCTCTCTCTCAAATGACGGAGGCTGAGAGCGCTGTCATGGCCAGAGACATGCACATCTCTGAGTTAACCTCAGCTCTCCGGAGGCTGAAAATCGAGCGGGTGCAGCGGCGGAAGAGGCAAGAGCGGCGAGGGAGGAAACCTGCCAGTGCGAGGAGGAGGTAAGCCGCGCTCGGGAGGCTGAAAGGATCGCGGCGGAAGCCCTTGCCGTACAGAAAACCCGAGTTGCTGGGCTCATAGAGGAATACAAGGCGTCCGAGCACTTCGCAGATGACCTGGCCGAAGCTTCGGCGGCTGTATTTCTTGACGGGTTCCAGCACGGCAAAGAGAAGGTGGCCAGAGACCTGAACTTCCCCCGGGCCCTGGAGGTTGAACTGGAGCGGTTGTCAGACTTGGCCCCTTCTGATGATGAGCCCGCACCGGCAGAGCCGTGAGCTCGCACTTGTGATTTTGCTTTTTTCTTCTCCTTGTTTTGTAAGCCCGACAACGTCGGCATTTTGTAGTCTCTTTCAATTAATGAAAACACTCTTCAAAATGCCATCTGAATGTCATTGACTTCATCGATTGATATGTAGCCTTATCACCCCATTAGTTCTGATAGTTCCAGGGGGCACTCCCCACCGAGCCATTCTGCCCCAGCTGTTTAAACCCAAAAGTTAGAGCTAGGGAGGGTAGAATTCTTGGAGCGGAAATGCCGCCGGTCAGACGTTAGGTGGGTAGGCTCCTTGGGGCTATCGGCGCAACGCCCTGTCAAGTATTGGACCTTGTGCTAAGTTGGTGCGTGGCTTTTGATGCCTACGGGAGTCAGCTTTTATCTGACCAGTGGGACTGTGCTGTCGGGTGCCGGGTCTGGTTGTGAAGAGCCGACGGTGGACCACTCCGCCGGCGGCTCACTGGGCTTTATGCCTGGCTAGTGCAGGGCTTTGAGTGCCGATGGGGCATCGGGCTTTGTTGTTGAGAGCCGGTGGTACACCGCTCTGCCAGTGGTACACTGGGCTTTGTGCCTGGCTAGTGCAGGGCTTTGAGTGCCGACGGGCGTCGGGCTTTTATTGTTGAGAGCCAGTGGCACACTGCTCTGCCAGTGGTACACTGGGCTTTATGCCTGGCTAGTGCAGGGCTTTGAGTGCCGACAGGGCATCGGCTTTTGTTGTTGAGAGCCAGTGGCACACTGCTCTGCCAGTGGTACACTGGGCTTTATGCCTGGCTAGTGCAGGGCTTTGAGTGCCGACGGGGCATCGGCTTTTGTTGTTGAGAGCCAGTGGCACACTGTTCTGCCAGTGGTGCACTGGGCTTTATGCCTGGCTAGTGCAGGGCTTTGAGTGCCGACGGGGTGTCGGGCTTTTGTTGTTGAGAGCCAGTGGCACACTGCTCTGCCAGTGGTACACTGGGCTTTATGCCTGGCTAGTGCAGGGCTTTGAGTGCCGACGGGGCCGGGCTTTTGTTGTTGAGAGCCAGTGGCACACTGCTCTGCCAGTGGTACACTGGGCTTTATGCCTGGCTAGTGCAGGGCTTTGAGTGCCGACGGGGCATCGGGCTTTTGTTGTTGAGAGCCAGTGGCACACTGCTCTGCCAGTGGTACACTGGGCTTTATGCCTGGCTAGTGCAGGGCTTTGAGTGCCGACGGGGCATCGGCTTTTGTTGTTGAGAGCCAGTGGCACACTGCTCTGCCAGTGGTACACTGGGCTTTATGCCTGGCTAGTGCAGGGCTTTGAGTGCCGACGGGGTGTCGGGCTTTTGTTGTTGAGAGCCAGTGGCACACTGCTCTGCCAGTGGTACACTGGGCTTTATGCCTGGCTAGTGCAGGGCTTTGAGTGCCGACGGGGCGTCGGGCTTTTGTTGTTGAGAGCCAGTGGCACACTGCTCTGCCAGTGGTACACTGGGCTTTATGCCTGGCTAGTGCAGGGCTTTGAGTGCCGACGGGGCGTCGGGCTTTTGTTGTTGAGAGCCAGTGGCACACTGCTCTGCCAGTGGTACACTGGGCTTTATGCCTGGCTAGTGCAGGGCTTTGAGTGCCGACGGGGTCGGGCTTTTGTTGTTGAGAGCCAGTGGCACACTGCTCTGCCAGTGGTACACTGGGCTTTATGCCTGGCTAGTGCAGGGCTTTAGTGCCGATGGGGCGTCAGGCTTTTGTTGTTGAGAGCCAGTGGCACACTGCTCTGCCAGTGGTACACTAAGATTTATGCCTGGCTAGTGCAGGGCTTTGAGTGCCGATGGGGCATCGGGCTTTTGTTGTTGAGAGCCAGTGGCACACTGCTCTGCCAGTGGTACACTGGGCTTTATGCCTGGCTAGTGCAGGGCTTTGAGTGCCGATGGGGCGTCGGGCTTTTATTGTTGAGAGCCAGTGGCACACTGCCCTGCAGTGGTACACTGGGCTTTATGCCTAGCTAGTGCAGGGCTTTAAGTACCGACGGGGCGTCGGGCTTTTGTTGTTGAGAGCCAGTGGCACACTGCTCTGCCAGTGGTACACTGGGCTTTATGCCTGGCTAGTGCAGGCTTTGAGTGCCGGGCGTCGGCTTTTGTTGTTGAGAGCCAGTGGCACACTGCTCTGCCAGTGGTACACTGGGCTTTATGCTGCTAGTGCAGGGCTTTGAGTGCCGACGGGGCGTCGGGCTTTTGTTGTTGAGAGCCAGTGGCACACTGATCTGCCAGTGGTATTTATGCCTGGCTAGTGCAGGGCTTTGAGTGCCGACGGGGCATCGGGTTTTGTTGTTGAGAGCCAGTGGCACACTGCTCTGCCAGTGGTACACTGGGCTTTATGCCTGGCTAGTGCAGGGCTTTGAGTGCCGACGGGGCGTCGGGCTTTTGTTGTTGAGAGCAGTGGCACACTGCTCTGCCAGTGGTACACTGGGCTTTATGCCTGGCTAGTGCAGGGCTTTGAGTGCCGACGGGGCATCGGGCTTTTGTTGTTGAGAGCCAGTGGCACACTGCTCTGCCAGTGGTACACTGGGCTTTATGCCTGGCTAGTGCAGGGCTTTGAGTGCCGACGGGGCATCGGGCTTTTGTTGTTGAGAGCAGTGGCACACTGCTCTGCCAGTGGTACACTGGGCTTTATGCCTGGCTAGTGCAGGGCTTTGAGTGCCGACGGGGCGTCGGCTTTTGTTGTTGAGAGCCAGTGGCACACTGCTCTGCCAGTGGTACACTGGGCTTTATGCCTGGCTAGTGCAGGGCTTTGAGTGCCGACGGGGCATCGGGCTTTTGTTGTTGAGAGCCAGTGGCACACTGCTCTGCCAGTGGTACACTAGGCTTTATGCCTGGCTAGTGCAGGGCTTTGAGTGCCGACGGGGCGTCGGGCTTTTGTTGTTGAGAGCCAGTGGTACAGGGCTTTATGCCCTAGTGCAGGGCTTTGAGTGCCGACGGGGCATCGGGCTTTTGTTGTTGAGAGCCAGTGGCACACTGCTCTGCCAGTGGTACACTGGGCTTTATGCCTGGCTAGTGCAGGGCTTTGAGTGCCGACGGGGCGTCGGGCTTTTGTTGTTGAGAGCCAGTGGCACACTGCTCTGCCAGTGGTACACTGGGCTTTATGCCTGGCTAGTGCAGGGCTTTGAGTGCCGACGGGGCATCGGGCTTTTGTTGTTGAGAGCCAGTGGCACACTGCTCTGCCAGTGGTACACTGGGCTTTATGCCTGGCTAGTGCAGGGCTTTGAGTGCCGACGGGGCCGGGCTTTTGTTGTTGAGAGCCAGTGGCACACTGCTCTGCCAGTGGTACACTGGGCTTTATGCCTGGCTAGTGCAGGGCTTTGAGTGCCGACGGGCGTCGGGCTTTTGTTGTTGAGAGCCAGTGGCACACTGCTCTGCCAGTGGTACACTGGGCTTTATGCCTGGCTAGTGCAGGGCTTTGAGTGCCGACGGGGCATCGGGCTTTTGTTGTTGAGAGCCAGTGGCACACTGCTCTGCCAGTGGTACACTGGGCTTTATGCCTGGCTAGTGCAGGGCTTTGAGTGCCGACGGGGCCGGGCTTTTGTTGTTGAGAGCCAGTGGCACACTGCTCTGCCAGTGGTACACTGGGCTTTATGCCTGGCTAGTGCAGGGCTTTGAGTGCCGACGGGGCGTCGGGCTTTTGTTGTTGAGAGCCAGTGGCACACTGCTCTGCCAGTGGTACACTGGGCTTTATGCCTGGCTAGTGCAGGGCTTTGAGTGCCGACGGGGCATCGGGCTTTTGTTGTTGAGAGCCAGTGGCACACTGCTCTGCCAGTGGTACACTGGGCTTTATGCCTGGCTAGTGCAGGGCTTTGAGTGCCGACGGGGCGTCGGGCTTTTGTTGTTGAGAGCCAGTGGCACACTGCTCTGCCAGTGGTACACTGGGCTTTATGCCTGGCTAGTGCAGGGCTTTGAGTGCCGAGGGCGTCGGGCTTTTGTTGTTGAGAGCCAGTGGCACACTGCTCTGCCAGTGGTACACTGGGCTTTATGCCTGGCTAGTGCAGGGCTTTGAGTGCCGACGGGGCGTCGGGCTTTTGTTGTTGAGAGCCAGTGGCACACTGCTCTGCCAGTGGTACACTGGGCTTTATGCCTGGCTAGTGCAGGGCTTTGAGTGCCGACGGGGCGTCGGGCTTTTGTTGTTGAGAGCCAGTGGCACACTGCTCTGCCAGTGGTACACTGGGCTTTATGCCTGGCTAGTGCAGGGCTTTGAGTGCCGACGGGGCCGGGCTTTTGTTGTTGAGAGCCAGTGGCACACTGCTCTGCCAGTGGTACACTGGGCTTTATGCCTGGCTAGTGCAGGGCTTTGAGTGCCGACGGGGCCGGGCTTTTGTTGTTGAGAGCCAGTGGCACACTGCTCTGCCAGTGGTACACTGGGCTTTATGCCTGGCTAGTGCAGGGCTTTGAGTGCCGACGGGGCGTCGGGCTTTTGTTGTTGAGAGCCAGTGGCACACTGCTCTGCCAGTGGTACACTGGGCTTTATGCCTGGCTAGTGCAGGGCTTTGAGTGCCGACGGGGCGTCGGGCTTTTGTTGTTGAGAGCCAGTGGCACACTGCTCTGCCAGTACACCTTTATGCCTGGCTAGTGCAGGGCTTTGAGTGCTCGGGCTGCCAGTGGTACACTGGGCTTTATGCCTGGCTAGTGCAGGGCTTTGAGTGCCGACGGGGCGTCGGGCTTTTGTTGTTGAGAGCCAGTGGCACACTGCTCTGCCAGTGGTACACTGGGCTTTATGCCTGGCTAGTGCAGGGCTTTGAGTGCCGACGGGGCGTCGGGCTTTTGTTGTTGAGAGCCAGTGGCACACTGCTCTGCCAGTGGTACACTGGGCTTTATGCCTGGCTAGTGCAGGGCTTTGAGTGCCGACGGGGCGTCGGGCTTTTGTTGTTGAGAGCCAGTGGCACACTGCTCTGCCAGTGGTACACTGGGCTTTATGCCTGGCTAGTGCAGGGCTTTGAGTGCCGACGGGGCGTCGGGCTTTTGTTGTTGAGAGCCAGTGGCACACTGCTCTGCCAGTGGTACACTGGGCTTTATGCCTGGCTAGTGCAGGGCTTTGAGTGCCGACGGGGCGTCGGGCTTTTGTTGTTGAGAGCCAGTGGCACACTGCTCTGCCAGTGGTACACTGGGCTTTATGCCTGGCTAGTGCAGGGCTTTGAGTGCCGACGGGGCCGGGCTTTTGTTGTTGAGAGCCAGTGGCACACTGCTCTGCCAGTGGTACACTGGGCTTTATGCCTGGCTAGTGCAGGGCTTTGAGTGCCGACGGGGTCGGGCTTTTGTTGTTGAGAGCCAGTGGCACACTGCTCTGCCAGCTTTATGCCTGGCTAGTGCAGGGCTTTGAGTGCCGACGGGGCGTCGGGCTTTGTTGTTGAGAGCCAGTGGCACACTGCTCTGCCAGTGGTACACTGGGCTTTATGCCTGGCTAGTGCAGGGCTTTGAGTGCCGACGGGGCGTCGGGCTTTTGTTGTTGAGAGCCAGTGGCACACTGCTCTGCCAGTGGTACACTGGGCTTTATGCCTGGCTAGTGCAGGGCTTTGAGTGCCGACGGGGCGTCGGGCTTTTGTTGTTGAGAGCCAGTGGCACACTGCTCTGCCAGTGGTACACTGGGCTTTATGCCTGGCTAGTGCAGGGCTTTGAGTGCCGACGGGGTCGGGCTTTTGTTGTTGAGAGCCAGTGGCACACTGCTCTGCCAGTGGTACACTGGGCTTTATGCCTGGCTAGTGCAGGGCTTTGAGTGCCGACGGGGCGTCGGGCTTTTGTTGTTGAGAGCCAGTGGCACACTGCTCTGCCAGTGGTACACTGGGCTTTATGCCTGGCTAGTGCAGGGCTTTGAGTGCCGACGGGGCGTCGGGCTTTTGTTGTTGAGAGCCAGTGGCACACTGCTCTGCCAGTGGTACACTGGGCTTTATGCCTGGCTAGTGCAGGGCTTTGAGTGCCGACGGGCGTCGGGCTTTTGTTGTTGAGAGCCAGTGGCACACTGCTCTGCCAGTGGTACACTGGGCTTTGTGCCTGGCTAGTGCAGGGCTTTGAGTGCCGACGGGGCGTCGGGCTTTTGTTGTTGAGAGCCAGTGGCACACTGCTCTGCCAGTGGTACACTGGGCTTTATGCCTGGCTAGTGCAGGGCTTTGAGTGCCGAGGGCGTCGGGCTTTTGTTGTTGAGAGCCAGTGGCACACTGCTCTGCCAGTGGTACACTGGGCTTTATGCCTGGCTAGTGCAGGGCTTTGAGTGCCGACGGGGCCGGGCTTTTGTTGTTGAGAGCCAGTGGCACACTGCTCTGCCAGTGGTACACTGGGCTTTATGCCTGGCTAGTGCAGGGCTTTGAGTGCCGACGGGGCCGGGCTTTTGTTGTTGAGAGCCAGTGGCACACTGCTCTGCCAGTGGTACACTGGGCTTTATGCCTGGCTAGTGCAGGGCTTTGAGTGCCGACGGGGCCGGGCTTTTGTTGTTGAGAGCCAGTGGCACACTGCTCTGCCAGTGGTACACTGGGCTTTGTGCCTGGCTAGTGCAGGGCTTTGAGTGCCGACGGGGCGCGGGCTTTTGTTGTTGAGAGCCAGTGGCACACTGCTCTGCCAGTGGTACACTGGGCTTTGTGCCTGGCTAGTGCAGGGCTTTGAGTGCCGACGGGGCCGGGCTTTTGTTGTTGAGAGCCAGTGGCACACTGCTCTGCCAGTGGTACACTGGGCTTTGTGCCTGGCTAGTGCAGGGCTTTGAGTGCCGACGGGGCGCCGGGCTTTTGTTGTTGAGAGCCAGTGGCACACTGCTCTGCCAGTGGTACACTGGGCTTTGTGCCTGGCTAGTGCAGGGCTTTGAGTGCCGACGGGGCGCCGGGCTTTTGTTGTTGAGAGCCAGTGGCACACTGCTCTGCCAGTGGTACACTGGGCTTTGTGCCTGGCTAGTGCAGGGCTTTGAGTGCCGACGGGGCGCCGGGCTTTTGTTGTTGAGAGCCAGTGGCACACTGCTCTGCCAGTGGTACACTGGGCTTTGTGCCTGGCTAGTGCAGGGCTTTGAGTGCCGACGGGGCCGGGCTTTTGTTGTTGAGAGCCAGTGGCACACTGCTCTGCCAGTGGTACACTGGGCTTTGTGCCTGGCTAGTGCAGGGCTTTGAGTGCCGACGGGGCCGGGCTTTTGTTGTTGAGAGCCAGTGGCACACTGCTCTGCCAGTGGTACACTGGGCTTTATGCCTGGCTAGTGCAGGGCTTTGAGTGCCGAGTTGCCAGTGGTACACTGGGCTTTGTGCCTGGCTAGTGCAGGGCTTTGAGTGCCGACGGGGCGCCGGGCTTTTGTTGTTGAGAGCCAGTGGCACACTGCTCTGCCAGTGGTACACTGGGCTTTGTGCCTGGCTAGTGCAGGGCTTTGAGTGCCGACGGGGCGCCGGGCTTTTGTTGTTGAGAGCCAGTGGCACACTGCTCTGCCAGTGGTACACTGGGCTTTGTGCCTGGCTAGTGCAGGGCTTTGAGTGCCGACGGGGCGCCGGGCTTTTGTTGTTGAGAGCCAGTGGCACACTGCTCTGCCAGTGGTACACTGGGCTTTGTGCCTGGCTAGTGCAGGGCTTTGAGTGCCGACGGGGCCGGGCTTTTGTTGTTGAGAGCCAGTGGCACACTGCTCTGCCAGTGGTACACTGGGCTTTGTGCCTGGCTAGTGCAGGGCTTTGAGTGCCGACGGGGCGCCGGGCTTTTGTTGTTGAGAGCCAGTGGCACACTGCTCTGCCAGTGGTACACTGGGCTTTGTGCCTGGCTAGTGCAGGGCTTTGAGTGCCGACGGGGCGCCGGGCTTTTGTTGTTGAGAGCCAGTGGCACACTGCTCTGCCAGTGGTACACTGGGCTTTGTGCCTGGCTAGTGCAGGGCTTTGAGTGCCGACGGGGCGCCGGGCTTTTGTTGTTGAGAGCCAGTGGCACACTGCTCTGCCAGTGGTACACTGGGCTTTGTGCCTGGCTAGTGCAGGGCTTTGAGTGCCGACGGGCGCCGGGCTTTTGTTGTTGAGAGCCAGTGGCACACTGCTCTGCCAGTGGTACACTGGGCTTTGTGCCTGGCTAGTGCAGGGCTTTGAGTGCCGACGGGGCGCCGGGCTTTTGTTGTTGAGAGCCAGTGGCACACTGCTCTGCCAGTGGTACACTGGGCTTTATGCCTGGCTAGTGCAGGGCTTTGAGTGCCGACGGGGCGTCGGGCTTTTGTTGTTGAGAGCCAGTGGCACACTGCTCTGCCAGTGGTACACTGGGCTTTATGCCTGGCTAGTGCAGGGCTTTGAGTGCCGACGGGGCGTCGGGCTTTTGTTGTTGAGAGCCAGTGGCACACTGCTCTGCCAGTGGTACACTGGGCTTTATGCCTGGCTAGTGCAGGGCTTTGAGTGCCGAGTTGAGAGCCGACTGGGCTTTATGCCTGGCTAGTGCAGGGCTTTGAGTGCCGACGGGGCGTCGGGCTTTTGTTGTTGAGAGCCAGTGGCACACTGCTCTGCCAGTGGTACACTGGGCTTTATGCCTGGCTAGTGCAGGGCTTTGAGTGCCGACGGGGCGTCGGGCTTTTGTTGTTGAGAGCCAGTGGCACACTGCTCTGCCAGTGGTACACTGGGCTTTATGCCTGGCTAGTGCAGGGCTTTGAGTGCCGACGGGGCGTCGGGCTTTTGTTGTTGAGAGCCAGTGGCACACTGCTCTGCCAGTGGTACACTGGGCTTTATGCCTGGCTAGTGCAGGGCTTTGAGTGCCGACGGGCGTCGGGCTTTTGTTGTTGAGAGCCAGTGGCACACTGCTCTGCCAGTGGTACACTGGGCTTTATGCCTGGCTAGTGCAGGGCTTTGAGTGCCGACGGGGTCGGGCTTTTGTTGTTGAGAGCCAGTGGCACACTGCTCTGCCAGTGGTACACTGGGCTTTATGCCTGGCTAGTGCAGGGCTTTGAGTGCCGACGGGGCGTCGGGCTTTTGTTGTTGAGAGCCAGTGGCACACTGCTCTGCCAGTGGTACACTGGGCTTTATGCCTGGCTAGTGCAGGGCTTTGAGTGCCGACGGGCGTCGGGCTTTTGTTGTTGAGAGCCAGTGGCACACTGCTCTGCCAGTGGTACACTGGGCTTTATGCCTGGCTAGTGCAGGGCTTTGAGTGCCGACGGGCGTCGGGCTTTTGTTGTTGAGAGCCAGTGGCACACTGCTCTGCCAGTGGTACACTGGGCTTTATGCCTGGCTAGTGCAGGGCTTTGAGTGCCGACGGGGCGTCGGGCTTTTGTTGTTGAGAGCCAGTGGCACACTGCTCTGCCAGTGGTACACTGGGCTTTATGCCTGGCTAGTGCAGGGCTTTGAGTGCCGACGGGGTCGGGCTTTTGTTGTTGAGAGCCAGTGGCACACTGCTCTGCCAGTGGTACACTGGGCTTTATGCCTGGCTAGTGCAGGGCTTTGAGTGCCGACGGGGCGTCGGGCTTTTGTTGTTGAGAGCCAGTGGCACACTGCTCTGCCAGTGGTACACTGGGCTTTATGCCTGGCTAGTGCAGGGCTTTGAGTGCCGACGGGCGTCGGGCTTTTGTTGTTGAGAGCCAGTGGCACACTGCTCTGCCAGTGGTACACTGGGCTTTATGCCTGGCTAGTGCAGGGCTTTGAGTGCCGACGGGGCGTCGGGCTTTTGTTGTTGAGAGCCAGTGGCACACTGCTCTGCCAGTGGTACACTGGGCTTTATGCCTGGCTAGTGCAGGGCTTTGAGTGCCGACGGGGCGTCGGGCTTTTGTTGTTGAGAGCCAGTGGCACACTGCTCTGCCAGTGGTACACTGGGCTTTATGCCTGGCTAGTGCAGGGCTTTGAGTGCCGACGGGGCGTCGGGCTTTTGTTGTTGAGAGCCAGTGGCACACTGCTCTGCCAGTGGTACACTGGGCTTTATGCCTGGCTAGTGCAGGGCTTTGAGTGCCGACGGGGCGTCGGGCTTTTGTTGTTGAGAGCCAGTGGCACACTGCTCTGCCAGTGGTACACTGGGCTTTATGCCTGGCTAGTGCAGGGCTTTGAGTGCCGACGGGGCGTCGGGCTTTTGTTGTTGAGAGCCAGTGGCACACTGCTCTGCCAGTGGTACACTGGGCTTTATGCCTGGCTAGTGCAGGGCTTTGAGTGCCGACGGGGCGTCGGGCTTTTGTTGTTGAGAGCCAGTGGCACACTGCTCTGCCAGTGGTACACTGGGCTTTATGCCTGGCTAGTGCAGGGCTTTGAGTGCCGACGGGGCGTCGGGCTTTTGTTGTTGAGAGCCAGTGGCACACTGCTCTGCCAGTGGTACACTGGGCTTTATGCCTGGCTAGTGCAGGGCTTTGAGTGCCGACGGGGTCGGGCTTTTGTTGTTGAGAGCCAGTGGCACACTGCTCTGCCAGTGGTACACTGGGCTTTATGCCTGGCTAGTGCAGGGCTTTGAGTGCCGACGGGCGTCGGGCTTTTGTTGTTGAGAGCCAGTGGCACACTGCTCTGCCAGTGGTACACTGGGCTTTATGCCTGGCTAGTGCAGGGCTTTGAGTGCCGACGGGGCGTCGGGCTTTTGTTGTTGAGAGCCAGTGGCACACTGCTCTGCCAGTGGTACACTGGGCTTTATGCCTGGCTAGTGCAGGGCTTTGAGTGCCGACGGGCGTCGGGCTTTTGTTGTTGAGAGCCAGTGGCACACTGCTCTGCCAGTGGTACACTGGGCTTTATGCCTGGCTAGTGCAGGGCTTTGAGTGCCGACGGGGCGTCGGGCTTTTGTTGTTGAGAGCCAGTACACTGGGCTTTATGCCTGGCTAGTGCAGGGCTTTGAGTGCCGACGGGGCGTCGGGCTTTTGTTGTTGAGAGCCAGTGGCACACTGCTCTGCCAGTGGTACACTGGGCTTTATGCCTGGCTAGTGCAGGGCTTTGAGTGCCGACGGGGCGTCGGGCTTTTGTTGTTGAGAGCCAGTGGCACACTGCTCTGCCAGTGGTACACTGGGCTTTATGCCTGGCTAGTGCAGGGCTTTGAGTGCCGACGGGCGTCGGGCTTTTGTTGTTGAGAGCCAGTGGCACACTGCTCTGCCAGTGGTACACTGGGCTTTATGCCTGGCTAGTGCAGGGCTTTGAGTGCCGACGGGGCGTCGGGCTTTTGTTGTTGAGAGCCAGTGGCACACTGCTCTGCCAGTGGTACACTGGGCTTTATGCCTGGCTAGTGCAGGGCTTTGAGTGCCGACGGGCGTCGGGCTTTTGTTGTTGAGAGCCAGTGGCACACTGCTCTGCCAGTGGTACACTGGGCTTTATGCCTGGCTAGTGCAGGGCTTTGAGTGCCGACGGGCGTCGGGCTTTTGTTGTTGAGAGCCAGTGGCACACTGCTCTGCCAGTGGTACACTGGGCTTTATGCCTGGCTGGCTTTAGTGCAGGGCTGTTGCCAGTGCACGTGCCTGGCTAGTGGGCTTTGAGTGCCGGGCTTTTGTTGTTGAGAGCCAGTGGCACACTGCTCTGCCAGTGGTACACTGGGCTTTATGCCTGGCTAGTGCAGGGCTTTGAGTGCCGACGGGGCGTCGGGCTTTTGTTGTTGAGAGCCAGTGGCACACTGCTCTGCCAGTGGTACACTGGGCTTTATGCCTGGCTAGTGCAGGGCTTTGAGTGCCGACGGGGCGTCGGGCTTTTGTTGTTGAGAGCCAGTGGCACACTGCTCTGCCAGTGGTACACTGGGCTTTATGCCTGGCTAGTGCAGGGCTTTGAGTGCCGACGGGGCGTCGGGCTTTTGTTGTTGAGAGCCAGTGGCACACTGCTCTGCCAGTGGTACACTGGGCTTTATGCCTGGCTAGTGCAGGGCTTTGAGTGCCGACGGGGCGTCGGGCTTTTGTTGTTGAGAGCCAGTGGCACACTGCTCTGCCAGTGGTACACTGGGCTTTATGCCTGGCTAGTGCAGGGCTTTGAGTGCCGACGGGCGTCGGGCTTTTGTTGTTGAGAGCCAGTGGCACACTGCTCTGCCAGTGGTACACTGGGCTTTATGCCTGGCTAGTGCAGGGCTTTGAGTGCCGACGGGGCGCCGGGCTTTTGTTGTTGAGAGCCAGTGGCACACTGCTCTGCCAGTGGTACACTGGGCTTTATGCCTGGCTAGTGCAGGGCTTTGAGTGCCGACGGGGCGCCGGGCTTTTGTTGTTGAGAGCCAGTGGCACACTGCTCTGCCAGTGGTACACTGGGCTTTATGCCTGGCTAGTGCAGGGCTTTGAGTGCCGACGGGGCCGGGCTTTTGTTGTTGAGAGCCAGTGGCACACTGCTCTGCCAGTGGTACACTGGGCTTTATGCCTGGCTAGTGCAGGGCTTTGAGTGCCGACGGGGTCGGGCTTTTGTTGTTGAGAGCCAGTGGCACACTGCTCTGCCAGTGGTACACTGGGCTTTATGCCTGGCTAGTGCAGGGCTTTGAGTGCCGACGGGGCGGGGCTTTTGTTGTTGAGAGC
>UESW01001340.1:478594-497772 GCA_900491605.1 Calamus simplicifolius | reverse complement strand
GTATCCTTTCGAGAGGTAAATATATACATCATTAAGATATGTTGACATTTCAAATATTATTTCATTGCTTGAAAATTGGTTAATTTTTTGTTCAACTTTACATATAGGTATCTTAAGAAGTTAAAAAATAATGTGCGTAATAAGGCAAGGGTTGAAGGTTCTATATGCAATGCACACTTGGTCGAAGAAGTTTCAGCTTTTGCCTCGCATTACTTTGAGGGTCACGTCCACACGAGGAGCCGAAATCTTGGTCGTAACGATGACGTATGTGTGGACGAAGGAGAAGCTAATGACGGTAGAATATCAATTTTTAAAGTATCGGCCGTTCATTTGGTGGGCAGAAGTCAAGAAATCTTAGCGATATGGAGTATAATGCAGCACATTATTACATCCTAATGAACTGTAGAGAAGTCGATCCATATATTGAGTAAGTGTATACTTCAATGCTAAATTGAAATTTAATTTAATATAATATACCATAATATTTAATTTCTAACATAGTTTTCATCCTTTTCATCCCATAAGGATGTTTTGTGATAGACAACGACAGATGAATCCCGACATCAGTCAAGTTGCAATTGGGCAGAAATTAGAAACGGAGTTTGCTTACTGGTTTTATGAATTTGTGAGTAGTATCACTCAATCAATTTCGATAATGGCTTTATTTTTTGAATTGGATGTCAATAGCTTATTAATTTATAGGTCAACGGTCCATGGTCACAACCGACAATATTTTCATTAAATGTCTATCGCAATGGCCATTGAAGACCGTAACAACCTCTACTGGCTATTTTGTAAATGGGTACAAATTTCAGATTGAACGATTAGCAGCTTCAAGAGGCACGCAGAACTGGGGCGTGTGTGTAAAGGAGAAAGTGTTGGAGCAAATATGCAGGATTATTATGGAAAGTTAGTAGAGGTGGTTGAAGTTGAATATCCCGGTTGGCCTATGAAACGAACCGTATTGTTTCGTTGTGATTGGTTCGATCCGATAGTTCCTGTGGGCAAAAGGGTTCATAACGACTACAATTTGGTTGAAGTGAACCATCGACGAAGATTGCAGAAATATGACCCATTCATCCTTGCATCCCAAGCTCAGCAAGTCTTTTACTGCGGATATCCAAGTTTGCGCAACGACAAGCGAGATTGGTGGGCCGTTTCTAAAATCGTCCCACGTTCAACAATCGTATTAGAGGAGAGTTCATCAAGTCAATCAGCCGAGTGCCCTGCATTTCAAGAGGATGAGATGGAAATGCATGCAATTGAGGACGACACAAGGGCTCCTGAAACATCACTTAGAGATCCAAATGGTGATGTCCAAGAAATTGCGGATGCAAATGTTCGGTTTCCTTCCGATGATAATGAAACTGATTCGCAATCCGATACGGCATCGGATGTTGAACCAACATTTCACGAAACAAATGACACCGATTAAACATAAAGGTTTTTTAAAATTTAACTTTTTTTTATAAGTGTTAAATTTTACATAGTCAATCATTAATCGTAATTTAATTGTGTGAATCTTTAGTATTTTCAGTATGACGGGCAGAGGTAGATCTACCGACGACAGGGGTGAGCAGAGACGTAGTTTGGCTGCATCAGATCACATGAGCGTCGGAGATGGAGAGTTTGGATCTCCAGCAGAGGCGCAGCCTTCGATCTCTGCACCAGTATTACCATCCAGCCGATCGGCACAGACCTCCGAGAGTTCTTCCACCATCGGCCGCACGTACTTCGACTTGATGCTCAGGGGATGTAAGTATATACTAATTAAAAATATTTGTTTATGTTTTTAAGTCATTACTTATAAACTTGCATTTTTTTAACAGATTCATTGAGCAGCATCATGTATCCAGCCACATCAGCGCCGTTTTTCAGAGGCGTGCAGATCCCAGTGGCTACGATTGGCGCCACGTATCGCCAGCCACGAGGGAGTTTTATTTTTCTGAGTTTCAGGTAAACTTATTAAATACAATTTATCAGTGATATAAATTCTTTAAAGTTAATAAATTCAGAAACTAACTGTTTATTTTAATGCAGAAAAAGTTTACGTGGGATCCTGCCAGCCATGATGCCATTAGGGCAGCATGGGAGGCTCTGACGCGACGCCGATACTCCGACATGCTTCATCGTTGGAGGTCATCGGGTCAGCATCCTGCGCACGTGCCAGAGGGTATTTGGCACGAGTGGCAGCAGGCCTGGGAGTCCGATGGCTGGCGCAGGAGGTCCGCATCAGCCAGCACGAACCGCCGATCTGAGAAGGGCGGTCCTGGCACGGGTCTCTCCCGTCATACTTCGGGCTCCATTTCGATTCAGGAGCACAGACGGCGTATGGTAAGAAAACATAAATATTTTAATTACTATTTTAGTTATTTACAAATATTTGTATTAATATCATTTTTTTTATTGTTATAGACTGAGCAGGAGGGCGGAGATCCTGGTGAGTTTCGTCTATTCAGGGCGACACACACCAGGAGGGACGGCTCCTGGGTCGACACGCGATCACGGGAGGTTGCGGTAAGAAATTAGATTTATGTAGTATCTGTTTAATTTCTAAAATTTTATTTCAAGAAATTTATTAACTCATTTATTGTTGATTTCATAATTTCAAGACACGAGTCGAGGAGCTTCGCTCCCAGGCATCGCAGGTCGACTCTACTGATGGGGAGACGCCCGTCGAACTCTCAGCAGAGGAGAGTCGACGTGTGTTTTTGGAGGCTGTTGGTGCCCAGCCACGAGACCGCAGGGTCTATGGTATGGGCACTAGAGCTTCTACATTTTTTCCCCATCAGGCCTCCAGCTCGCGAGTTCCTGCTGATCTTCCTCCCGAGCGTTTACAGGAGCTTCGCAGATCTATTGCAGAGGAGATTCGCCAGGAGGTCGAGCAGGATTTTGAGGATCGTATGCGAGAACGGGATCAGGAGGTTGCAGACATGCGAGATGAGATGCATTATTTGCGGGATATGGTTAGCCGCTTGTCGTAGAGTCTTCAGCCTCCACAGCCTCCACAGCCTCCACGTGATCGTTCAGATTCTTGATGTATTTTTTTTTCTTTTTTTATGTTGTAAAAACTTCAAAATTTTAATATATAAATTATTTTTTGAAATATATTATTGTGTGGATTGAGTGAAAAATGTTTATATCAATATTTTGATTTAGCGAAATTGAATTAACCATTTTAATTTTTAATCATTTAAATATTTTTAAAAATAAAATTTGCGATGCATTAGCGATTGATATTGGATCGCTAATATTTTTAAAATATTATTAAATATTATGATGCAATGACCTGGCATCGCAATAATTTAAAAATAAATTTATTAGCGACGCATTAGCGACTACAATTGAGTCGCTATTTTATCTTAAAATTATTTTAAAATATTGTGACGCAATTACCTTGCATCGCAATATTTTAAAATAATTTTTATTTGCGACGCATTAGCGACTAAAATTGCGTCGCTATTATATCAAAAATTATTATTAAATATTGCGACGCATCTGGATGAGTCGCAATTTTGCGACCCAATTTAGTGCGTCGCAATATTTAATAATTTTTTTAAAAAAATTAATTTTAAATATTGCGATGTAAATTATTGCATCGTAATATTTAATAATAATTTTTTTCCTAACTAAATTTATTTTTAAATTTAGCGACGCATTTGCATGCATCGCAATATTGCGACGCAATGTGGCATCGCAAGAGCGTCGCAGAGAGTCGCAATATTGCGACGCAATTGCGACAAAAGGGTATTGCGACGGACAGTTGAGCGACGCCCTCGTTGCGTCGCAATTGCGTCGCAATATCATGTTTAGCGATGCAATTGCGATGCATTTGGGCGTCGCAATATTTAAAATCTCTTGTAGTGCGTTGAACTCTCAGCAGAAGAGAGTCGACGTGTTTTTGGAGGCTGTTGGTGCCAAGCCGCGAGACCGCAGGGTCTATGGTCTGGCACTAGAGCTTCTACATATTTTTCCCATCAGGCCTCCAGCTCGCGAGTTTCTGGTGATATTCCTCCCGAGCGTTTAGACGACCTTCGGAGATCTATTGCAGAGGAGGTTCGGCAGGAGGTCGAGCACGATTTCGAGGATCGTATGCGAGGCCGGGATCAGGAGATTGCAGACATGCGAGATGAGATGCATCATTTGTGGGATATGGTTAGCCGCTTGTCGCAGAGTCTCCAGCCTCCACAGCCTCCACGTGATCGCTCAGATTCTTGATGTATTTTTTTTCTTTTTATATGTTGTACATGAAAACTTCAAAATTTTAATATATTATTTATTTTTGTAAATTGAATGATTATTGTTTGGATCAATATGAGTGAAGAATGTTTCGATCAATATTTAAATGTAACGAAATTGTATTAACCGTTTTAATTTTTAAATTTTTATTTTTTTTAAAAAAATATTTATTTAGCGACGCATTAGCGACTGCAATTGCATCGCTAATATTTTTAAAATATTATTATTAAATATTACGACACAATGAGCTGGCGTCGCAATATTTTAAAAAAAATTAATTAGCAACGCATTAGCAATTCAAATTGCATCGCTAATATTTTCATAATATTACTATTAAATATTGCAACACAACGATCTGGCGTCGCAATATTTTTAAAAAAATTTAATTAGCGATGCATTAGCGACTAAAATTGCGTCACTAATATATCTAAAATATTATTAATAAATATTGCGACGCAGTGACCTGGCATCGCAATATTTTAAAAAATTTTATTAGCGCATTAGCGACTAATATTGCGTCGCTATTATATTTAAAATATTATTATTAAATATTACGACGCAGCTAAATGTGTTGTAATATTGTGACATAATTGAATGCGTCGCAATATTTAATATTAATATTTAAAATATTAAAATTTAGTTTTAAATTTAGCGATGCATTTTGGTGCGTCGCAATATTGCGACGCATTTCTGCGTCGCAGAGAGTCGCTGTTTTGCGACGCAATTGCGATAAATTGTTGTTGCGACGATACTCTCAGCGACGCAGTCATTGCATCGCTAATGCGTCGCAACAGCATGTTTAGCGATGCATTAGCGACGCATTTGGGCGTCACAATATTTTTTTTTCTTGTAATGTATGTCACTGTATCACATGTTAATTGTTTTCTTCATCAATGTCCTCAATGACATCGTCTAGATTATCTTCGTAAAACCTATAACAACAAATATCTCCCTTTCCCATAATTACTTTTGGAAGGTAAATAAAAACTCATTTGCATAAAGAACAAAGTGGTACAAATTTCAAGCTCAATCGGATGGCCTCCCACACCTAGCATATGCAGAAACAAAAAACAAATGGAACAGGCAGATCTAGTGAAACAAGACAAGCAACAATTAGATCTACTATTGGGGTACATGGTCCAACAATTATAGACAAAAAAAAAAAAAAATCTCAGCACAGTTTTCCATTTCAATGCAACGTTATATTAATAGGACATTATTTTTTCTTCCAAGCACTGATGGTATTGATTAAAGATAGAAAAGAAACATTGTATGCACATAAAATTTCCTAAGAATGAACTATACAAACTCTATAAATGTGTGGTAGCAAGAATATTAGGATTTCTAGAAAGAATTCAGAGTTACAATCCAATACTCAAACACCAATTAAATTCATCAAACAGCATCTAATTTAACATTTCAGCACAAACTGATATCTTTCTATTGAAAAAGTTCAACTGGCTTGTGGGAGGACCAGTACGGATATGTTTAGTCCCACAATGTGAGGCCTTGGATACATAAAGCAGTGTCAAGGACCTGAAATAATTTTTGGATAGCCTTTTTGGATGAGATCCAGGGTCATTATAATCACAGCCAATGGTGCTCTGGACTCAAACCATTTCCCATTATAAATTACAGTACAATTGTGTGATTGTGTCAATATATAGTAATGAATGCACCGATAATCATCATATTAAATTTATGTGAATAGACAATAATCATCATATTAAATTTATAAGAATAGAGTAAGGTTTTTACAAGTCCAAGGTTGAATCGAAAAGTCCACATCCAAATGTGTATTGCATGATGGCCACCATTGAAGGGGCTCCACATAGTACGATGCAGCACGCCAACCAATATATCATATAGGGCCGACTCAATCAAGGCTGAGTTCAAACCAGATAGCATCCAAACTGTGCACATGCAATTTTAGGTTTGTAAATTTCACTTTTGAATTATATACATGGTTGGATATTAGATTATAAATTGCTATCATATGAAGATTTATACTCAAATGCACATCTTCGTTTAATGCTTATTTTACGAAAACAAAATCCAAAGGGCATGTAGAAGTAGGTACCCACTCATACTAAATTGTCCATGCCTAAGAAAAGATGTGCAAATAATTCAACCATGAATATTTAGTCAATCATGAAAGAACAAGTAGCATCCCATTTTCGCACAAGCAAACATTTACATGGCTTACAAAAGCATGATTGCTCATTAATAAAATCAAACACACACATGCCCAATAAAAAAGCAGTTTAAATAATGCTGCATACACATATGAAATTGCAGTACCAACTTAGTCTGAGTAAATATGTGCAGGAGTTGCCAGAAAGGATTGCATAAAAGCTTTTTCCTGAAAAAGATGAAGCCCTTACTGGCAAAAGCAGAGGAAACAAAGAATATAAAGTCAACACCAAACCAAAAAGGTTTGTTGGTTAAGGTTCTGGCAAAGTTAAGATTATCAAGTAATAACCTTTTGCTTAATGCCAGAAAAGGTATATAGATAAGAACTCATGTACTACTAATATAAAAATCATCTAAGGAAAACCTGAAATGGTAGTGTAGGAGCATCAGAAACTCGGGCTTACATCATCCAGTATGATGTCTTGAAGGGGAATCCGAGTAGTTCATCATATGCTTCTTGTTACATTAAAAAATATGAGTAGGAAAAATGACATCAAAAATCATAAAAATAAAGGTCAACAAAATATCATGGCTGTTAGCATTGTCATGTGGACCTGAGTAACACCAGACAAACATGATAAAATGGGGAAACCTTCGGATATAATTTAATAAAATAGGACATATGCGTATGATGATACTGGGGGAAAGAATGGAATAATGTGTCTCAAACTCAAACTTGCATCATTCATTTTGGTGCTCTGAAGGAGAATCCAAGTTATTCATCCCATGTTTGATGTCAAGAAAAAGAATATAGAAAGTTTAACATACATGACAAATCATGCTTAATATGAAACTACTAAAAATTTGGAAGCCATTTAATTTCATTCAAAAGCACAATCAAGTACCCACTATGAAAGAACAACAAAAAATACATAAAACAATGATGTTAGCTGCTATAAACAAAACTAGAAAAGTATTTTGCTCTGTTTCTTACAGACGTAGTCATCGTACTTAATTTAAAACTTACAGTAGTTAATGAAAAGTTGTTGCTTTTCCACTTTAAGTATTGCATAAAATAACAAATAAGAGAGCAACTCCTAAAAGAGCATGAACAAACTGCTTCCTGAGCTACTGGAATATAGCTATGACTATAAGACTACAACAGTCAAAGTTATGATATATGATCTAAGTTATGCATTATGCCCAATATGAACTGCAGGAATTGTTCGCAAATTATCTATCTATATGTTAGATGGAAAACCTTGAAGAATGAAAATAGACAGACTTTGTTACAAGTGGAAAAGGTAAAAACTATAACTAAAAATGGCTGAGGAAACATGGGATGGAAACATGACTATAGTTCTCAGTGCTATACATTGTAACTTATGTCAGTGCAAAAAAATTATTGAAAAAGAAAGGTCACAAGAAAAAGCTCAAACATCATAGGATCACATAGGCTTCTGAGTTTGACAAATGCAATCACACACCCATGGATGTGAGTATGTCCACATGTCTAAATATGGATACATAAAATGAATATCAGTACCCAGACTACATGGATATTGTTGTTTATCCAAATATATATACAAGTATCTTGCAAGAAAATAATCAAGCTTATCACGTCCTAAATCTATTGATTTTCATACTCTGATTGCATATAATGTATGCATGTATGCAATGGTACAAAATTCAAAATAAAGCAAAAGGAAGAATGCAAAAACTGAAACAGAAGGCAATGACGGACAGCGTGTTTTTGCAGCATATATACGTGGCATTACCATAAACCAGATATAGTTACATGTATACAGATACACCTTAGAAAAGCCTACTAGAAATCAACAGAGCAAACAAGAATACATACTTGATCAGGCTGAGCAACATCTGAGAATATAACATCAACCATTCCCACCAGATTCGGTATCTAGCATGATGTCTAGCATCTTCAATAATGGGGATAACATTTGTTCTCTTCTTTGCCATGTTTACAAGGTCTCTTCCACTTCTATGTGAAAATTCAACAGCATAGACCACTCCAGTCTGCCCAGCAAGCCAAAATGAGAGCCAATACAAAATCTTGAAACCCCAAATGATTGTTTTCTTGGGAACAAAAAATAAAATGAGCAGCACATACTGCAAAAATAACTTACAGGCCCAACAATGTCAGAAACATGAGATACTGTAGTCCCTGATGCCGCTCCAAGGTAGAGAACTCGTGTCCCAGGAGCCTTAATTGAAAAGAAAATAAATTCAGGATAGCATAAGAGAAAGTTTTAGAAAATACATAGCAAAATACATAGAATGCTTACAATCCAAATATTATCGACACCACCAAGAATAGCTGCTGCAAGCTTCGAGCGGAAAGGATTCCATACCCGGAACTCAACCTTGTATCCATCCTCATTCTAGAAATCAAATGGTAAGTTTAGATATTAGTGCAGACCAATACTAATCTCCAACCAAAGCAAAATCTGATAAAATTTAAATAATCAAAGAAAAATCTGATATTTATTAAAGAATTTTGATTCCCGAGCACCAAAAACAACTAGAGGACGTAGAGACCTGTCACGTGAACAGAAATCCTCTTCTCGCCATACACGGACTCGCTCCCCACCATGTTCTTCGTGCAGAGGGCATCCTCCTTCCCCTTGGCCACAAACACCCCATCATGCTTGTGGGGCTGCACGACGACCTTGCTTCCACCCTTCATTCCACCACCTCCGCCCCTGCCACTTCCACGGCCTCTCCCACCACCTCGGCCTCTCCCACTAAGACCTCCACCGCCTCTCCCGCCCACTAAGACCTCCACCGCCTCTCCCCCAACCTTGGCCCCTACCAGCATCGCTCCGTCCCCCTGAACCGCCGCCGCGATCGCCACCTAACAATACCTCATACACCATAATTTAAAAATAGGCATGGTTCCTCGAGCATACCTCAATGCGAGCCCCAGCATATCCCAATAAACTGCTCCGACTATTGAAGTGGTATAACAACCAATTGAAGGTCTAGTTTGTTTGGGTTGCCAATATGCAGCCTTAGACTTGGTAAGATAATCTATTGCTTCATAAATATTTTTTTACTTAATTTATTATTATTTATTTTAAATTAATTTATTTATCATCTTGCCTTGCAGTTGGAAGGGTTACTGTACCAATGTTATAAAAGCGTTGACTTCTCACTCCACAGACAGTAGCATCACCTGAACCAATAGAAAGCTGTGCAAACTATGCTGAGTTGGCGAGCTTGGATGTGTTGCCCAAATTCTGACAATACCTTATACAAAAAAATTTAAAATAAGGGTATTACCTCTTGGAGGTCTCATCTCCACAGCTTGGATCGAAGAGGAGAGGGGGAGAGTGAGGTAAAACGATAGCGAAGCATCAAATATAAAGCCGTAGAACTAGGGTTTAAGGTCTAGGGTTTCGAGCGGCAAGGGTGGCCTTGGTGTCGAGTTCGGATCGAGTTAAAATTGTATCGGATCAATAATCTTTAATCCATTTATAACTAAACTGAATAAGAAACAAGAATGGGTAGAACAATTTAATTTACATCTCAAAATTTAAGAGCATAACAAATATATAAAAAAAAAATTAAACTAGGCATCGCTATTAAACAGCTAAAAAGTGCTTTCAAAAGATCAAAAATATTTTTGGATGCAATTTTAATGATAGCCAAAGCCCTGGAAATATTGTAGGGTGCTATTAAGAAACATCAATTTCTACAGGCAAAACTTAGTTAACTAAGCTAATTGAGTTTAGGGCATGGCGTTAGAGTCTAAAGGCTTAAGGAGTGGGAGTGCTTTTTCTTAGGAGCATGCATGCTTTTTCTTTCTGTAAAGGTGGGAGCTTAAAGACCCAAGGTGGACTACTCGCCCAAAAAGCACATGTCCATGTGTGATAAGATATCGCCAAATTCAGATCCCATGTGGACTCAAGTCTGATATACTTACTTGGGGAGCCAAATCCACACTTTTACCTGATAACAAGCGTGCGACAAGATTTAATATGGAAAGAAAATATACAAAAACATCTTAAATTTGGATTTAGATATATACAATATTAGATTACATGTTGAGCCATTAGCTTATTGAGTTATCTACGTGTGATCCTAAGACTTATCTATGGCAAAGTATTAGAGATTGGCACATGACTGTCTTCAGTGTGATTGGCAAAAGTAACCCAGGGATTTGGTTGCATCAATATGAGGCTTATGACCCATATTTAAATTCAAATGATCCGAGCAAGCTTTAGCAGGAGCGCTTATTTGTACCTCTTATTCAAAACTTATTCTTTTTGTACGTATCTTCTATGGAAACAATTTATAATTTGATTTCAATGAATCACCTAATAATACTTTGCTTGCTTGCAGACAAGGATTCTCACGGCCGGCAGCAAATACAATGCTCCGTGCAGGACTTGCGACTACTCTCTCTCTCTATATATATATATATATATATATATATATATATATATATGTTATAGCAATCAAATAATTAATATTTAGCCACTACACTGAAGAGGTCTGATAATATTTTCTTTGTTATAGTTTAACACGAAATTATCTCCATGTTTGTCATCATTTAGTTAGTGTCCCCAATCTAGGGTGGACCAATCTTTTGTTTCTAAGTTAGCTAAGGAATCATAAAAGATAAAATACATTTACTTAGGTCTACTCTAACATTTCTTAGTTTTGCTCTAGTATATTTTATTCATTAATAGGGATAAGTAGTATATTTATGTGCGTGCGCGCCTGCTTCTTGAGTGTGCTTTCTGAGTGTGCTTTAAGATTAGTGCTTCAAACTTCATCTATCCTGATTACCAGTGTCTTGTTACGTCGGATTCGTGCTTCTTTGGACGATGGCTACCTCCTCTGTTCCAAGTCCTTCCATGTCCGATGGAGCAAGGACCGCAAGGACAGCCTAGCAT
This sequence comes from Calamus simplicifolius, assembly GCA_900491605.1. Taxonomy (NCBI): domain Eukaryota; kingdom Viridiplantae; phylum Streptophyta; class Magnoliopsida; order Arecales; family Arecaceae; genus Calamus; species Calamus simplicifolius. The sequence goes on along the minus strand of UESW01001340.1, from coordinate 486,478 downwards.
CAATCCCATGGTGGAGGGTTTGAGTGGGTTGCACCGTCACCTTCTCCGATCGTGGTGGCGGAGCTGGAGCGTCTGTTTCAGGGTACATTGTCCAAGTCCCAGTCCATCCGTTGGAGGAAGAAGCTAGCAAATGGGACAATCAAGCTATATATCATTGCTCGCAGTCTTGCTCGATGGGTTCCACCGAAGGTGATAATCCGGGAGTTTCATCATGCGGTAATTTATGGCGACATTGAAGCTCTCGCTCTGGCTCACCGGCATTATCTGATTCGATTTTTTGATTCCCAAGCTAAGGCACTGGCTATGGGAAGACCCTGGGTTGTCAATGACAACCGATTGCCGTTGTAGAGTGGCAACCGGAGTTCGTCCCTACAAACAACTCCCTCCTCCACGCTCTGCTTTGGATCCGATTGCCCTAGCTTCCACTTGATTTCTGGACTGACGAGATTTTGTCATCTATTCTAGCTATGGTAGGGTAGTTCCTCTTCTCAAATGAATATACTAAGCAAAGGAAGCGGGGGGTTTCGCTCGGGCCTATGTCTGCATGGATTTGAGCAAGCCTCTTCGGCCGGGAGCGCGCATTCGAGGGAACAGAGATCCTTTCTGGCAATAATTTGTCTATGAGTACCTCGATGAATCTGTGTCTCTTGTGGATCCTTGCACCTTGCCGGTTCCTGCAAGCTTGTGTCGGATTCCTCTTCCCCCTCTTTCGGTCCCAGCTTTGGCCCTTGGATGGCAGCAATTAGGCGACGGAAGACCCCCCAATTCCAACCTTTGGGTGCGGGTTTGGTGGCTCCCCACGATTCCCCTGTTTCGCCCGACGAGTGGCAAGCTCCCAAGAAACTGGCTCGTCGGCTATCTGGCAGGGGTTCGGCAGGTCCTTCTTCCCCTATGGAGCCAGTGTTTCAGCATGAAGAATCACGAAAGATGTTGGCTCGAAAGAAGGGTGTGGCATGTTGGGAGGAAGGTAATGTCCCAGTTGGCACTGTAGACGGGTCTCAGCATTTAGAAACTAAACTCTTGGTTTCTGAAGTTGAAGTTGAGCAGTCTAAAAATGTTCAGATTAGTGATTATAACCCCTTCGCTTGCTTGGGGTCTGACAAATGGTCAGGGCGACCGAAGTCCCGGAAGGATGTCCATCCTGGGCCTTCAAAGTAGGCCCGGCCTGTCGAGCTAATGTCACAGAGAGTTGTTTCTAAAGCCTCTAAAGCTAAAGGGAAAGCCCCCCTAGTGGGAAAGGATAGTTCGCAAGATTTCTTCTTTTTTTTTTTTTGGCTTCCTTAGAACCATCTCGGGGGTCTATTGCCCTAAATGGGTCAGGGACGAAGAAGTCCCATTAGATGGACGGGCTAGGCCTGTGGACTGACACTGGGCTCACTCACCTGACTCTGTTGGTGGGGCCCAATCATGAAGCTATGGTCCTTTAGCTAAAGAAGGTAATTTAGCGGGAGGATGAGGCTGAGGCCATGGATTCCTCCCAGTCCGAGGAATGCAGGGGTAAGGGGCTGGCAGTGGCTCCTCCTAAAGCTGGTAATCATTCTGAAGAGGTTTCGACTAGGGACAGGAGCGGCCCCCCAACTCATGTTTCTGAATGAAGATTTTGATATGGAATGTGCGAGGAGCCTAGAAACCATCGTTTTTCTCCTCTTTTGGAAGACTTTTGTAGCTTCATGGATTTGACATTGCTGTCCTTCTGAAAACTCGTCTGTCGGGGGATAGTCTTGCTCGCTTTTGGCGATAGGTTTTCAGATATTGGGCTTCCTATGCTGTTGACTTTGTTGGTCTTTCTGATGGTATTTTGGTGCTATGAGACTAAAAATATCAGAGTAGATGCCTTTCATTGCTGTGATCAACAAGTTGCTCTAGTCATATCTGACGGTACTTCTGATCCTTGGCTCCTATCGGGAGTCTATGATAGTACTGACTTTAGAGTACGCCGTGTGCTATGAGCTGAGATTCAGTCTCTTCTTGACCAGGGCCTCCCCTCCCTCATTGCAGGTGACTTCAACTGCATTGTGAGGGCTAATGAGAAGAAATGAGGCAGGCAGTTTGTTGGATCTTCGGATAGAGCGGAATTCAGGAACTTTATATCTTCTGTTGGCCTATTGGATTTGGGGTTCTTGGGATCCCAATTCACTTGGTGTAATAATCGTCAGGGTTTTGCTAGGGTCTGGGAAAGATTGAATAGGGCCATGGCCACTTCTAATTGGCTCCAGCTTTTTCCTTCAGCCTCGGTCACTCATCTATCCGGAATTGCCTCCGATCACTGTCCTATTCTTATTTCTGATGTGTTTCTTCGGTAAAGTAGATAGTTTAGATTTTAGAAGTTCTGGACTTTCTACTCTTTAGCCAAACCATCATTTCTCAGGTTTGGTGATTACCTATCAGATTATCTAGGCATCTCATCCTTGCTAAACGTAGACTCTATAGATAGAATAGAAGGAAGGTGGGGGACATTATCAGGCAAGTTGTACAGACTGAGTCTATTATCTTTTCTCTGCAGACTAAAGAGGATCAGGAGGGTTTCTTTTTGGATTCTGATCTGTCAACCCTCGGGTTCAGCTTGGCTCTTCACCACTCTTTCTTATTGCAGCAGGAGACTTTTTAGAGGCAGAGATCCTATATTTAGTGGATAAGGAAGGGGACAGCAACACTCGATTCTTTCACCAGGCCACATTGAAACGTCATGCAGTGAACCAAATCAGGCTGTTAGCTGATGAGGATGGCCATTTTTAGGAGGATGTCCAGATGATCAGGGATTGTTCCACTTCTTTCAGTTTAGATGGTCTGAGCATTCTGGTGAGGGGTTCCCTGTGTTCCTTATTTTACCATCCCACAAGGTCTCTGCTGCAGAGAATAATATTCTAATTAGACCTATTTCTGCAGAGGACATTCGTATGGCCTTATGGGATCTTGAAGTCGATAAGGCCCCTGGGCCCGATGGGTATCCTTCTTTCTTCTTTTGCCACTATTGGGGTATTATAGGCTAGAATGTGGTGCAGGTCATCCAGCTTATTTTTCAGTCCATAACCATTCCCTCTGATTGGAATCGGACCCTGATTACCCTGGTGCCTAATTGCCCCAATGCCTCCTCTCCTCTGCACTACTGACCTATCAGCCTCTGTACTACCTTATATAAGGTATGTGCATGCGTTCTGGTTTCCCGTATGTGTTTGGTGATGCATCGCCTCATTTCTTTAGAGCAGAAGGCTTTTCTTAGGGGGAGAAGTATTACTAACAATGCCCTAATTACTCAGGAGTTCATGCATGACCTTTAGAGAGCCCGGGTCATCAGAGTCTTATGGCGGTCAAGCTTGATATGGAGAGAGCCTATGATAGAGTGAGTTGGGCTTTTCTGTGCCATTCCCTTCTTGAGTTTGGATTTGTGAAACTTTTTGTCGACTAGGTTTTTGCTTGTATTTATTGGCCGTCCTTCTCTCTCCTTATTAATGGAGATCATACTGATTATTTTCACTCTGAGATCGGGTTAAGGCAGGGGTGCCCTCTTTTTCCTTTCCTCTTTATCCTTTCTGCCGATGCTTTGTCTCAGGCACTTTACCAAGCTCAGGAGGACATCATCTGGCCCCCTACACTGCGGGATCCCAAGGGCCCTCTATTTCCCATCTTATGTTTGACGATAATTGCATTCTCCTGGGAAAGGCTACTATCCGCAATGCTACCATTTTTGCGACCATCTTGCAGTCCTATTATCGGGCTTCTGGTCAAAAAATTAATCTAGCTAAATTCTTGATCTGCTTCAACTCGAGGATGAATCCTACAGTTATGGGGTCTATCTCTCAGATTATGGGTATTCCTGTTTAGGCTGATCGACTATCCTATCTTGGAATTTCTATTACGGAGAGATGGCCTCGCAATTCTGACTTCAGCGAACTGGAGAGGAGGGTCCGCGATCGCCTGGATGGGTGGCAGGTCACTGGGCTTTTTATGATGGTGAGGATTACACTTTTACGCTCTGTACTATCTTCTCTTTCTCTTTATCTTCTATCTAATACTGTCATCCCTCTGACTTGCTTGAGAAAGATCGAGAGATACTTTTGAAACTTTCTCTGGGTCTCGATGCAGGATGGCCATAGTATCCACCTTCTATCTTAGGACATTATTTGTATGCCGATTACTGAGGGTGGGCTCAGGATTCAGTCTCTCACTGTTAGGAGGGAGGCACTGACTGCAAGGCATGCCACGAGGTTCTTGCTGGATCTGCACTGTTTGTGGAGTTCTTTCATACGGGCCAAATATGGAGACTGTAGTTCCTTCTCTCTGCCTAGGCCTACTTGTGGGCAGTCTTTCTTCTGGAAAGAGGTCTGCCGGCATGGTTCGGTTATCCTGGACAGCATCTGATGGATGTTAGGTGACGGAGCTTCGGTGGATGTTGTTCAGGACATGTGGATTGCAGACCTCCCCCTGTCTTACTGGCCAATATTTGTTTGCACTAACATCCCTGATGGAATGAGAGTTTCTGATTTATGCATCCAGGATCACACGGCATGGTCTTCCTCGTTGGTGTCTAGCTTCTTCGGGGACGAGCCATCTCGTCGCATTCTCTCTATTCCTCTCATACTAGGTATCACTTCTGATATTAGGGTCTAGAGGAGATATTGTATACCTCGTGCTCCTATCAAGGACCTTATTGAGATTTTCAGACCACGGCCTCAGCACTCGATGGAGTTGTTTGGATATGATATCTTCCTATGCACCCTAGGGTATGTCTATTTATCTAGAAGCTTGCTTGAAATGCTCTTTCTCTGCTCCTTGCTCTCTGGAAGAGGGATGAGCATCCAACCTATGTACCCAGTATGCGGTCTTGAGGATAAGACGGTTGACCATGCTATTTTTACATGTCCTAGAGTGAATCTGATATAGCAGTTATCTGGTGACTGCCCATGGGGTTGTGGCTCTGATTCCCATTGTATTTCTTTTTTGAGACATATCAAGTAGGACAGGGGCGAGGTATCCATCAACTGGTTTCTTCTATGGCTTACACAGCTTAATAGGTGTGGTTATTCCGGAACTAGCTGGTTTTCACTGATGAGATTGCTTCTCCCACAGGATTATCAGGACTGCCTTCTCTTTATCCGCTGAGTATACTTTCCATCAGAGTGTGTCTGATTCTGCTACCCCTAGCCTCTGTGACTTTCTGTTACTTCGGCAGCGTACCGTTGCACGGTCTTCATATCTTGCGAGCCCCTACCTCTAAGGTTTGTTAAAATTAACTTTGATGGGAGTGTTTATGGTAGATGTGCTGGATCAGCTTTTATGATTCGAGAGTTGAATGGTCAGATATTGGCAGGAGGATTCGGCCTTCTTGATTCCTTGGTTTCTCTTGCTGAGCTGTATGCTGCATGGGCTGGTATCTTCTGTGCTATCCAGATCCTGGGCGCATGCAGTCTTATCCTCGAAGAGAATTCTATTACTGTGATCCGCTGGATCCGTCAGGAATCATGTGCCCACTTATCTACCACCCTCTTGATTGGCAACATTCATTCTACCCTTCAAAAAATTTATTGCGCCCAGATTAAGCACATCTATCGGAAAGCCAACTCAGCAGCTGACTGGATTGCAGCCAGGATGGCCTATGGCGCATGCAGTCTTATCCTCGAAGGGGATTCTATTACTGTGATCCGCTGGATCCATCAGGAATCTTGTGCCCACTTATCTACCACCCTCTTGATTGGCGACATTCATTCTACCCTTTAGGAATTTATTGCGCCCAGATTAGGCACATCTATCGAAAAGCCAACTCAGCAGCTGACTGAATCGCAGCTAGGATGGCCTATCACTTGGGTACTTGGAGCTGAAAGTAGGACGATCCTTGCTCCTATCCTTTTTTAAATTTTGTATTATGATATATCGGGTTTGACTCACCCTACATTAGTGCGATCACCCGCCTATATCAAAAAAAAAAAATTATTGAGAGTAGAGTCATGGTAGAGCTCTAATGATAGGACTACGTTATCTAACAATGTTTGGTGAGACACGGAATGTACTGCGTCACAACTTTAGCAAGAAATATTGAACTCTTGCAGTGCTCTAAGACACCCAAAATCATGAATGGAAGAACTTACAAACGATAATTTTAAGAATCCACTCTAATCCATCAAGACGGGTTTTCAAGCTTTAACCATGGTTTATTTGCATTGACATTTGGTTTGTTAGACTATTTTTTGAAAGATAATTATAAAAAAAGAGCAAAGTAATAGAATAGGGCCGAGAATTCCTCATTCCCCAAGATTTTTGAAATGGAGACTATAGTTATTGCTTTGATGAGTTATGGGATGGAATGGGGTCAGATATGAAAAGTTTTGCATTGAGCAAAACTTGACCTCGATTAGTTCTATTGACATTCCTAGGGGAATATTGCTTCACATTATCGAAATGATATCTTTAACATGCAACCTTTTGGATACTTTTTTTCATAAGAATATGTCATGCCTCTGGTTTTGATTTCATGCCAAGGACTTAGATGGATGCCTAGGTATTATTGCATTGGCATCATTTGACCTGTCTTGATTAAGAAAAGTATGGTAAAAAAGAATGAGGAGGAATCAAAGATTTAATCAAGATATATAAAATTGATACTAAAAATTATACCAATACATTATTAATTTGATGAAGTTGATATTTTCTATCAAAACAAGATGCTTACAACTTTTCTTACTTTTAATTATAATAATATTTGAAACTAAATGATACATAATGGTACTAGATGGTATATGATAGTTTTATTTAGTTTCAACTGGTTTGGCTCATACCTACCACTCAACAGGTATGCATTCTAATGGTCTTCCAATTTTATAATACATTTCAAGGTTTCATCAACCCATGACCATAGTCTCATTTATGTACTTTAAAGTCAAGAAAGTGCCTAGGTGTCTTCTTGGAATTTACTTTGAACGGAGGTATTCTAAAGAAAGGCTACTTCTTTTGACCAAATAAGGGAACGAAGGCTACTAATGATTAGGCTATGACTCACAAATATATTCTAATAATAATTAAAAAAATAAAAAAAAATTGAATCTCTAGTTCTCAATGGTGGATTTCTTTTTCTTATTTAAAATATAAAATTCTAGTGCAACTTTCGGCACCTTCCAACGCAATCCAAATTGTTTACATTATTGTATTCGATAAGATTAATGGCACTCTCTATAAGTATTCTCTGATCATTAAATTTCTACTGGCTGCAGTCTTGATGAACGCCGAAAGCGTTTAAGCATCAGTTTAGCTTGGGCAAAAGCAAGATCTAAACTGTTCATATAATTGCTTGAAAAAATAGAGAAGCAGTGATTTGATGGCAAAGCATCACACCAAATGCTAACTGTTATCTCACTTCATGCATATTTTTATTTTTATGCTTCTATATTTTTATATCATATGCTGTGGCAGCTAGCACGCAATATGGTGCACACTATGCTAGCGTATGACTCGCGCGCGTGCTACTGACATCAATGCCTCCATCACCACACAACAAGTGCAAAAGAGTTGATGGCCACCTTTACTCATAGCAGGCAGAAGACATAATCCAATAAAAACAAACCACCTCATGGTACTTCCTGCTGAAAGAAAAGCTGATAGATTTTCCCAGTGAGACAGAAGATGGGACGTGCCAGCTGTTTGCTGATCATCCAGGTGGAGACCGTGCGCCACACAAGATGGCATGTCGATCCATCGCTTCCCTCCATTTGCCAGGAGACATCAAGGATTCCAGTTGTTTGCACAAAGCGGCCAAGGACTGCCACTTCCTTCAGTCGTAATGATGGGAGAAGATTCTTGTGAGGAGAGCACATGCTCCTTCACTGGCCCAGCCTCTCATAGCAGGCAGCAGTCAACAGAAATAAAAGTACACAAGATTTGCTGGGAGATAACCAT